>BMAV01019408.1:61799-73208 GCA_019973955.1 Trichonephila inaurata madagascariensis
CCAGGGCCGGACCGTGACCTTTGGGGGCCCTGGGCTAATGATATCTGGGTGGCCCCTAAATAAGTGAAATTTTTGCCATTTTCCTAAAAAAAAAATTTGTGCGGGAAAATTTAAATTATACGAAACTTAAGGGGTTTTTTTGAATTTTTTTTTTTATTATTTCAAACGATTTAAATATGTTATAAACAATAACACAATTTACAAAAAAAACTTTTCTACACTTTTGTGCTGTAAATTGTTTTATTTGCTGATCACATTTTAAGCCTTTGGTGAGATCAGTATTAATAGAAAGAAGTGATAAACAATTAAGCCTAGTATTTGTCATTGTTGTCCTATGTTTGTTTTCTATATAGGACATTTTAGGGAACACACGCTCCGCTTCATAACCAGTAATAGGGAGCGTTATAAAAATCTTTAAAATGGTTGACAAATTTCGAAAAACGTCCACAAATTTCTTTTCAAAAATTAAATTCATTATATCACTACAGGTATAGGACTCTAGCTCAGCTTGTTTGAGATAAGTTTTGAATCGAACACCTTCATTTACTAAATGTTTGGTCTATGTCATCTGAATAGTAATCAATAATAGCGCGTACACTCTCCAGGTCGACTTTCTCCTTACATTGATCTTGTAAATCCATCAAAAATTTAAATTCCTTACTGCATTTTGCATATACTTGACTTTTTGTATTTAAGTCAAGAATTAGCTTACCTAACGCAACAATAAGCATGTCTTTTAAATTTTTCTGTCCCATACGCAGCTTTTTCTGTGGATTTATCCAAATTTTGAAATAACCCTTCTCTTATTCGCATCATTATATTCTATTAATTTTTTTGGCTGTGTCTTGATATTCCTTTAGTTTTTGATCTGATTCATGTCGTACATTCCTTATAAACATTTCTTAAGACATAATTAACATTCCCTTCATAGATGTCAAAACCAGGAGTCTCTGTAATTTTTTTCTTAACTGAATTAAATCTTTTCAAAATTTCTCCCCAAAATGTAATTAAAATGGCAGTTTTGAGTTTCGTTAATGTATTTAAAAAATATGTATTAAATTTACTGCATCTTTTCGAAAATCAGTTTTCTCATTTTAAATTGTCCCTAGATATCTTAAGAATTTTCAGGATATTACCATAATTACCTTTTAAGGCATCAACAGCATCGTAGTGACAAGACCATCTGGTTTGATTTAAACTTTTTAAGGTAAATTCAGTTTAATTTCACGATTTAGAAGTTCCCACCTATGGGTCGAAGTAGAAAAGAAAACATATTTGTTGTGCTAAACCAAAAGAGTTCACGATTTCAGTTACAACCTTAACTCATTCTGCATCAACCAGATTAAGAGAATGCGTAGCAATAATAAATAATTTGCACATAATTAGCAAATTTATTTTTTTCTTTTAGAACAGCTTGCACACTATTCTATCGACCGGACATATTGGCAGCGTTGTCAAATGACTGTCCCCTACAATTATATAATAGCAGTCCATTTGTTTCTAAAACTTCTTGTAGAGAATTAAATCAGTATAAGCCAGTGTGACTACTAATCTTAACTAATGAGACACATTTTGCATACACTTTTCCCCGAAAACAATACCGTAGTATAAAAGCAAGTTGGTCATTGTGGGGCAAATCTGGTGTTGAATCCATCGCAATTGAATAATATTGTGTCATCGTTATTTACTTGAGTTGTAATTGTTTTAATGTTTTGTGCTTGCCAGTGATCTCAATTATTTGATCATCTATTGTTTTTGGTTAGTACGATATTAACGATTTTGGTCATAATTCTCGCTGTTCAATATGTTCATAAATGAATGGGTCGAACTCTGCTAGTAGTACCAGGGCACCCATAAAATTACCATTATGAGGAGAACCAAAAACTTCCTCGGTACCTCTAAATGCTAAACCTCTTATAGCCAAATACTTTACTACCGCAGCAACACGTTTGAGGACAATGTGGTAATATTCTGTATCTTTTCTTAGTTGCTCCTTTGACTGTTTATCTAAAAAAGACTTATTTTCTTTTTCTGTCAACCAAACTAACATTGAATTTTTATGTTCAATAGAATTTTCATGATTTTCTATACAACTTGTTACGTGTTTCCAAACAGAAAAACCGGCTGTGTATTGAGAATTTATTTTTAAAAAAAGTTTGTATGGTCAAACAAAAAGCACTATCAACACCTGTTGAATAACATAGCCAAGATCTTTCCAGCATTTGGCCATTTTTAAGTTTTTCAATGAAAGTATATTATTAATGAAAAATCAATTATTATGTTTAAATTAAATTCTATAATAATATTTATATATATATACTACTGTGAAGGAAAATGTACATTATTTAAATGCCTCTCAATTATATTAACTTTTTTAACATATTAAATTGTAGAAAAATGGATTCTAAATTTGGGAGAAAAAATGATTTAAATTCACTAAAACATATTTATACTGATGAAAACATATCAGGGGAAAAAATACGATAAAAACAACATTGCTTTAATCAGTTATCACTAATATAACTTAATGCTAATACCTTATATTCAATACCACACAGTGAAGTACTATAATAAAAAAAAAAAAATCTGATTGACAATGCTATTTTTGAAAAATAATATAGTGAGAAAATTCAAGTATAACAATTAAATTAATTATATGATTACAAAATGAAACAGCAAAGAAACTCAGATTAAGAAAAGGAATTATGCATGCAAAACATTTAATATATATCATTATAAATCTGATAAGATTAAAAAAAACAAATAAAATGACTAAAACAAAATTCTCCACAAATTACCAAAATGTATCCTCTCGCAGAGATATCACAATTTCTTCTATAATTTAAGTACAACATAAACATAAGTGATATAAAAACTACATATTAGGTTTCTCTGACAACAGTTTTTTGGCAGTTAAAATTTAATGCATATCTGGAGGAGTTTAGGTGTGACAAATAAAGGTCTCTAACTTACTTATATAGAGCAATTCAAGCCACAATTGAAAAGATAATACTCTTGTGGGATGAGGAACACGCAATTCATTGATTATTAACATCACACTGTTTAGCTACACGAGGGCTTTCAGCGACGGACCACATAATTTTGAACCAAGGTCAAGTGAGAGTGACATGCAAAGCTAGCCTCATTACAGAAGAATACTTTAAATGAGTGGCACGTTTAAATAGTTTATTTTTAAAATTCATATAATACATTCACAACAGCAATGATACAATATACATAATTCTAATGTAATACAAATCATAATTAAGTATTGTGGAGAAGGGGAAATATTAATATATATAATAAGAAAATCCATCTATTCTTATATTACAAATTAAAGCAATTTAGATCTCAACCATAAGTCTACATCGATATATTACAATATAATTAAAACTATTACATTAATAGAAAGGGAACATAAGTTGAAGAAAGAATATTTTAAGGAAAACAACTGTAAATTAGTATGTATTAATTAGATGATGAAACAGAACAAAGAATCATGATATCATGGAAATTTATCTCAGTTTTTATCTGTTGTACAAAAACTTCCATGTTATTTATACTTCTACAGGGTTAAGGGGGAAAACATATTTTTCTTGATAATGTGTTACTAGGGGTGACCCTCATCAAGAGTCTAGAAAAAAGGTTAATAATAATTTCACTTTAATAGATTTGATGTGATTATATTTTTTTGAAAACTTTGATAACAAAGAAATTATTCTGCGACTATAAACTTTGAAAACTGAAAGGAAAACACACTTAATAAAAGAAAAAATAAACTAATTACATCTGAGAGTGCTTGGCAAATGCTCAGAGGTGGACATGTAAAAAGAATTCATCATCCCATATTTATGTGCTGTTGTTTAATGATGCTACAGGAAAGAACAGTAATGCCATCAAAAGAATCTCATTTTTAAATGGTAAAAATCAAACTGCCTTAACAGATTTAAAATAAACACAAGTGGATAATAAAAACTACTTTACAGCCATAACATTGGTAAACATATTTTTCTTTTTTAACTAACAATGACAAAAATTTAAACTTCTTGAAGGATATAAGATTCTCATTCCCCACAATGATTTATACTCAAAGAAATATTGCTATAGTGTTATAGTGTTTTTGCATACATAATATATTCTAGATTAAATTAACAGTGAATTTCCTTCAGATTTATGAAAGTAAAATAATTATTTTTTCTGCAATATGTTTAAAGACATGAATTTGAAGACATATTAAAGTGATAAAATCATTCCAATGCAAAACTACATACAGGAAGAAATCTAGATGAAATTAGATGTAGACAGCACTGCCAAATACTGAGTAGAAAAACTATTTCACAGACTAAGCCACTTTCCAAGCACGTTTCGTTCAAATTAGGCAATAGCGAAAAATTGCAAAAATTCAGAAGAAATCCAGAAGTTATACATACAAAATATATATTTTCTAAGCACGTTAAAAGATGCAAAAAAAAAAAAAAAAACATAAAATGGATGCAGCTACTCAAATTTGTATAAAATATCCTGTCATATAGAAAGAAATTTATGTTGTAATTCAAGTACCACATAAATCTTAATGGTATAAGAATTAAATGTGTTTCTCATTAACTATGTTTTAATGCAAATTTTAATGGGTTTTAAGAGAGAGGGTGAGAATCAGGTATCTCACTATGTTATAACAAGAACAATAAAAGCCATAACTGAAGATATAGTACTTTTGTAGGATGTGGGACAAAATACTATCCTCGTTATAGAAGAAGCAAAGAAAAAATACTATCTGAAGGAGATTAATTAAAAAGTATATTATTAATGAAAAATCAATTGTTATGCTTAAATTAAATTCTATAATAATATTTATATACTACTGTGAAGGAAAATGTACATTATTTACATAAGGTCTTTCAATTATATTAGCTTTTTTAACATATTAAATGGTAGAAAAATGTATTCTAAATTTGGAGAAAAAAGTGATTTAAATTCCCTAAAACATATTTATACTGTTAAAAACATATCAGGGGAAAAAATACGATAAAAACATTATTGCTTTAATCAGTTATCACTAATATAAATTAATGTTAATACCTTATATCTAATACCACACAGTGAAGTACTATAATAAAAAAAAATATCTGATTGACAATGCTTTTTTTGAAAAATAATATATTAAGAAAATTCAAATATAACAATTAAATTAATTCTATGATTACAAAATGAAACTGCAAAGCAACTCAGATTAAGATAAGGAATTATTCATGCAAAACACTTAGAAAATATATCATTTATAAATCTGATAAGATTGTAAGGGAACAATTAAAATGACTGTAAAACTAAATTCTCTGATTTGTCAGTGACTGATAAACTGGCTACGAATTTTGTTTGGAGCACCGAAAATGAGGAGTGGATCAAGACAGGGCAACTGCACCCAGATAGTTTTTTTTTTTAATGCAGTGCTAGCGCCATCTGTTACGAAATATGGAAATTAAAATAATTGAATTGCCTTGCTATTTTTGCATACCTGTATTATTCGAATGATTTTCGCGGAAGTGCTTTTGCATTTTAATTACATTTTAAATAATTTTTACTTTTGGTTTCTTGTTTTTGTTTTTTTTTGCTTTATTTTGTTAATTGTTTTATTATCTTTCCTGTTACTTTAATTAGTCAATCTGTTTTTTAATTTTCTGTAATCAATTTTTGCATACTTATTGTTTTCTGAAATGAATGTGCATAGTAGAGACTTAATCTGCTCATTTTAAAATCAAGTCTTCACTCGCCCTTTCTGTTTGAAAAGGTATTTAAAAAATATTCATGATCACCAACAATGTGATGTAAATGGAGAGATTTTGAAGGAATTCAATACTTTCAGTGGTAAGAATAGTTGCATTTAAAAAAAATTTAGTTTATAAATTTTCAATGTAGTAGACTGAATTTTATAAATTTACATATAAATGTTTTCTACTGAAGTTTGTGTAATTTTATATTAATAAATGTAAACCTTCTTTTAATTAACATTATAGAATTTGTTACATGGAAAGAAGAAAACAAGACTGTCAAAATATGTTAGACAGCGAGGTTGTAAAACACTTAAAAATGAAGACATAGTGATGAATTATCACTGTTGTTGAAGTGGGACATACAATCAAAAGGGAAAGGTCTCAAGAACTTAAAGTC
The DNA here is from genome assembly GCA_019973955.1 of Trichonephila inaurata madagascariensis. Taxonomy (NCBI): domain Eukaryota; kingdom Metazoa; phylum Arthropoda; class Arachnida; order Araneae; family Nephilidae; genus Trichonephila; species Trichonephila inaurata. The sequence continues at coordinate 67,965 of BMAV01019408.1, forward strand.
TCAGGGCTCTGCCAAAATTGGAATTAGTTGCCCAGCAGTAATAAAAGTTAGAGTACTGAAAATATAGTAGTGCAGTATTTCCCGAAGCATCAAAATCATGAAACTCAATTGGAACACTTAAGGTTATCAGAGTCCGACAGGACAGCTATTGCTGGTATGGTATTTTATTTATATTAGAGTTTCATTATTCTTAATTATATTATTATTAGTTACTATTGTTAGTTTTGTTTATTTATTTTCAGGAAGATTAAAAGAAGGTATTAGTGAAAAAATTTTTTTGCAGGATATTAGAGAAGAAATTATTGTTGACAGTGGCAGAAAGATGCTTATTGAAAAAAAGGATATCCATAATATTAAAAGGGACTTCATTAATGGTTATGTTAAAAGGCATGAAGTTGATGCAGTGAGTGTCAAGCTATGGGCTCAAGAAATGAAAAATAATGGAGAAGTATTGTTTTTTTCAAAGAGCAGGGACAATTAGGGAATGGCTATTGTTTAAAAGATGAAGATTTTTTCCTCATAATCATGACAGATTTTCAGAAAGATATGATTACAAAATATGGGAAGGACAAAATTTGTATTGATGGAACACATGGGCTAAACAGCTATGATTTTAATTTATACTCAGTTCTGGCAGTTGATGAACATAAAAATGGAATACCTGTGGTGTTTTCCAAAAAGTTCTGAAGATGTATTCAAAATTTATTTTATAGTGCTATTAAAAAAATACTGTAGGTAAAATAAAAACTACAACATTTATGACTGATGATGCTCCAGCATTTTATAATGCTTGGAGTTATGTGATGGGCTCAGTTAAAAATGTCTTGTTGTGTGCTTGGCATGTCACAAGAAACTGGCACCAAAATTAAAAATCCTGAAAAGAGAAAAATTGTTAATAAAGCATTAAAGGCAGTGAAAGATAAACAATGTTTAGAAACATTTTCCAACCTGATGAAGCAATTCATAGAAGACTTATTAAATGACCCAGATACTTCTAAATTCGGAAAATATTTCCAGCAAAATTATGCTCAGAGACCTGAAAAATGGGCCTATTGTTACAGAAAGGGTCTGGGCATAAATACAAACATGTATTTTTGGAGTCCCTTCATAAAAAAATTAAGTACCATTATTTTGATGGAAAACATGTCAAGAGATTAGATGTTGCAATAGATGGTCTCTTAAAACTTGTAAGAGCCTTAATATTTCAATGTTTAATAAAAATTACAAAAAAAACCATTTCCTCTGATAAACTATAAAAAATTGTGAATAGCCAATGATTAAGTCTAGAGATTCAAAACAATAGAATAGAAAAATTAGCAGATAACAAGTGGAAAATTGAATCTAATCACACATTCCAACTATATAATATGCAAGAAAGAAGAATGCCACAGATTAAGTAACATTAAATGTACTGCCTGCAAAATTTGTATTCATTCCTATACATGCACTTGTGTACACAGTTTAATAAGAGGAAATATTTGCAAGCACATTCATAAAGTTGCCCAAATGTTTTTAAAATGATGATACACATAATGAAGAAATTTATTTAAATCAAAATGATGTTTTAATATATTTTACCGTGTAGCTCTAAATCTGCTAATAATGATGGCTGTGAATCCAAAAAAAGAAAAATTGAAAGCATTCTTGCTCTTATTGATGAACACTAGTGTATACCAGAAGAAGAAAATAAAATTCACAGGAACCTAGATAGTATTTTAAATATCTTCTATAACAAAAAGGAGCACAATAATAAAAGAATTAAAATGATGGAATCCTTGACTATAAATATAAAAAAGAAGATTGAAAAACAACTTGGACATTTCTCTACATGAAAAAAAAAGATGTACTGCCAGTACACTCAAAAATCCAACTACTGAAGAAGTAAACAATATTAAAGAAGGATTACTGTTAAATTCACAAGAAATTACATCCATCAATGCAGATTTTGACCATACTTATTGCAATCAAAATAAATAATTCCTAACTGGTGGTTCCTGTGCTTAGTTTAGTTAATAAATAAGATTAATTTATTTTCATTTTTGTGATTCTTTATTCTTTCAAGTCATACACATTTAACTACTGGCATAAACATGCAATTAAAATATGATATCCAGGTGATTATATTTTATCTCAATATATTATAATGTGTGTGTTGAAAAGAAAATAGCTATATGTATTAAGATTATATTATATTGAGAAAGAGTTATTCTTAAAGGATACTTTTAAAAAAATACTTGATAAGTTGACATATTGCCTAATTCTTTTGGAAAAAAAAATAGAATCTAAATCTAGGTAAATTAATTTACATGTTATATATAAATTATTCCAATATTTTATGTTTTAATTTTACTTCATGAGAAGCAAGTAGATATTTTAATGAAATTTACATAATTCAAAAAAATTTGGCTTTTTCAGTCATATTTATTTTATAGTAGCTGCATGGCCGGACGTTGCACGGGCTCTTTCAAGTTTTAAAATAAGTAAAATTCAGCATTTTATAGCAAACATGATATTTTTTAAAAAGGGTAAAGCCATTGCAAGACAAAAATTAAAAATAATTTTTTAACGTGTTCACATTATAAATCATTTTAATTTAATTGCAATTTGGCCTTACAGTAAAGAATGATTTCATAAAAACATATATTTGAATGTAAGAGAGGAAATTAACATTCTACAAAGGTAAATAGAAATGAATCAATGAAAATATTAATAAAAATTATAACAGAAGTATGTCTATGCTATGAGTGAAATAACCTGAAAGAGATAAACCAAAAGAAAAAATTGTGATAAACCGTTTTACTAAAATATTATCATAAATAACATATATTAGGAAGCCTTCATTTGGAAAAAAGTAAATTAGTACAAACTAAAATTTTTAAAAATAGATAAAATAAGCCTACATTGTAATTTAATTAAATTTTCTGTAGCATTAAATTAATATTACATGAGGAATGGATGTAATATTATCTAACACATCTATATTACATTTAATATAAAATTTAGATGTAATACAATAGTGATAAAATTAAATTAGTAAGAACCAAAATAAAAAAAACTCTATAACAGACCTATGTTGTAAAAAACCATAATGAACCTAATGAGAGAAATAAACCTTGTTGATAAAAAATTAATTTTTAAAAATACTTATTTGCAATATTTCAATTAAAAATTATTGTAATTCTGTCGCAAAGAGCAAACAAATGAGAAAATACAATGATAAATAACTACAGAGATAGTTGAAATATATATGAACAGTAATATATGTATAAAGCACATGGTCTTCATAAAACTAAAGGAGAAACATATTATCAGAGGCAAGGCTGAATCGTGATGACATGAGATGTAAAACCCCATCAACACTGAATTGTAAAGAAATCAAAAGAAAAAATACGAGAAAATCCTATCAAGCTGCATCTTTTTTCTACAAACATTTTTGGATCACAAATGGTATAAATAGAATATATATTTCAAAAAACAAAAAATCTCATCTGTTTTCCTGTAATGATGAGAACATGGTATTTGTTGATAAAGGAAGAAAAGAAATAACCTTTTTTTTTTCCCAATCAAAGGAAATGTCGTAGAAATATATGCATATGTAACAAATGTATACAATGTATATGCATAAAATTTTCAAAAATCTATATGAAGAACAGATTGTCAGAAAGAAAATCAAACCATGATGTCACACAACAGAAATTGCATTAACACTGAATTTTAAAGTGCATTCAATCACATCCATAGTTTCAGTATAAATCTCTTCTTTTAAATTTTATTTTTAAAGCTATCATTTTTATACACGGCGTAGATTTTTGTGTTAAAAGTCCACTCTAAAGACTGGATTTTACGGTATTTGTTTTTTGGGTACTTAAATATTAGCATCACCCCAGCCGAATTGCCGCCATGCAAATCACATTATTTTCCATCCAAATCTGATTTTTTTTCCCATCAAAAAAGTTAGAATCTTTGTTGTTTAGATATTAAGGTGTGATATGCATGGCACCAATTTTGTTAAGGTGATGTTAATACATAAGTACTGTTGTGTGTTTCAGAGCAGCAGTCAAAATTTCTCACAGATTGGTGATCTGTGAGAAATTTTGAATGGTCCGCAGGAAAATTGGGACATTATATATACTTTTATAAAGTTTAGTTAAAAAAAAGATGAGCAGAAAAACAACACATTATGGAACATGGATTTTACTTTACTAAAAACTTTTAGTTGCCACTTTTAACGAACTTCAGATTTCCCATCGAAATTTGAAAGTCACCTATTGTAATCATAGTAAATTGGTGGCAAAACACTTCAGTCTATTGATCATTGGTTTGTTACTGCTTTTCATGAAGTTTATTTTCCAGGGTATGGAAACATAGATAAAGATGTTAATATAGCTGTAGTGGTCTGCCATATAGTGGTCAAACCTATTAGTTGTTCACAAAAAAAATTATGAAGTTCTACGTTACGTGGTTCATGAAGTGATGAAGGTTGGCAATTGCTGTTCTAGAGTAACCACAAGAGACAATTTTGTATATGCACAAAGAACGAAGCAACACAAAATGTCTACCAATATAAGCACTGTAAAATTACTCCTTTATCCTCAAAAAGAGCCGTTTTATTTTTAAACTTGGCACCTCTCCTATGGAGACAATGTTAATAATTTGAGATTCATAATATGGACAAAGAAACCATAATAACGGAGTATCCTGTTAAATTACAAATGAAATCTGTTTAGAAAAGTTTTGTTTATGTTTATTTACACATATTTTTTATATAAAAAAATCATACCTCAAGGGGAAGCGGGTAGTTAGAAATGTGTTTTTTCTTTCTTTTTAACCAGACTGAGCTACAGGAATGCAAGGCTGAGTACAGCTAGCTATAACAAATTAAGTGTTAAAAAGCTATAAAATTAAAGTTCAACATTTTGATAAAATCAACAAAAACAGTTCCAAAGACACTATTACATTTATGTCAACCCAGATTTTGTATGTGTCATACACGGTGGATTGGCAACCATGTGCTTCCTTTCATATAATGTTGCTGTTCAATAATGAACTTCACAACTTATTTACAAACTGTAAACTAAGTGCGAAGTAAATGATGTGGCTACGAGTGTTTCTCAATTTAAATAAAACATTTATTAAGTATTTACAAGGATGCATAAAAAAGCTTAAGTACTATCGCGCACGCTCACAGCCGTCTGTTTCCTCCAAACGCATCTAGTGGAACTACATTCCTTCTCTGTTCGGAGC
>BMAV01019409.1:19657-35076 GCA_019973955.1 Trichonephila inaurata madagascariensis
CGTAAAAATTTACCCTCATTATATATTTCTCTAACCCCCAAAAGAAGTATAACTTCAAAAATTCTCCGGAAATTTTTTTCTTACCTCTGGTTTTGTTGCTTAGAAATGAATTTGACAATATTGCAAATAGTTTTCATAAAACCATTAAAGTATAAGGGTTGAATCATAATATATATATAAAGAAGCAAATTATTGCGGTTTCTTGTACACCATTTCTCTCTTGAAACAGCCCATACTTACTGTACAGTTTCTCGCAGTACTGCAGGTAGCCTTTGGCGGCGATGGTTTCGGCCCAGATCTGAGCATCGTCCTCGAGTTCTCGAAGGGGCTTCAACTTGGGGCTGCCGTGCAGATTCCGGTAGCCATTGTGAGCCAGGATCATGCGTCTTCGGAAGTCTTCCACATCCAGAGACACACTGTTGGCGGGAGGCAGGAAGCAGGAGTCACTGTCTACCTCTGAAAAGGAAAGAGTACATTTAGGAATAGGGATTCTGTAGACCAGCGTTTCGCAAACTGTGGGACGCCCCCCGCCCCCTAGAGGGGTGCAAGTATATTGAAAAAATGGAAGCAAAAGGTTATTTAAAAAATTATTAATTTACTGAAAGTAAACAAAATACATTCTGAAATAATAAAAAACAATTAACATTTACCCTGATATAATATACTTATAAATGTATCAGTACAATACTAAGTTAAGAACAAATTTAAAAATTACTAGTGCCCCATGGACTTGTCACATATAAAATTATGTGTACAAATTAACACTTATCTCATGGTAATTTTTTTTTGTACGGTTTATAAATAATCCCTTCACTGCCGATTAAAAGTTACGCCAGGGGTGGCGAACCTTTTTGGATCAATGTGTCATTTTTTCTGTAAGAAATGGTTATAGAGGTATAGACGTGCCGTCAAATAGTTTTGACTTGTGATTGTTGAGAAAATAATAAAACTAAATACTATCAACTCAAAACTCTTAAATTACAACGAAAAAATACATTTTACACAGTATAGTAGTAAATGCTTTATTTTTATACTTGTGATTTAAATTAAAATAACATTAGTGTGAATTCTGTTGTGGTAGATTAGATGACAAAAAACATATAGTAGGATTGTAAGATGTTACTTTTACCAGAATGCAAGCCGAATTGGTGCCATCTTCCAAACGGATTATAAGTGAGTTTTTAATGCTATTTATCTCTGAAATAATGACTCGGAGGCATAGGTAAATAAAAATATGGTTAAAATAGCCTGACCCAGTTTTTCAAACAGCTAAATGTATCTAGAATTGAATTTCATGTTTCCAAAAAATTTCATTACTAGTATTTTATTATAATCAATTCTAACTTTCTCTTTTTTTCAACAAATTTTTGAATCCATATTGAACTAGACTGGAAATCAATCAGTTGCATTTCAAAATTTTCAATTTACAACCAATAGTTTACAAATTAGGACAAATTCAATTTATTAAATGAAGTCACATCAAGGTACAAAAAAAACTTGAGCGCTTTCGATAATTCTTTGAACTGAGAAAATTGCGACCGATCGCTCTCGGTTGTTTCGTAATACTTCATATTGAACTTTGTTATTTTGAATTAAAGTGCAAACCATTTTGATCGGTGGCGTGCCCAAAATATTGTATCGCATGCCATCAATGGCACGCGTGCCACTGGTTCGCCATCCCTGAGTTACGCGATTCGCTTCCCAATGTCTCCGTTTTCCGCGTAGACACACGAATGTGATGTATTGGGGGGGGGAGAAAGGTAATAAAAAAATAAGGAAATCCTCTGATATAAGTAAATCCTTCGCAAAAACTGTCAAGGCCCTTTTATTGCATTCCAAGGCCTTCGGAATAACTTTATGGATAGCAGCGCAGTGGAAAGATAGTAATTTGGAAAGACGTATATATACGTCTGGGAAATTAACACACCGGTTGAGCGAGACGTATATATACGCCGATGGTGGCACTTAAGTTTTAGTCGTATTGTAGCTTTAGCATCAAAGTATAGTATTATTGAATTCAATGTACTGTTATTCGTATGGAGGGGGGCGCGATGAAAATGATGATTGAATATTGGGACGCAAATATTGAAAGTTTGAAAAGCACTGCTGTAGACGATTATCCAACACCTCTCTACAGAAGGAGGAGTTTTTGCTTTTATAAGTGACTAGCCTTCCTCCACGCTTCACAAGATATTTCACGGTCTTATGTGTGTGTGTGTGACTAAATTATGGATATCTAAGTACTAGCATTCGATTGTATTCAAAGTTATTTTTTTATAACTTTCGCCTTTTGATTTTAAAAAGGACAGGACCTGAATTCGTAAAACAGAAGTATATTTATAACTCTTACACCCCTATAAACCTCCTTAAGAGTTGACATTGGTAAAACCCACTCTTAGCGGATCACTACTCAACAAAAGAAATTCCCCACATGTAGGACTAATTGCTCAAGAACACACAGGAATTTTCGTCTATTACGGCCCTTTAGTAGTCGATTTCCGCTAAACACGTTCTTGGCGGATCTCTGCTCAACAAAAGAAACGTATCTGTCAAATTTGAAGACAGTAGGGTTCATAGTTCTGGCGATTTCGGGATGAGTGAGACCCCTTACTTCGATACATAGATATATACATAGATGAATAAATTGAATGTCTTCATATTAAAATATAGTAATTTGAAAGAAAAAACTAACATTTAACTTCCAAAATCTTTTTTAATTATTTTAAATTCTTAAAGTATTTATTAGCAAGCTTTTATTCAAAAGCGTGAAATAAACCGGATTCCGCATTAATGTTGAATGGTTGTAGAATTTAGAAACATTTTTTAACTTAAATGTGTTAATGCTTTTAAAAAACGTCTTGTAAAACTATAAGAGTATTTGTTATTATTATTTTTTAAAAAAAACTCTATTTACATTTCATTTAAAGACAAAGGCGAATGGCAACAGAATGAATACCAAAGTAATCATTTTGACACACTGGTGGCTAAAATCTCTACTACTACGCTGTTCTCTACTGTGCTCTAGATATATCTTTGAAACTCTAAGAATTTCTTTTTATGAGACTCTGTTTTTTATTGAAAAAACTTAAAACATATCTGTGAAAGGATACATGGATTTCGCTTTCACTGTTGTATTTAGTGTCAGATTAATATAACGAAAAGGTAAAACTTAAAAAAAATTTTTTTTGTAGAATTTTGCAATGAAATATTTATATATTTTATATAAAGGGTGATATACTACAATCCTATTTAGATGCATTTACAAAGGATATTCAATATGTAATTGAATCTCGGAAATCTTAAAGTTGTATTTTAAGTTGTGTTTGTAGTTCGACACATACGAGACAGATAAGAGTTATGATTTCTATAAGATCCTTAAGCACAATTTTCATAAATGATAGATTTATTTGTAAAAAAAAGATGACTAACTACTTTGCTTGAAGGATGATTGTATTGCAGAAAAAATAATTTTAAGGAAAGCAGTATGAATATGAAGAAATACTTTAAAAATATGATACAAACTTAGCCTTTAATGAGTTTTGGCTCCTTGATTTTTTTTGATTCTTGGCATTTATTATTTTTGCTCAACGTTGAATTTTAATTTCAATTTTTTTTTTATTTTTGAACAAACTTTCAAAAGATTTCGAAAATCAGTAAGATTTGGAATCTAATTAATTAAGAGTTTCAAAAAAAGTTCATCGTTTTTAATTGGTTTTAAAAAATTAAAAATTTTTAAAGGGGCAACCTTAAAAAATCCTTTTACCATTAAGCCATACAATAAAGTAAAATCATGTACATGAATCAACAATTATAATATTTTTTTGTTCAAAATCAGGTGATTTTGAATAAAAAAAATATAATTGTTGTATGCTAATTTAGTTTGCAATACATCCTTGAATGAAAAAAAAATCATAAACTTTCTGTAAAAAGCAATGAAAGTTTAACTAATGAAAGTAGTTCAGAAAATAGGGTGTACTCTTTCAAGGAAAAATATTAAAAAACGATATTTTTTTAAAAATTGTTCAATATTTCTCTCGTCAGGAAATGGTTCGAAATTTTTTGTAAGATTGAAACAAGAACTTTTGTGAATGTTATAGAAGTAAAAAAAAAAAAAAAAATTCATTTTTAGGGATTTATTTGTGTTATATGTTACTACATTTGTTATAGTAAACTATCTAGTTTAAACTATTCATAATATTCATTTTTTCTTCCACATTTATGTAGGCGTAATGTTGAACATGTATTTATAAAATTGACACAGCTCTCACGCTTCGCAACTCTGAAAAAAGCTTGTGTAATGAAAGCAACACTTAAGTAAATACACCCTTCCCTCCCCTCCGACATACTATTTCTCGTTTTATTTTTATGGTAAAAACTCTCAGAATTAATGTCTGTATTTTCCATTTATTTTCCTGAGAAGGAAAAGGACAGGAGTTTATAAAATTTCCTTCTCCTCTGTAACATCTGGAACCTTCAACACAAAGGATTCAAAAAGACAGCTTCTTCTGAATCTTTAAACAACCATTTGATATCACACAATTTTCTAAACCTTGAATATTTACGAACTAGAAATCCGTTTTAACAAATCCCAATTTTCCCTCTGCTTCAAATCTCAATCTCTGGTCCTTCTCGGATCTCGTTTTCACTTCCACTCGTTGCCATCTTCTCTACAGAGATCTTACTTCCCCCTAACTTTTAGGAATTTTTTGCAATGGAATTTTAAAGGCATTGAATTAAATCTGGTTAAACCCCTTTTTCCTCTCGCTTCTGGATTTCTTAAGAAACTTTTTTTTTTTAAAAAAAAAGAGGACAGATTTAGTTTTTAGTGAAAGGTTATTTTCAGAATATATTAGGAGGAGGATTTAAAATGGCAGTATCAGCATCAATTTGCATCTATTTTGCCCGGTCTTCGGAGGCTAAACATGACATTCATTAAATTTTCTTTGGACCGTGGAGATTTTAATTTGCTTGTAAGGAACTGATTGGGTAACCGTTTGGGTCCCAAGCAGTGCGATCCCTTTGTTGTGATTTTATGTCGAGAAAACCCAGTACATTTCGAACATTATGGACAACTGACGGTGCGTTACCGATTGTTGAAGTCGCACGCTCAGATTTAATGAAGCAAGTACACTACACAGCTCTTTTTAATGGAAATAGTACATTTTACAATATGTAAAACATTACTATAGCTTCGATTGGGATTCATCGGTGTAAAATGAACAAAATGCAATCGCGCCGCTTGGTATTTCTCGACATAAAACAAGCGCTATCGTGCTGCTTGGGTCATTTGAGAACGCGCGGTTGCGCTGTTTGGGATTCTTCGACAGTGTTTTTTTAATATCCACTGGGACTCAAACGGTTAAATACAACTGCACTTGTACAGGAAGTGCAGTAGACAAAGCTTTCCCCATGAATTTCTCTCTCATTGAAACTTCTATCGCTTTATGGTTTTTACAATTTATTGATTAGTCAACTGAAAAATGTTTCTCATCACGATTTGGAAAAGCATTTTAGGGGTGTTGAAAAGCTAAAATCTTACTTTTTTGAACAATTTGAGATTTTTACATTTTCAAAATAGATTTTCACTTTTATAAAAATACCTTACTTTAACCTCTAGGGCAATTAGAAGCCCTTAAAACCTATTTTTAAATAATCGTTGAAACTGGGCCACGCCCATTTGATTGGAAAAAAATGTAAGCAAAGTACTTCGTTTTTGCTTAAAAGTTGAACATCTGATATAAACCAAAACATGCATCTTTTATTGTAAATTCATCATTTAATTTTTTTATTTCCTAGCCGATCAGAAGTATCACTGTACACATTAAAATCAATTTATCTCAAATTATATACATTTTGATGTTTGAGATGTACCTTTTCTGAGAAACTACTATTCACAGGTATGTAAATTTTTTATGATGTATTTATAACGATGGCTAACATATACTAAAATGAGCTTTTTGTATGAAACTCAAAAATTTACTTTTTACAAATTTTTTATATGAAAAATGGGTCAAATTTCGCAATGTTTGTTAAAATATTTCATAAATTATGAAAAAATTCAAAATTAGCTAAAAGCTCATTTCAGTATAATGAGAAAGGTGTACTTTAATTGTATGAAAAATTTCAAGCATGCACATATAACAGATTTTGAGAAAAGGTACATCGAAAACAGCCCATTTAACATTGTCGGTAGAGAGAGAGAGAGAGGTTTCCAACTCCTCTTAAACAAAATACTTAATTATGTAAGGAAAAAAACTGCAAATATTTTTGTTAGCATTTTGAGAAGAATAATAATTGGTCCGAACACAAGGAATGTATGGTGCATCAATAAGCATTTTACAAATAAAAAAAATTGTTTTCTCACAATTCATCTAACTTTTCTTTACTACAAAAATTTAGTCTCCGCTGCTGAATCGTGTTTTACCGACACAGTTTTGATTTTTAATTTAAATTTCGCACGAATACTTTACTTTCATTTCATTATTGACATTTCAGTTGTTGAGGCGTTAAACTCCATCACAGAAAAGAGTGAAAAGCAAAAATAAAATACAAAAAGGAAAAAGGGTTGATTTTCATAATCTTATTACATTATAAGAAATTTTTTTAAAAAAAATACTAAACAAATTACATTAAAGTTGTCTTTTTTTCGGAAATGGGATTTTTCAAAAGCCTTCAAACAAATATTTTTTTAATATTTAGTGTCACTTAGATTAGGATACACTCATAAAATTGTTTTAAAAATATTGTTACAAAATAAAAAAATATTTAAATGCGATATTTTGACAAAAAAGGAACATAGAATTATTTACTTTCAAAACATTCTCCTTTTATGAAAAATGCTTCTATAATAATAATATTTTGCCTTTTGATAACTAAGACTTCTCCTGAGAGACTGAACTAGGATTATTGAAAAGTTCACGTTTTTTTCAGTTACAACCAATGGAAATAATCGTGTTATTTTCCTAAAATGTTTTCATTTTGATATATCAAAATATGGATAAATCCACTTCAAAGCTATAAATTTCAAAAATCCTAGTTCAGGCTCTGCACAGAGGTCTGAGTTATATATGGGCAAAATATTTTTATTATAGATACATTTTTCATAAAAGGAGAATGTTTTGAAAATATATGTTCTTTTTTTGCCAAAATATACTGCATTTAAATAATTTTTTATTGTAATAATATTCTTAAAATAATTTTATACGTGTATTCTAATCTAAGTGACTCTAAATAAAAAGAAATATTCGTTTGTACGCTTTGCAAAATCACGTTTTCGAACGTAGTCGGATACTTTAAGCAATTTTTTATGCTTTATTAAAGTGTGGCAAAATATAATAAAGAAAGTCGAATTAAATTTTCATCAACAACCCTATTTTTCCTCACCAAAGGTATGAATATCCTTCTGTTTACTCAGTTGTTGCTTCTAGAGTGCAACTCGAAGTTTTTGTACTCTAGATACCGCAAAAAAGAGAAGAGAAATGTTGGATTTCGGTAAGTTCAGTGATGATTTAAGAACGCAACCTAACAACTTATTTTCTTATTTGAAAGAGACAAATTACGTTCTTGTTTTAAGATGCAAACAGGAGAGAATCAGAATATATTAGAACAAATTAATAAAATTAGTTAAAATTGTCAACAGATTGTCAAAATATTCTTTTCGAAATTGCGTTAAAAACCTATAAATCATTTTTTAATTTTCAAAGAGTTTACAAAAAGTAGCAAGGGTGGGATCAAAATTGCTAATCGTGTTATGCGTTCGAGAGGATTTTTTTTTACCTTTCCAGGAGAGTTATATATTATTAAGAGTTATTATATTATAATTGCGCTTGCGCACACATTTAGCACACAGTCATGGGGTCTATTCTGACCAATGAGGTTGTTAACTCACTGTTGAGTAGCTGGAGTGTGTGTGTGTGTGTGTGTGAAAACAAGTAATATAAAAAAAATTTTAAGTCAATTCCTACTTAGATCAACAAAGAAAATTTTTATTTTAGCTACTTTTTATTAAATAGTTACAATTAATATAAATATGTATATACATAGGACAGAATCACAACATTAAGTGGTCATTAATTTTTATTCATTATCATTAAAGTGTCGCATTGTCATCCAAAACAATCGTGTATATAAATTTCAGTTCAACAGAATACTTTAACACATGAGAAAAAAACTTTTCAAGTTTTGACCCAAGTCGCCAAAAATGATGCCAACGTGATTGTATTTGTAATTCTTTAAGTAATTAGTTTTAATCAATTAATTTTAATTAATTATCATTTAAGTATCGTATTGACATCCAAAATATATAAATTTCAGTTCAACTGAATGCTTTAAAACCTGAAAAAAAACCTTTTCAAGTTTTGACACAAGTCGCCAAAAGAGTCGCTAAGTCACCAAAAATGATGCCAACGTGGTTGTATTTGTAATTCTTTAAATAATTAGTTTTAATCAATTAATTTTTAGTAATTATTTTTATATTATTGTATTGTCATTCAAAATAAAACTGTATATAAAATTTCAGCTCCATTGAGCGCTTTAAAATGTATTTTAGTAACGATTGAAAATTCCACCAAGATAAATAAATAAATATATAAATAAATATATAGATATTGTGAGCTAATAGTAGGAATTGAAAAAGGGAGAAGAAATGAAGTTTTGACCAATGGTTTGCTTTCTCTTAACCTAAGCTTCTTAATTCCAGGTTTCATAGCCCGATTCAGTTTGTGGTGAATAGGGTTGTAAAAGGATTAATTATACAATTATTGTAATTTTCTAACAGAGAGAGAGAGAGAGAACTTTAATTATATCATTAATATCTGTAGACTTAACCCTTTATGTACTGAAGGTACTTAGAAGTATCACTCACTTTAATATTACATAGAATAACCATTTTTCGAATACTCTGACGATACTTAGCAGAAATATTCTTTTAAATCCACTCTTCCAAGATATATGGAAGCACGGGTTCTATGATGAGTATTTTAGCGGCGAAGGCGAATCGTTTTAGAGCAGAAATTGCGTTTTCAACTGACGGTGTTTTCAGCGGATTGCGAAGATTGTCATTTTTGTTCCGAAAAAACAGTTAATGCCAAAATTTATGTGTCTTATTTATTTATTTTTTTGCTTGTTAATGAAGACCTTAGAAAACGATTTGACTGTTTATTCTAAGTGAAAAGTGTATATAATTAATTTTACAGTTGAATATCTTTAATTCATTAATTAGCTCTAACGGATTAAATTTCCCAAAGTTGAGTATTTTGTTTATGGATATTCCTTAATTTTCAATGTAGTGATTCAAAAATAAATATTGCATTAAGAAAACTGCAATAAATCAGTTTAAGATAAAAGGTTAAGCAAATCCTCAAAATCATAATTTTATTTTGTGTAAATAGCGTTATTTTGTAAGAATACGATCGTTACAGTTTTTAATTATAACTTTGACATCTAGAAGGTTGATAACATTTTGTTCGTAAAATCTTACCTGAAGTAACGATATTAGTCTTAAAGCCTTTTGTAGCTGTACGAAATTGAATAGAATTTTAATAAAACTAAGGTGTTGTAAAAAATCTTGGAAATTTAACTTCTGGAATATGAATACGTAATTTTCTTATAAGTAGCAATTATATACGATTATTGATTTCTGAATAACAAAGGTTAGATTTATGAAGAAATTTATGATTCAGAAAATGCTTATTAAATATAATAATATAAAAATATTTGAATAGTATGACACAATTGCCTGGCACTTTATCAGTAAATAGAATAATGAAATATTTTTATAATTTTTTACCATCTGCTTAATATTCTTATATAATAAATATCATAAATAGGTTAAAATATTTAATTCCTGGAGTTACTTAAAGATATTGTCTTCAAATTTCTCAAATGGCTCCAAATGAAAACTGTATTTAACTTCAGAAATTGCAACAAATTTCCTAATTTGTTTTCTAACAACGCTATTGTGCTATTATAAATATTTACACTAAAAACAGTACTTTTATACATACTATCTATCTCTTAAAATATTATCCCTAATAATAATAATCAAGTCACCTCCTGTTGTGTGTGACGAGATACTCATCAATACACTCTTGGTAATTCAAAACATCAAAGGCTATGTGATTAAAAACTTTTTTAATTATAACATTCTTAACAGAAAAGACAATAAATATTCATTATAAACACCAGTAAAATTAACTATGTTAAAAGATTTATTCATAAAAAGCAGTATTAAGTTTTATAAGCAATAACTTTATTATCTTTTAATTGAATATAATGATATCTGATATATTTATATCATAATATTTGTTAATGTGTAAAGCTTAACGACCCTAAAGGCAATCGTTGTTTAATACATCCCGAAATACAGCAATTTCCTTTTAGTTAAAACCAAACAGGAAGTATTTAATATGCCTGATACTGAAGTCTTTTTCAAATTTATTAACAATTGCATTAGTATTATCCATTAATATAATCCTTTGTCTTTACTTTTTCTTTTAGATCTTTTACTTTTGTAATTTCTTTGAATTTCATTATCATAATAAAAAAAATATTACAAAAAATTCATTATTATATTTTTTTTATAAAATAATTTGTAAAGAGATTTTCCTCATAGCACATAACATTAAGTCCATAAGGGTAAATAGTGTTAAAACAATTACAAAGGTAATTTTCCCACCATTGTATTTGGAGTAATATTAATTATAGACAACTGAACATTTTGAAACAATTTAAGTGAAAATCTTATAATCTTAATCATAATCTTAACATAGTCTTATGTGAATTTTCAGAACAATTGTTGACATTTCTAACTTTATGTCTATGTTGATTAATCTTATTATTGATCGCATTAGAGGTTTTTGATTAATATATTTATATTGACATTTCAAGGGTTAAACAAGTGTTTCTCAAACTTTCTATACTTGCGACCCAATTTTCAATCATAATTTTCATCGCGCTTCCCTCCATACAATAACAATGTAATCGAATTCAATAATAAAATTTGACGTAAAGCTACATATCGACTTTAATTATAAATTATCATTATACTTGTCTTGGTAATTTAATTTAAAATTACAAATTATCAAGACAAGTATTACATTTTATATATAATTTTATGACATGCTCATAGGCTCACTTGTGATTATTAAACTTGTTCTTAACTTAGTACTGTTGAATTAATTATGAAATACATTGCGCAGTACTGATACATTTATAAATGTATTATATCAGTTTAAATTTTATTTTACATTTTATTTTGTCAGAATGTATTTTGTATTTTGCTTCCTTTCAGTAAATTAAAAGTTTTTTTTTATTCTTTTGTTTTCGACCTTTCGATATACTCACGCCCCCAGGGGGAGGGGCACGCTCCATAGTTTGAGAAACACTGGGTTAAATGCAGGTAAAAGTTTTACATACGCAACGCACTCATACATGTATATATATATATACATTTTACTATAAAAATGTGTGGTGTCACAAAATGCATAAATATATAATGATGCACGACTTTAATTTGAAAAGGAGGCAGGTAAATGAGAGAGACTAAGGTAAAATCCTTCTTGTTGGCAAAATTTATTCGCAAAAATAAAAATTCTCTATTCCTTGTTGAGGAATTCAAAAGGTTGTTTATTCTATTTATATTTCCATCAGTACAAGAAAAAGTGTATTTGCTAACACTAAAGATGTCAAATATTTCAATTGCGTAGTGAATAAATAATACGCAAAATATATAATGTTTGGAACTGAAAAAAAATCTAAGGAAATGGCAGATATAAGAAAGCAGGTAAGTAAATTTCATCATTTTATTGCCGAAGAAATATTTTATTTTATATTTACATTTTAAAAGTACGCAAGAATACTCAGTAAATTTATAAGACGTCAACATGTTTTGTATAATAAATGTCTATAATTAAATAAACTCTAACTCAGTGGTGCAACAGCCCATAAGGCCCAAGGCTTATTGTGCCCATCTCAGTGTACTTGACCACTGGGCGCTGAGGTGCATGAGCAGATGTCCCGATCAGGTGGTCAGTCTAAAGCGAGACCCTCAGTGTTAAAGTCTCCAAGCAAGCTTGGTACTCATTTGTCGACCCACTATAATTAAATAAAAGTTTATGATATTAAATTAAATTAAATTAATTAATTTCACTCGATCTTTTAGAATAATCAGAAGAATAATAATTAAAAAAAACAACACCGACTATTTGAAAATGATACAGCATAATTTTTGAAATAAGTATCGAAAAACAATTATAAAAATCGACACGAAATAGTTTCGAATAATGCATTTTTTGTCATCTTTTTTATTATTTGGAATATTGCTTTACTATAATATTACTATAACAAGTTTATTACTTAAGAATATCTTTTTTCCGATTTCTAATTGACCTCAGTTTATCTATTTTCAACATTTAGACCACTTTTTTAATTGCTGATATGTTACTATGTTAATGATACTTGTTGATGTTACTTATTATCCTTTTTCCTGTAAAATATATTTTGATACTGTTAAAATAACCAAAACAATATATAAATAATAAAAAATAATATATAGATTCCTAAAAAAATGAATGTACTCAAAATGATGTTAAATTCTGTTCAAATCGCTCAGCGCTTATTTTATCTGCTACCAAATTGAGTTTAATTTTTTGATAAGCAAATTAAGGTAAAAATAATTAAAAAAATTATAAGAATTAAAATAATAGCATATTATTTTCATTAATATGTTATGGAGTTTACTCGTCCATTGGAATATTTACAAAGGCAACTTCCATTTCATTGATGATTTCAAATATTGTTTACTAATAATACATGACCGTTAAAGATGTAAAAATATATAAAAAATCAGCAACAGTTTAATAGAATATCTAAAGCACATAGTACATTTTTCAAAGAAAAATAGAACGCCGATTATTCTCTGTTAAAGGGTATTTTGTGTGTACTACCAACGAATAAAAAGTTTAGAGTACATCAGCAACGCTAAAGCTCAAGAACGAAATTTCTGATTGAACATGTTATCATTGATAGAAGCTCATGCTTTATATTTAATGCGTTAGGTACAGAAGAATTACAAAATAGCAAATCTGTTGCTAACTTGTGAAGAATTTTAAGAATTTAATTACATACCTTCAGTGGCTTCCATTTTGTTCACAAATAAAGAACTGTTTACAACTTCCTTTTCTTCTAATTTCGTTCCATCCGGCGTTCCACATATCATTTCCGGAAAAAATTATTGTGATATCATTATCATGCCTTTTGAAATTTTTTTAACGAACAAGATTCTTTTGAGTTCAGCCAGTTAGATGACTGAAAGTCACAGAAAGTTAAGCTGCATAAAGATTAAGATATCTGTATTTGAAAATTAGTTCCAGTGTCTCAACTGTTTGCTAGTTTTTTTTTCAAATTTTATGTCTGTTCAAATTATATATTGATATATTGCAAAAAAAAAAAAAAAATGAAATAAAAGACGAATTTGTGAGAATGGTAGCAACAATGCCCTTATTGAGGCCAAAATCTCGAATAATTTTGTATTTGTTTGGTGTTCTTGACACAATACTGAGAAAGCCATGTAATTTATTTTTATTTTATTTTATATTTTATGATTAGAGAGACTGATTTAATCCGAACAAATCAGTGCCCAAAGACCATCGGAATTTTTTAGATTTACATTAAAATATCAGGACACACGTTCAAAGTACTTTTTAACAGTATAGCATACTAAACCATTATAAATACCTGGTGACCCAAAAGTCTGTTAACATTTGAGAATTCACTAATTCTGGGAGTAATGATGAATTGTAGTCAGAGAGGAAACAGATGCCGCAGCAATTGCAATATGTCTACTTTACCAAAAAAAAAGCATTGCTAATAAAACTGTGGTATCAGAAGGGAGAATCTGTTACTACAGTTTTACAATCTGTCCACCATCAGAAAGATCTCTTGCACACATTGTTTGGTGAAGATTGCGTACTGAACCACCATTTCCCTCATGCTTGGCCCACCAGGTCCCCAGACAATTAATCAGTGTGGTTATTGGTCGTGGAGTTACCTGAAGTCGCAAATCTACCGCGAACCTCCGTTTTAGTCACGGATGTTAAAAGACAACATCTGATGGCAATGTTTCACCATACCTATAGCGATAATTTTCTTTACAATTCAATTGGATAAAATATAAATCGTAACCATTAGAATTATTTGTCCATTTTCTGCTCTACATTTCACTGTACACATTTCTCCGATACATGACTCATGAATCCCAAATGATTCAGTAGTATTTGATGCTACAAACATTTCTGAAGTGACATAAGTTGTCGTATTTCCTTTATTTTTATATATAGCAACTCCACCAGCTCTGTGATTGTGTCTTTGGAATTTAGCAATACGGTGAAAATTTGGAACACATCTATGTTTTCTTCTCATTATTTATCCAAGTTTCTGTTAAAAGTAATATAGTTACAAGTTGCATATCACTGTCATCAAGATCCAAAGCATGTGCACGTTAACTTTGACAATTCAAAGAATATATTGAATTCCCTTTTTTGTGGGAGTGAAGTTTTGTGAAGATATCTGGGATTGTTTTAAGTTTGTTTTGTGATTTTAAATTCATTTTGTAGATCTCTGAGAATTGTAGATTCTCTTAGGCCATGGAAGAATTTTGGATCGGAATTTTCCGTAACAATGTAAAGTCCTTCAAGACTTGTTGCTCTTGATAACGCAACATATACCAATTGTTGAGGATGTGTTTTCTCATACTTATAAACAACTTCGTTGAATGATGCTCCTTGTGACTTATGAATTGTTATAGCGCATGCTGAAACTATGGAAAAAGGATTACGTTTGGCGTTTATAGTTTTTTTAAGGGATATTGTGCATGGAGCCCCATTTAGTTGAAACAAGGAACTTCATTTTCACGGAATATTCGTGTGTGTGTGGGGGGGGGGGGGGAACCCCGTTTTTTTTTTTTTGGGGTGGGGGGGGGGGGGGGGGGAAGGGGGGGATAACATTTTGCAACTCTGTACATCCCTTGACAACAAGAGTGACAAAAAAAATGCCGATTTTTTCTAAAAAATCTTTATATCGAACTTGTACCTTTATTTTTCGATTATCCATAGCCGTTAAAATTTCTTCATTGCTCTATTTTGAATAATTATTTAAGCATATATTTCCAAATGTAATGAATATTTTTTAAAAATGAAAATGCAGGTGTGTTATAGTTTACAGAAGATGAATTAAACGAATGCAAGACATTCCACATTTCATGTAATTTCAGATATGCTTCTGTTGTGCTTGTAAAGCAAGATAATTAGCAATCAACTTTAAGATATTTTAACTCAAATTTTTTCGATATACAAATTAAAAATAAAATATTGCGTTGAAATAATTTTCATGACAATATCTGTGAATATTTTTAAACTTCCTCT
>BMAV01019409.1:49058-129787 GCA_019973955.1 Trichonephila inaurata madagascariensis
AAGGTGAAAAAAAAATGTCTCCAGTATCACTTGCTTGTAGAAAGTTCGAGAAAATCTCCTCACATCGTGAACACACATGAGGCGTGGTCTGATATATCGTCCGAAAAGTGATTGGTCCTCTGTTGACCAATCACAACACAGGCCTCTATGAAAAAAAGAGTCTGTATAGTATAATTTGTTTGAAAGTTTGTTTGTTTGTTGTTATATATATTTTTTATTTTACATCTAATCCGTGGTTACTTCTTGAGCATAACGAATAGAATGTTTTCCTGCAACTCGACGACAGCAAAAAGGGATGAGCATTCAAATGTTCATTTTTGTCTTGTAGATAGCACCGTGCAGTAGATTTGTTTTTTGTTTGTTTTCTTCTTAATTCTAAAAGCCCCGTAGAGTTCAGTTTATGTACAGTGAAATAGATTCAGTTTTGGAAAGAGGGCAGAAAAAATGCTGTAGTTTTGTTTCAATGGCAACGAGTTTTTTGAAGAATATGGAGGGTTGGAGACTGGTTTTTTTTTTGCTCTCCATTTTTGTTTTTCTTTTCCTATGTCGAGTCACAATTTCTGAAGGCTACAAAAGTCGAATTTGTTTTTCTTTTGCTACCTAATTCAGTCTACGATGTTAAATTTTTAACTGTAACCGTGCTGAAATGAACGCAAGACAATTTGGATGTATATCCTCTTCTGTTCTTGCATCAAATGGAAGGGAACTTTTGTTTTTAGAATGCTTTTGAAAATTGTACAATTTTTCTTTTCTTTTTTTTGTGTGAGAAAGTTAAAGTGTTTGATAAGTTTCAAAATGGATTAGAATAACAAATTAAGCAAGTTGTAGAAATAAAAACTATAAGTTTGAGATTGTTTTGTTCTCTATGTTGGAACAAAAATTTTCATCTTGAAAATTAAATTTTCAACCAGTTGGTCTTATTGTAGAAATAGAGTAATCAATATAGATTGTGGAAGAGATTGTGCGATTAATTTGTGTTTTACTGCAAAAATCAGGCTGAACAATAACAATTTTGGTTTTCTTACGAATAGAATAATCAGCTTGGAATGTTAAAGAAATAGAAAATCAATTTGATTGTTCATAAATAGTGATAAGCATAATAGTGATAAGCTTTAAAAATAGAATAACTAGCTTGTATTATTGTGGTATTAAAAAAAAGTAAACCCTATCTCGATTGCAGAAATTTAACAATCTCCATGCAATTTTTTTTAACTATGAATTCTTAATCAGGGCCATAAATGAATTGAAAAAAAATTATTTGTTACTATTGAAATGTTGATTTTGCATTATTAAAAATTCATACATTCTCAAAATTATTATTATTCCATTAAGGAATTTCTAGAACTAATACAGAATAAAGGTTAATAAAATTCTGTTGAACATTACTGAGGTTCTCTTTACTTCATTACTATTTATGAAGAGTTTCTAAGCCTAATGGTTAACAACAGTAAGACAAGAGAATTATCTATACTTATATAGATAATTCTCTTCATTGTTACTATTCTGTAGAAATTATGTTAAGAAATTTTGAATGATATTGTGATTTGTTTTATTAATTAAATATTTAAAATACTCTCATGAGGATTTTCAAAATCACGTGAGCCCTAAAATTATTCCGATTATGTTCTGTGTTGTATAAAGCAAAAAATCAGTTCATATCAGATGAAAAACATAAACAAATAAATCGATGAATAGTTAAGCAAAACATCAACAGAAATAAATATAATAGAAAAGAAAAATATTCTTGATAGGTTATTGTAATAAAATTAATTTTTTCGGGTATTTTCAAAATCTGCCAATCAAAAGTCTACTTTTTCAGGGCCTCAAAGAATAATAATTTCATAAATTCAGTATAGAATATGTTGAATTTCGAACTCTGTTCGTCGAAAATTGACCATTCCTTTTCTGAATATTTTATCCAGTATCGATATTACATTGTTAATGCAGAGTGTATTAACTTGACGTGCTAATCTTATTTCTCTTAGATCTGACGTATTTTCGAATTAAAATCACATATACACTATATATTTTGATTCATCTTCAATGTGAATTTAATACGGTACTTCTTAAACAATAACTGTTTTCATATATTTCAATTATGACACAAATTAAGCATAAAAGGCTTTTAAATGGAAGACTAAATGACTCTATTTTTTTATGTATTAGGTGTTTTATGTCTTTTGAATCAATATAGTTAAAGTTTTTTTTTCCTATTTTACTACGTCTTTTGAAATGTTTAGAAGTTCGTCTCAGGTAATTCTATATTGAGATCTCATTTTTTTCGAATAGTGTGATCCATCCACATGTGTGCATTTCTTTTATACCAATCTACTGAAACCTTAAAAACAACCGGTCATTTATATTGGGCTTGTTGATGCATCTTCCGCGCTTAACTCTTGGCATAACTTTGCAACACTTGACTCACTTGAAACAGGATGGGATACAATTCATCGAATCGTACCTTTCGATGTTCGAACCTTTCGGAAAGAGTAAAAATTGAGCGTGTCGGCCTATTGCGTTCATTTCAGCTTTGGGAAGTCGTAGTCACCTGGCCGTTGCCATCTCGTGTTTTCTCAAAAGGAAATACGTGTGTTAAAAAATGAACCTGGCTGCGATGAGCCGTCCCCCCCTTCTGCTCCTGGCGGGGGGCGGAGGCAGCACTGTTAGCTGGTACTGGGGTACTTTTTGTCTTCTGGCTTCTTCTTCTTGTCGCTGCAAAAGAGCAAAAAACATCATCAGAAAAAAATGAGTTGCAGGCACTAAATAAAATAATGATTTATTGTTGTCTTCTTTAATACCCGATGGTGAGCAAGGTTGTATCATACATTTGCATTTTCGATTCGAATTCCCACCCAAACCGCATAAATTTCAACTGTTTTTTTTGTCTACATTTCTATTGTTTTTTTGAATAAAATTTCTCTATTGGTAATATGTTTAGATTTGGAATTCGAGGATTGTTTTTTTTTTTAGGAATGTGAATTGAAAAAATATATATCGTGATGTACTTCGTTCAGATTCTCTTCGCCTGGTGTTAAGAGTCACCCAGGATAGTGGTCCCCGACCCCCAGACCGCGGAACGGTACCGGGCCGTGGATCAAAGGGTACCGCGCCGCTCAAGGAACATTAAATTATTTCCATTCTATTTAATTTATCCGACTACGTTGGGAACGCATAAATGGATAATTTTCATGATATGTACTGTCACTTAGATTAGAATACATGTATAAAATAGTTTTAAGGATATTTTGAAAAAAAATTATTTAAGTACAAGAATTCAACAAAAAATTAACTTAGAATAACCATTTTTCCCAAAAGGAGAATATTTTGAAAATGGGTCATTCTATGTTCATTTTTTGTCAAAATATTTTGTACTTAAATAATTTTTTATTGTAATACTATTCTTAAAACAATTTTATATACATTTTCTTATCTAAGTGACACTAAATATCATAAATATTATCCATTTATACGCTTTTGCAAAATCACGGTTCCGAACGTAGTCGGATACCTTAATGTGGAGTATTTCTCTCGGTTTTGTGAGACTTTCTATGGATATAAATAATCAAAATCCCCATCAGCGGGCTACAGGTAAAATGACCAAACGTTGACCGGTCTGTGGCGATAAAAAGGTTGAGGAGGACTGACCTAGGACACATTTTTCTCGATTGAAAAGTGCTCTAACTGTAAACCTTACACTTTTGACCTTACTGACCAATAGGCAGCAGCTTATTTTGATCAACCATTCTTTTCCTTAGAATCATTCCATTTTGTTCTGTATAACACATAGTCTTTATCTCTCAATACAGGAGAAATCTGATTCACTGCCTCATTTACCCACTTAATCATCACGAGATCTTTGTAACTATTAGACATACAATCTTGGAATTTGGTAAGCATGTCTCTTCTATTGAGTACAGATCCGCTAAGAATGGGTTTTGGGGAAATGGATTCCCAAAAGGAGGCAGGGCATTATAGATGAAAAAAATATCCCGTTTTTAAATTATTTTGGCAATTTGTTTCTTTTGTTGAGTAGAGATTCGCTAAAAACGAGTTTTGGGGAAAAAAAAAAGGCTCCCAAAGGGTTTGCAGGGATTAAAGAGCGTTAGAGTTAAAAAGTGTCGCTTTTGAACTTAAAACCCTACAGAGTTAAAATTTAGCAAACATGTTTCTTTTGTAGAGTAGAGATTCTCTAAAAATGGGTATTGTGGAAATCGATTCTGAGAAGAAGAGGGTTGATGAATGTGAAAGATAAATAAACTTCCGTTTTAGAAATTGAAGACCTGCCCTTTTTTAATCAAGAGGCGAGGGTGAATAAAAATGTTTTCTAATACAATTGAAAGTTTAATACAAGGACATAAATATTAATAACATAATAATAATGGTAGTCATACAGCATAGTAAAATATCCAGCCAAGTGGATGGGTAGCGGTTAATATATATATATATATTTCTTTCCTTTTAATCTCATATCCTTACTTATATTAATGGGTTAAACATTGTTCAGCGTTCTTGAAATCTTTAAATAAACTCCTTTTTGTTGTTGACGCGCTCTTAATTACTCCCTGCCTATTTTGTCCATTCAAAAGGAATAGAAGAGATTTTATTCTAATTAAGAGTACAAAGGGTTTTTCGGCTTTTTGAGGGAGTTTACCGCTTTGATTTCTGTAATTTTGGTAGCAATTTAAATACAACTATGAAACATCCCTTTAATTGTTGTAAATGTTAATATTTTTATTCTGATAGAAAGATAAATTTCTTAAGGTATCCGACTACGTTCGGAACCGTGCTTTTGCAAAAGCGTATAAATGGATAATATTTATGATATTTAGTGTCAATTAGATTAGAAAATGTATATAAAATTATTTTCAGAATATTATTCCCCTTTTGTGAAAAATGCTTCTATTATAATAATATTTTGCTGTATATAATTCAGAGCTCTGTACAGAGGCTTAACTAGAATTTTTGAAATATATAACTTAGAAGAGGGTTTATCCATATTTTACGACAACAGGGGGGAGCAAATTTAAGAAAAAAACGCCGATACTTAATTCAATTGGTGGTAACCCTGGAAATAGTGAGAATTTTTCAAAAATCCTAGTTCAGACTCTCTGGAGAAGTCTTTATACAAGCGAAATATATATATATTATTATTTTTTAGAAGCATTTTTTACAAAAGGAGAACATTTTCAAAAAAGATTATTCTAAGTTAATGTTTTGCCAAAATATTATATTTAAATACTTTTTTTGGACAAAATATGCTTAAAACAATTTTATACTTGTATTCTAATCTAAGTGACACTAAATATGAAAATTATTCATTTATGCGCTTTTTTAAAATCATGGTTCCGAACGTATTCGGATACTTTAAGTAAAATAGGAAACTAGTAATCATGGAATTAGCAGTTCTTCTCCTACTGTAGTACAAAACTGTACTATAGTAGGAGATGTTGCTTATTTATATGGGAAGCTTTCATATAAATAAGAAATGTATTAATACAATTTTTTTTTCTAAGTGTTTGGTGCGTAATGTGGTTACTAGACACAAACACATGAGCTTGTTTTAATATGACTATATTGTATAGTACAGATTAAATATTGGTATTATACAGATTAAATTGTTATTTTTAGATTATTAAGAGGCTTTTAGTATAAATATAATATAAACATTCATATATTCAAGGACTTCCTCCGCATTTAATTACCTGACTTCTCTAATCATAGATGGCGATACTATAGTTCTTAATAATAGTATATTCCAATAAACTTAAGAATATAAATAACTTAATAACAACAATATAAAATAAAAATATTTTATAATGTGAGAATAGGAATCAAGACAGCATTATTATTTACGGTTTTAAAATGACTCCTTGCATTGTACAAGCAATGTAACTAGGATTAATTTCCAGAAATAAAATTTTTGCACCCGTACATTTTCTCATTGAGCGACGGATTAAATAAAATTTATTTGAAAAAAAGCACGTGGTTTTGAAACACTTCCTTTTTTAAAATTCCTTGCAGACAAATTTATAAGTAAGAAATCTCCACTTCAATTTGCTATTTATGTGACGTTATATGTAAAAAAATTATTCTCGTTCGCACATATTGTGGTTAAGAGATAATATAAAACGAGTATTATAGAGAACTTTATAATAAATACCGTAAAATATTCGGCGTATAACGCGCACCCATACTTTGAAGATGCGGTTTTTAATTTTTAGGTATATTCGACGTATAACGCGCACCCCCTTTTTTACGAAGAAATCTGAAATATTAGTATACATTGCTCTTATGTTTTGAAGTCATTTATTCCACTTATTATCCCAAACTTTTGAAAAAATAGTTTACTTTTAGAACTACAACTCTCTCTCTCTCTCTCTTTTTAGTTCATAAGGCAAGTCATTTCTTTTAAATAAACAGTACTTCGATACATGTAGAAGTAATTTTTTTTTACTCACCTCTTTTGTTATTTTTAAAGTTATCGTTTTTATACTCGGCGTATCACGCGCACCTTTAAATTTCCATCTTATTTTTTGTGTTCAAAGTGCGCTTTATACGCCGGATTTTACGGTAAGTGATTTTTATTCCGTTTTTGTCTTTAGATAACAAGAAAGTACACTAACTACAAAAATGGAACTGATATTGTAAATGAAGTGAAGTGAGTTACGTAATGAGTGTTATTTAATATTAAATTTTACAAAGCTATAGAGGCCATCAGTGAAATACTCTTGGGTACCATGCATCAATTCCACATACTATCGCTGACTCATCCCAGTAATGTATCCTATGGGACTTTGAATAATGGAATCCTCGTAACGATCATCACTCAAAGTCCCAAATGGTGTATGTTATTAAGCGTTAACACATGATACTCGTCAAGTGACGGAAGTCGAGTGGCGACCCCATTTCGTCGGATCGTTAGTGTTAACCGCCGTTTACTCTACCATACATTATAAACCAATGTAAAGAGTGAACATGTACTTCAAATACATAAATATGAGTTCTTATCTTATTTTCAACCAATTTTAATTGTTTTGGAAATCGATTAACCAGACATTCTCACAAGAAAATATCTAAAAAGGAAAAATGAGAACTCTTCAATTCCTACTATTAGCTCACACTCTCTCTATATTTATTTATTCATCTTTGTGTAATTTTCATTCGTTAATAAAATACATTTTAAAGCGTTCCATTGAGCTGACATTTTATATACATCATTATTTTGGATGACAATACAGTAATTTAATTATAATTAATAAAAATTAATTGATTAAAACGAGTTATTTAAAGAATTACAAATACACCCACGTTGGCCTCATTTTTGGTGACTTGGGTAAAAACTTGAAAAGGTTCCCCCCCCCCATTTTTAAGCGCTCATTTGAGCTGCAATTTTCTGCACACTATTGTTTTGGGTAAAAGTACGATAAGTTAATTAAAATTAATTAAAATGAATTGACTGAAACTAATTATTTAAAGAATTACAGATACAGACACGTTGGTTTCATTTTTAGCGACTTGGGTCAAAACTTTAAAAGGTTTTTTTCTCACGTTTTAAAGCATTCAGTTGAACTGAAATTTTATAGACACGATTGTTTTGGATGACAATACGATACTTTAATGATAATTAATAAAAATCTATTACCACTTAATGTTGTGATCCTTTCATATGTATATACATATTTATATTAATTGTAACTATTTAATAAAAAGTAGCTAAAATAAAATTTTTCTTTGTTGATCTAAGTAGGAATTGACTTAAATTTTTTTTATATTACTTGTTTTTTTTACTAGTTTATTTAAATGTCTTAGAATAGTAGATAGAACAAAATTAGATTTCCCTTTGGGAAAGGAAAATAACAACAATTAACTTTAAAAAAATGGGTTTTAAGTGCAACTTAAAATTTGCGACGTTAGAAAATCATCTTATATTTAATATTAGAAGCTTTCCAAATAAATTCTGCATTGAATTTCATGGTTGTTAAAGGTATCTTTAATGTGTAGGACTGAAAGTGTGAATTCTCAAAAATAATCTCTCTTCTAACTACCATCTGAGAATGTATCGTATTGTGTTATTTATTATTACTGTCCTTAGGTTAGTCGTATTCATATTCTTATTCTTTAATTTTCCATTATTTATCTGTATGTTATATGTACAGTTTCATTTAAAATATTTTGTAAAAATCGTTTGCCTTTCAAAAATTTAATTAGATCGCCAACGTATCAATAAAAATATCGTCTGCACATCGAGCAATTTAATTGCATCTACCTTTATATCTTCGGCAATTTAGAGAATATGCATTGAAATAAAAATTTAATTTTTAACAGCTGGATTGCTTCCTATCTCGTCTCAAGCTCATATTATCAGAATCTTTCAAATTTTTTACTTTGGGTTTTATTGCTGCATACGGATTGGCTAGATTAAACCCTGTCTACTTTTTTGATCCAATCTAAGCGGTCTTTTTTGCAGTCTTTCTTTATTTTTAACTAAATTTTTAAATTCTTTTAAATTAGCTTAACACTTAAATTTCAAATACTTTATATACAGTCATTAGATTTTAATTTTAAATTAAAATTTTTACTGAAGGGAGAGTAGTCTAACTATTATAGTCCTTTTAAAAGTCAATATTGGAGGTTAGAGTTTGACAGAGTGAAGAGTATTTACCTTAAATGTTCTACTAAAAAGTATTTTTAACAATTTTAAAATTAATTGAATTGTTTGCTTGGAATAGAAGATTTAGTCTATATATTTTGTCTTACAATCTCAATTGTTCATATTATTAGGATTATAACTAGCCAATGTAAAAGGCATAAATTTCAAATATTAGTTAAATCTATTTTTGCACAAGAAAAGCTCCGTATTTTTCCTTATAAATTTCTTATTTTTATTTCAAATTTATATTTTGAAAGCCATGAGATTAGATTAATTTCATTAAAATTAACTCTGTTATATACATAATAATTGCGTTCCTAGTTCGTTTTCATAAATAATTTTGAGAATGAAAGCAGGGTTCTTGAAAGGTGTAGAATGAAATAATATTTACAAAACAGAATAACTTAAGAAGAACGCTTTTAATGTTTTGAAATATTTATGAGCTTCCCCCATAAGGATGTATTTTAGCGATGTATCTTGGAAAAGTAAGAACTTGTAAAACATTTTAAAATTTATTGTTACTTACACAACTATTACTCAAAAAATATATTTCAAGTAATACAAGCTTATTTTTAAAAACCCTTCCATTGATGCCAATACAACATTTTGATGGATTTGTTTCATCATGTTTCATATATTACTACTTTATAAATCTCACAATAAAGTAAAAATTTCAAGTTTTGAGATGAATTGCTAACCTTAAAGATTATTATACATGCATGTAAAATCACATACAGTGAATAAAATATTAGTTAATTTCTTTTACTTTGTGATGTGTTCTAAAACACCTTTAAACTTAAAAATCCCATATAATGAATTAGAAAAAAAATTAAAAGTATACTAGTCCAAAATTTATATATACTATTTACAAAAGATTACTATTCCACTGTAGAACTTTGATTATTGGAAGCTGAAAGACTGTTACCAACAAAGCTATTATTTACACTTTGATTTTTTACTCTTAATTCGATACCTGAAAATAAATTGCTTGTGTGTCATTATTGGTCTTGTTAAAATTTAAGTACTTTGGAAAAAAATATAAATTATAGATATAAAAACTCAATTTTTTACCAAAAATGATAAAATTTCAATATACGGAATAGGAATTATAATAAATGTTGTCAAGTTCAAAGAAATATAAAACATTTGTCCCACTACTGCTTGTTGGTACACCTTGAGGTATCCTAGGGGCACCAACTAGCCGAACCATACTTTCTTAGGTGCCTAGGCACAAAGACAGAAGAGAGAGGGATCATTAATAAAAATGATTAAGCAATTTATAATTTTTGTCTAACCATACTTTTAAAATTTCAAAATGTATAGATATTGCCAGGAGTTAAGTAATTGTGATGTTTACTTCAGATGAAGAAAGGATCTCAAACTGAAAATAGTATTCTTATATGCTAAATGATAGTAAACGATGAACTTCTTTTAAAAGCACTAGTTTGATGCCTATTCCCTTAACATCCCCCGATAATAGGATATAGTAAAAATATTTTGTGCAATTTTATTATTTATGTAAGATGAATTAAATTCTTTTATATTACGAGAATGAGGAGGACACTTAGCAACATAACATTACATTCAGTAACAGGAAAAAGGAGATTCGTACCTGGTCTGTTTCAGAGTGAGGCTGTTGGAACTGGGGGCCAGTTCCCATGAGGCCGTTGTCATAGTCTGTCTTCTAGGTGGTTCGCGGTCACTTCCACCAGCTTCTTCCTCTGCTGGTATTGGCTGTACTGGCAATGGGGCAGGTGGTGCAGATAACCTGCGGGAGGAAAGGTTGCTATAGGCCAATAAGAAACTGTCGCGAGTCCAGACGGTACACATCAGTTCAATTAGCACTTAAATAAGGAAGGAATTCTATTGGGTTTTCCTGGGGAATTTTTGAAAAATTTCTGCTTTTATCGAAGTTGAATATGACGTTGATTTGTTTAACACATTACTTTCATAATATATTTCAAAATAAGTTAAATATTTAAAGCTGTCAGATTGGAAGTGGGCATTCGAAGTACATGATTTGCATTATCATTATGTTTATACATCAGGGAAATTTCATACTACTAATTCTTATAAAATATTCATAATTTAGATTCAAATTTATGGTTAAAATGAATCTCTCGAATGTATATAAAATGCAAAACTTATCAATAATAGGAAATAATAAGTTAAAAGCTTTCTAGTTTTCAGCAAATAATATTAAAAAGTATAGGTTATAGTACCACACGGCTTAATATTTTCTCCCTTATTATTTGGGGAGCAATTAACAAATAATGCCACGAATGTCATCAATAAATTTAAAAAGTATCATCATCTCTCGATACAAATAAAATCTCTTTATAGAAATTTGGATTAAAAAAAAAAAGAGTTTTACTTACCACTGGATTAATGTAAATAAACTGGTATTGTTATGCAGTTAATGTTAAGTCACGGAGAACAATCTCATTTGTGAATGAATCCAGTTGTATTTTTAAAGTTAACTGGAACTGAATATATTGTCTAATTACGAATGAAATTAAAAAAAGTCGTGGTGATAAAAGTTATATTTTTACTTTTACATGCATTCTGAAGTTATTTAAACACGGTAACAACTACACACATATCAGCTAAACTTGATAAATAATAAATAAATCAGAATAAAATCCCTGTAAGAACATTTAAAACGTATTCTCGGTATATCTAGATCAGAACGCTTTAAACGACACTCTATTCACAATACTAATATTACATGCAAACACTCCCATAATTATGTCGAAGGAAATTATCCAGGCTGTATTTTGTTTCTTGGCACATCTAGTCCTTAGTGGGCTCTGTATCAAAATTCTTTGAAAACTTTTTTTTGGGGGTGCCTTAACATTTTGCGATTTTTTTGTTTAAACATTTTGGGGCCCCTGTAGCTTAACTTGGGGGCCCCGTATCATTGGTGTGGTAGCTACGCCCCTGATTTTGTCTTTCTAATTGAATGTAAAAGAAACATGCTGTTACCTTTATAATTGATACTTTTGCTTATTAGAGTACAAAGTACATGCTGTCAGTGACAGATTGCAGCATAGGTACTGCAGAATAGCATTAAAATAGGAGGGAGCTAGCTACCAGTATCAGTTAATACCAGCAGTTAATGTTTGTAGAAAGAGACCGCATCCTGAAACTGTATGACTTAAGTTTGGCGATGCGCGAAATTGCCAGTCGTGTTAAACGGCATATTAGTAGGGCGGAGGATCATTTTAAGTACGCAACGGATAAGCAGTAGAACGCACAAATTCATAGCGGTTCACTCTGATTAACATACTTGCCGAATGGTTCATCCTGACATTTACCTGGTACATGATGTTCAAAACCTCTTACCACCTTCAGAGTATTCATGTACCAGCATCCAAATCATCAGAAAAAGATGCACGAAGGACGGCTGCACGCATGACAGTTAACCACTGGGGGACTTTCTAGCACTCAGCATAGGTGCTAAAAGGAACTTCAATGCACACTTCAGTATCATTGTATGGTTATTTGGTGCAAACGTTCTCTCCACTAGATTAACAAAAGTCACCGAGTATTACTTTTAGGTGAATTCAAAAATAGTTTCTGGAGGAATGGCAAGCGTGAACGGGTGCAGCATCTTCCCAGGAAACGTCTGTAACATCTGACATCCCTCCTGTTCCACACCAGATTTCATGACTTGAGGTAATATCATGTTTGGATAACGGACATCCTCTGTGCACATTATCAGCAGTTTGACATTATAGTGATAAAAAGTGCCCTAGAACCCGTAATAACTTGGTTGATTTCATATCTCAAGACACTGTCTTCCCAACCAGGGACAGACCTCTGTAGCCAAGTGGTCAAGGTCATGGACTCACGGCCGTCGTGTCATGAGTTCGAGTCTAGTGCCGCTGAAGACATGCCGAGTGGAGGGGGCCGATGCACGTTAAATCTGTAGGGGCTCAGACGTTCTCCCGTTTATGTGGTGTGGAAGCTAGCAAAGGGGGTGTCAGTTCAGCTGTTGTCCTTGTCACTTGACCAAGGTTCAAAGTTATGATGTCCCTCGTCAAAAGCCCTCGTGTAGCTGAATATGGCGACGTTAATTTTCACTCACTCGCTCCTAACCAGTGGATATGAGAAATCATATGTATTTATTTTTGCGATGCAGAAGAATTTTGCATGTTTTGCTCTACGACATATAAAATAAACGAAATGTGTTATTATTTTCTACCGCTAGTAATTTGATTTTTTGGTCTATGCACCGATGATCCTGTTGGCTCCTCGTTTATACTCTTGGACTTTAAACAAAAAAATTCTTAATGTTTGATTAAGGAGACGATAAATAACAAAATAATACACAGATAGTTATTTTTCCCCAAAATATTCTCAACATTATATTTTAAAGAAATATTTTCTCTCAAAATATTTTTTATAATATTAAAATCATTGATAGGGTTCAAAGAAGAAAATGACACTTATAACAAAGATAACGCGCTGTACTGTTCATTAAAAGGAAATCAACAGCAAAATGTGAAGTGAATGAGTTCTGTTTCAATAAAATATTATTCTAACTCTTGTGGCATAGTGTAAACTGTACGTAACATACCCTTCGATCATCTGCTAAATTCTGGAATTGATTTTAAAACGTAATCATGCACTGAAGTCGTTTGTTTACACTCTGAGCTAAC
Organism: Trichonephila inaurata madagascariensis; assembly: GCA_019973955.1. NCBI lineage: Eukaryota > Metazoa > Arthropoda > Arachnida > Araneae > Nephilidae > Trichonephila > Trichonephila inaurata. Next base: position 62,373 of record BMAV01019409.1, read on the forward strand.
GAACTGGTCCCAAAAAATACAACTAGATGGCGCTACTTGTCGCAAATTAAATTGTTTATTGACTATTGTAATTTACGAAAAGTTACGGCTGCTTGTGATTTCTAAAAATATAAAATATATTGTTCAGAATTGCTTCAGAAACTTCAATTTTTTGTAATATGCACTACCGTACAAAAAACTTTGGCCCCTTAACTCAGTTTTGCCTCAAGGCCCTTGTGTTTTTGCAATTTTCTTTATAAATAATAATAATAAAACAAAAATCCAAAAAAAAAATACTTATTTTTGTGTTTTTATATCGAATCCAAACATGTTTAGCATGTAAACATTTCCAGTTTATGAGTGACAGAGACTTAAAGAAAGAGACATTTGTTTTATTTATTTCAATACAAATATACTTCAGAACTAAAAGATGATTTTCAAATAGGAGAGAAAATTGTTTGTTTCAAAGAAAATTTTCATGATTCTATTCATATTTTTTGATTGAAAATAAATTGGTTGTCTCTATACGGAGGTAAAATTAAGAAAGAGACCCCGCTTCACAGATGATAACTTTCATCGTTTTAATAATTTTAAAAATAAAATAACGACAGCTAAATTTTTGGGTGCTTCTTTATACTTGATTTAACAACCATTATTCCAAGTCGACGAATACATACTTCTATTGAGCTGCATTTTTCACTTTAAAATTAAATGTAACTGAAAGTTATTGAGGCTTAAATTATCCACATTTATTAGTTAAGAAAAATAATAATTAATTCAAAACATTCTCTCGGTGAGCACAATTTATGTTTTTAATTTTATAATAGTGAGTGTTTTTAATTGTGTATTTTAAACCACAGATTTATTTTAAGTACTTTAACCCGCGATCACTCGCGTGGGGTGTTCTGTACACCCCAGCAACAAGAAAACCCTTCCAGGATTTTAAAAAGAATGCGCAGAACCATAATTTTTTCTTTAGCTGCACATTTTAGGTCATTGAACCTTCAGGCCTGATGCAATCCTTTTTCGAACGATTGGAGTGTAATGGCCTTCAAAAGTTTATCTGGGGGCTGAGAACTCCCGCGAGAAGTTGAGCATATGCGTACAGTTTGCTCTGAATGTTTGGAAAATGATTAAAATATTATTTTTCTACTTTCTACAATCATTATATCCCATTAATTATAAAGTATATTTATTACTGGTATATACGTTTTATACTGGTTTATGAAAAAAAATACAAAATTATGTGTTTTAAAATGAAAATTTTGTATATTTAGTTTAAATTATAATGTTAGTCTCATTTGTATGCAATAAGTTTAATAATTTTATTTGCATAATACAAAGAACATCTTGTACTTTATAAATATGTATCATAATGACTTAATTTTATTTTCATAGTTAAATACACGTGTTAAAAGTTTGGGGTGTTCTCTACACCCCGCGAGTAACGACGGTAGCAAAAACAGGTTCGAGTGACCGTGGGTTAATAAATACTGCACAGACAGAAGAAACATCTGTATTATAACAAAATTTTATATACAAATAACTTCCTATAGATGACTAAATTTTGGCAGCCAATTAATGAACATCTGGCCTTCTGCAGATATCGTAGATAAGAATTCGCACTGTACGAAGATGAGGAAGTGCAATTCTATGTGGCATAACAGACATTTGAATTTGATACAATCTGTTCTCTTTGAGTATGATAATGTATGCCATATAGGTTCACGCATTGTAATTATTTGACAGATTATGCATGCAAAGGAAGCAGGGGTATCAAATCGAAGGATGACTCAATATTTGAGATGTGATAATACTGCTGTTTGAGGTTCTAGCAGTATTATCACATACTCTAGAATTAATCAAAATATACTCTATCTTCGCACCCTAAATTTTTAGTTCTGCCGAAATAAAAATATATTAAAAGCTTCTTTGATGTGTCTGACATTACAAAAGCATCATTGTCTCTCGAACACAAGTTTCTTTATTTTAATTGTAGAATAATAAGATTTCATCAGAATAGATGTAACATATTCAGATGTGTCTAAAACAAATAGTTAAAATAAATAGTTTAATAAGTTTAAAATAAATAGTTTACCCGGGAAAGTATTCGCAAGTTTTCACAGATTCACAATATTTAAATCATCAGCTGAGTATCATGCTGTCACATAATTGTTACTTGTTTTTGCGAGTAGTTTGACACGTTACAGCAATGTCAGAGAGTTTTTAATAATGCTCTCTTTTTCTCTTTTTTTCCATATAGCACATTTACTTTTCTATAGTAATATGTTATGCATAAAACGTTTTTTAAAATGGCTTAATAATGAATTTTGTTTTTGATTTCAAAATGCATTTTTTTCAGTATATTTACTTTTATAACACTAAGTGTGATGTTTCACTTATTATAAGTAAAAAGCATCGCTCATAAATCTCTTTGTAAAATTATTTTATTAGTTTGCCCTGTTCATACAGTCATTTTTCTTCTAATAATAATACACTATATAGAATGAAAAATAAAACACCATAAGGAGTGGCCGGTAAATTATGCAATGTGAAATGTGCCGCTATGCGCCAAACAATGAAATAGGAATTTGAAGAATGAATAATAGCGGCACCGTTTTTTCAATCAGGGAAATAATCGTGGAAATTGTTTTCTCGTTTCAGAGACACTTGTAATAGGAGAGAATACCATACCACTGCCAATGGAGCAGTTCTAGCATCCAAAGTTCATAGAGATTCGACTGAGAAGAACAGTTTGGTGTAAACGTAAAACCTCACCTGACACCCACTTAACATTGGCCGTGGAAAAGATGGCTGGAACAAGAAAACGGGGTAAGTTTGAAGCGTAACAATGAGGCTGGAATGACATCCGCAAGAGTAATTTGACGTATTCAGTGACAATAGGGTCAGCCCTTCAAGTTATTTCTTCGCCATGCAAGCATTCGCAGGACACATTTGATCTTCCTATATCGACCAGAACGATTACTCACTTATTGGTTGCTAGTGGCCAGCACTCCTGGTGTCAATTAAGAAGATTGACATTGACCCCTCTACATGTATGATCTGTTTGCAATGTACCAGGACAGAGCAACGGGGACGATGAAACGGTAGATGGTCGTGTTTTCAGAAGTGTGTGTATCACTTTTCTGTTTGACCAATGATAGTCACTGTATAAGAGTGTGGCTCTGACGATTGCTTCTGTGAAATGCCCCACCACACGACAATATGGGGTTATAGATTGGGATGTCATCGCTTAGAAAAGCAGGTCACCTTTGGGTCATTTTCAGGGTACATAGATGACTTAATGGTATGCGGATGATGTGGAACGGTCAGTGACGCAATCCTTCCTTCGGAAGGTACCCAATGCTGTTAAGGGGGTCCGGCATGTCTATAGGAGCCCATGTTAAATTGCGTAAGTTTATGTACCTTTTCCTAAAAAAATACTTATTTCTCATAGATATCATTTTTACAGTAGGTTATGGGCACTATCAAAAACACTTTTAAAAGTTAAATTAATTATGAATTTTTTTCCTCTAAAATTTAGTTTAAAAAAGTCATACCTAAAATGTTTTTGTAGATATATCTAATTCCCTCCGTTAAAATGTGTAAACATATTAAAAGTCTACTCAGTGAAAATGTGAAGATTATATGAACAGTAGAGTTTTTGAGAAAAGAGTACATAAAGTGAAAAATATTACATTTTGAGAAAATCGGATTTAATGTAAAAATTTGTAATTTTATAATCCTTTACTTTTTTTAGTACTTTCCAGAAGCATATTGAGCATTTTTTTTTACTCTCTGCTCATACAAAAGACTGTTCTAATTTTCTTTTTTTTTTCATTATTTTTAACAATTTTGTCTTTGTTGGAGATCTCAAAATGCTTTCGTTGGGCTACATGAATCCTACGTGCATCTAGTTTTTTGAAGCATGGCACACAGTTATAACTTGGTTCAGTATCATAATGTTTTAAGATAGCTAATTGTGCTACATGACTCCCATCGATCTGTGCAATACCCATATTTACCCCTAATATTTTAGAGCTTTTAATTCTACAAATGTAGATCTTGGAATTACTGAACATATGGTACTATTAACTGACACATTTGGGTTCTGAGTCTTTCCCTGTAAATATTTTCTTAATAACATAGGATCACCTAGATTTCTAAAAATTGGCTTCATTTAATTCATTATCGTATATAGCACGTTTGTATGTGTTTATGATCAAAGTATATTTCTTTACATTCAGCTTCTGTCTTTTGAAACTTGCAGTAGGTATTTATACCCGCTGGACACAGTCCATGTTGAGGGCTCTCGTTTGAAAATAGAAGATGAAAATAAACACCCCAAACAGAAGTTTTCATGCTGAGTAGATCAATGATAATAATTCTAATAGCCATACTATGAATTTTTAAAATTAAAATGAAGGTGAGTCGGTAACGACCACTTAGGCGTTTTCCATCACATGACTTTTTTTTCTCCCTGTTTTGCTTTTAAGATCGAAAAGACGTGTACCCATTCACTCTTTTGAATAAGCCCAATTCAGTCAAATTTTTACACTTGAACATCACATGGATTCACCCTCATCAGAAACTTATACAATGGGAAACACAGTGCTCCTAGCAGAGCTCATTTGATGAGCGTCAAGAAATAGCTTTATTTAAAAAAATAAATAAAAATACTTCTAATTATCGTATTTCCTCATATCATATATCATTTTAAACAGAAATATTTGAACTTTTAGAAAATATAAGAAAGTGAAAATCGATAATTTTTCGGTAATTCATGTGCCGGACCCCCTTAACCCGCTAGATAACACCTGATCGCACACTGCACATGCGTGCTCTGCTAGACGAGGTAATTCTTTGTCTCACATTCATTTTTTTAGCTCTCACCACTCTGACACGTCTTGGGAGTGATGAACGATGGTTGCACACACAGTCTTTTACTTCCTCGTTCAAAACATGAACTCTGGTAAATGGTGGGCAAGGAACGCAGAACCATCCCTCGGGACGAGCTATCCGTACTGTAATAGGCTGTGTACCTAGACTTTTTACTTAGAGTATAGAAGTCTTCAATGCTTTTACAGCGTTATAAGCTGACCTTTTCTCACTCTGAGTTAGGAATATCATTTCAAAATAAACATCGCTTATTGATGCTGTATCTTTCTATTTGATACGTTTCTTCACTTTCTGGCCACACCTCCTGCGTATTTCATTTTTATAGATATTATATAAATGTTTTAAATGTGAGCGCCTACGCAGGTTTTTTTTTTGTATATGTCACATGACTGTGGATATTAATACGAAATTAGCTGCCAATGACGACATCTCAACTGTCATACCAGTCTTCAAAAATTCTATTCCATGCTAACGTGAGGTGATTCCACAGATTTAATGCAAATGTTATTTAAAGTATTTGAAATTTTAAAATTACATTATTTTCTATAAAAATATTGATGGTTTTTGATTATTTTAAAAGATTACGTAGACATTTATTAATTGAAAAAGAACGTGGAAGGAATTTTTAGTAGCCTCTTGTTTCCCGATTTTTTTTAATTCCAATTATCTGAAATACGTAAATAATGTTTATTACATTCAATGTAGGGGATAACAGCCCTTTTTTTTATCTATATCCCACAAAATCTTTAACTGTAGCGTGCGAATAAGAAATTTCATGAAAAATGTTACTTGAATTGGTAAATACCAAGGACACGACAATACGTATGAAAATAAAAGCAAACGTTTCTTAAAAAACACCTGTTTTTGGATAAATGGTTTTAAAAATATTCCGTGTTTAATATAAGCACGTATTTAAATGTCCCTCGTACTGAATTTCAAAAAAAGATTAAGAAGAAAAAGAAAGTTCAACATTTTGAGTCGCATGCTACTTTAAATGTATGTACAATGAATAAAGACACAACTCCTCGATACCTCTTAGAACCTTTTACTTCTTTATTTCAATATTGCGAGAGTTTTTGCTGTGAACACTCTCTTGAATATAGAGCGCTAAAATAGTTATGTCTCCTTCTTTGATTCAATATTGTTCGAAATTTGCTTGGGGGACAAACGGCAGTTTACTCTAATTAATTGAATAATAACAAATTTAAAAATGGACTAGGATAAACAAATGACGACAGGAAGAATAATAGACTTATATACACAAAAATAAATATTATAACAAATTATTTACAGTAGTGGAGGAAGCACTCGTTGTAAACAAGCTTTACAGCTCTCCAGAACAGAAAAAAAGGTTCTCTTGAACAGTTCCACTTGCAGAAACACGTGTAAGTAATGTATGTCTTATGTATGCACAAACAGATTCTGAACTCGACCATTGTCTCAAAGATCTCTCATGGAAGCTTTAAGGAAATTTCCAGAAGGGTCGATTTCAAAGAGTTTTCAAGGTTTACTGCCAGTATAATTTTCTTGCCAAATTTATATCACGAAATCTATCGCCAAAGAGAAAAAGTCGCCAATCTGGTAATACTGCTTACATATTTTAGGGCTGCCATAATTATATTCAAGGTCATTCTGGGAAACGGATTTTCTTGTAAAACTCAATTTTCCCCCAAGGACGATGTTATTGCGGGGAAAACAACAAATGTGTGTCGTGTTTCAAAATATACTGAAGTGCCTCTGAATAAGGGATAGCGAATTGTGTAGCGCTGCGCATCATTTATGCACAAGTGAGGACGCTGTAGTAACTGCATATATATTGCTCTGATTTAGTTGTTGGAATTGCCAGTATGGGTAAACTGCCTGATTGATTCAGACGCCTTAGATTGCGGACAAATCGTAGATTAACGACGCATAGGCCATTCAGTTTCCGAAATCATCAGACAGCTAGAATTTTTAAAGTTGACAGTGTCAAGAAAATACCAAGAATACATGGATGGTGGACAAAAAAACTAGCGATCGGGCAAATTGGAAAGGACAATTAGCCTTGACAATGTGGGGTGAGAGATGGCTTCGGCGTATTGTACGTCGCCAGCGAAGTCAAATATTGGCTCAAATTACCAAACAGTTGAAAGACGGTGCCAGTTGTACAATCAGTAAACGTACTGTTTAACGCTCGCTTCACCGTATGGGTGCCGGGAGCCGTCACAACCTACGAGAGTACCATAGCTCAATGCTCACCATCGGGCTGCGCGTCTTGCCTAGGCAAGATAGCACAGAGATTGGAGTGAAAAGGACTGGAAACGAGTTGCATGGAGTGATGAGTCTCGATTCCGACTACTTAACGCCGAGCTTAATGGCTGAGAATATGGCGTCAGGCTCATGAAGCAGAAGATCCTGCACGCCAGGTTGGACCTGTACAAGGACATGGTGGCTCAATCATGGTCTGGTGTGTTTTTTAGTGGAACTGTTTGAGAATTTTGGTGCGTGTACCAACCTCCCTCATTGCAATTCGGTACGTAGAGTTTCTGGGTGATCATCACCATCCGTTTATGCTGTTCTGTTATCCGCACGGTAATGGAGTTTTCCAGCAAGACAACTGTACTTCTCACAAGTCCTGGTTGTTTAAATGAGCATTCCTCTGACTTTTTTGTCATAAATTAGCCACCTAGAAGCCCAGAACAGAGGCTTTGCGATGTTTGAGAACAAGGTACGAAATGCCATGACACAGCACCAACAAACCTTACTGAATTATGGACAGTTTTAGCTTATATTTGGCTATTCCCGTGGAACGTTTGAAGAAACTTGTTGAATCTATGCCTCGTCGTGTGGCAGCAGTTATCAAGGCCAGAGGAGGCCCAACTCGTTACTTTGTAGGTATCCCTAATTCAGTGGCACTTCAGTGTAATTGTAGTGTGTGAGCTGATGTAATAAAACATTGAGACTCGATGTTTTTGACTTAAATATTTTCTTTATGAGAGGAATAGATAAATTACTTAATGTATAGGTTTTCACTCATTCGCTACAGAACCCAAAGCTCTTAGTATAATTTCAGAAAAATAATTCACTTGGGCCTTAAAAATCAAAGGAATTAATCTTAGTAATCGTGATGCTTCAGCAAAAAAAAATTGTTATAATGGTTAAAAATATTATAGTAGTTATCAATTATTATCACCTATTACTGAAGAAGCTGCTTAAAACTTAATCAAACTTTTTTTTTTGTTTTCTCTTTTTGTAAAACTGGTTTTTTTTGGTTAAGTTTTGTAAAAGGGAAAAAAGAATTTGGAGGGGGAAAGATGGGAAAGGATGTTAAGTCATAATCAAAACATTAAATTTAAATTGTTCTTATATTTTTTAATAAACTAGATACAATATAAAAATACCTGAAGTTGTGTGTGGTTCAAACTACAATGTTCACTGTATTGCACAGAAGAAATTTTGGCCATATTTATATAATTTGTGAAAAAGGAAAATGATTCTATGATATTAATTCATTTCATTTGAGCAACATTCATATTCCGCTAATATGCATTTAACATTCATTAGTTTAACAGTGAAAGAAAAAAAGTTGTCTAAGTGTCAAAGAAAATAATCGTTGCAGATGTACATCTGTGTCTTAAAAGAGTTAAGGTACAGCCAATTTTTTGATATTCACCACTAAAAAAATTTTAATTAAGACAAAATATATGATTTATATGAAATTAATCATAAGTATTTCAACAAATCCTTAAAAAATAACTATATTCATTACCCTTTTTTTAAAAGAATTGTACTGTTATACTGTGTTGATGGGAGAAATTGTGATTATATAACTTTTGTAATTGTGTGGAATATCTTTATATGCTTATGGAATTTTTGATTGTCGAAACTCAGATACTATAGCCATTTCTTGGAGATGTCATTTATTCTGTTTGTTAAAAGGGTGGGCAAACGGATGGAAAAAAATGAGGTTGCTATTGGTTGATACTGCAAAATATTTTAATGATTCCTATAGTACAGCGTTTCTCAAACTGTGGGGCGAGCCCTCCTGGGAGGGAGTGATAACCTTACAAGGGGGGGGGGCGAGCATATCGAAAATAAAATATTTAAAAAAAATTACAAATTTAGTTAAAGGAAGCAAAACAAAATACGTTCTGACATAATAAAAGCAAAATTCACATTTACACTGATATAATATACTTATAAATACATCACAGAACTGCACAATGCATTTGATAATTTATCAATATTATGTTAAAAACAAGATTAACAATTACTTGTGAATTCTATAAGCTTGTCATATATAAAATTTAATATCTTGATAATTTGAACGATTTATAATTAAAAACGAATTGTAGTTTTACTTCAAATACATTATTATTGAATTCAAAACATTGCTATTGTATGTATTATTGTATGGAGGGGAGCGCGATGAAAATTATGATAGAAAGCTGGGTCGCAAGTATTGAAAGTTTGAGAAGCATTGTCGTAGTAAGGTTCAAACTGGTTCTAGGATCTAGCTTAATCCAAAAAAATTTTATTTAAAGGATACCTGTTCTTTTAAAAAAAAGTAGTAAAGGGAATTACTCCTTAAGTAAATGTGCCAGTTTTTTCTTGTCTCGGAGAACATATATAATAGCTAAGAATGGCGGCAACAAATGATTTTACAATGATTATTGTGATTGGACTGAGGAGGGTAGATTAGTTTATACATTAAATATCAGTTAACACCCACTTAGACTCGTTCATAGTGCACCACCGACTTTGACGCAGTTGTTGGAATAAGAAAATGAAGCAAGTTTGAGGTGTACTGGCGTGGTCAGAGTGACATCTGCACACTCCTTACCTCTGCTGTCACCATTTGCAGCCCTTATTGTTCCTACATAGACCAGAATCACTGACCTTCGATTGGTTGCAAGTGACCTGCCTTCATGCCGTTCGTTAAGAAGGGGTTCGGGTTAAAAGCGGTTTGGGTAACGGAATGGCACAGGGTCACGTTTTCAAACGATTCACACTTCTGTTTCGACATGATGACAAATCCAATCCTACCCTCATCATATTATAGGAGAGCAGGCCATTTCTGATTCTTATTCAGGATACTAATGATGGCCTAATGATAAATTGGACGATGGGCTTCGATCGGTGACACTCTTCTTCATTAATGAAAGGGGACGCCGAATACCTTTTATCAAGCAGTAATGCTTAATCAAACACTACACACATCAGCCAACATGCTGTACAAGATATAGTGATGATTCTCTAGCTCTCTACCACTCTTTTTAATCTCAAACCAATCGACCCCGTCTGGTACGTTACTGGAAGCCCCTTTCATGCCCTACCACCACCACTTTTGGAAGACGCATTGTGAAAAATGGTCTACAGGGAAGGGAGAGTCATCTTTTATTAACTTAGTACTCTGCCGTATTGCTTCGTGTATCACCACCCGCGGTGGCCCTACAGCTTTCTGGACCATTAATCTTCCTCTGTGTTCTATGAGTGTTATTTCAAAATAAACTTCAGTGCTGCCTTTCTGTGTTTGGTGAGTTTCTTCTCTTTCTGGAAATTGTTTTGGTGTTACATTTTCAATGTGTCACGTTGTAAGACATCATTTGAGTGAATATGAACATGGGGGAAACAGTTAAGGAACTCGAAGCTGGGAATGAGTCATTTACGCTGCTACAGCACTGAGTGTGTTAAAAAATCTTATTTCACGGTAAAAAAGGACCACAGAAAGCGGAAATATTCTTCGAAATCTTACTGATAGTTATCGGAGGTAGAACCACACCCAGAAAGAATGTATAGGCATCGCAAATGGCAAAAAGTAACATTTTTCACTCCAAATAAGATAGATTCATAACGTAATTACTACCAGAACTTGTGTTTCTGCCAGAAATATTTTTTGGTTAATTAATTTGACTGGCTTGTAAGTATCGAGAACTGTATGTGTATTTAGCTCAATAATAATTCCTTTAATGACTTCAGTCTTACGCAACCCTCCCTCCCGTTCGTAAGGGTGAGGGCTTTGCTGTCCCAGCTCCTCGATCTTTTCTAAATTATTTAAAAAATTTTATCCACGACATTTAGATTTCTATCAGGAAGGGTTGTTACACGAGGCGAAGATTGAAACACTTTTCCCTTTTTTAGGTCATTTATTTTTTTCGCTTACTGATCCTACTAGTATCCTGTTTATCTTCATAAGTTTATAAGTAGCTTTCTACTCCCAATTGTTTATTTGATTCTCGGGGGACACCATATATGCACTATGTTTTTCTCTGCCCCATACTGCCCAACTCCATCATGTAAAACCTATCCAGGAAGCTATCTCGTCCTGGTTATGTTATATTTCTTACAAGAATATTATTCAAAATAGTTTTTTCTGTTTACTTTTTTCCTAATTAATTTTCGTTTGATGACTGATAAAATCTGTATTTCCTCGTCTCTGTAATTTTAATTGTATTTCTCCTGCTGTATATTTTTTTGTACTGTCTTCTGTGTTTCCAGGAGGATTGGCTGGTAACCCTAAGCCTACTTCTATCATCTCAAATATAAATACTAGTGAGTAAAACCACGCAGTCGTCTAGAAAAGTTTAGCAGGTGCAAAGAACATATTCGTTAGACGCGTCAACAGTGACTCAGTCATGTTCTCCAATGAATACCGTTTTATGTTGAGAAGTGTTTCCACACACCAACTCTTGATGAAAAAAGAACCCACTGCCAACCTCAAAATACTCGTGAAGTTTGTCAATATAGCTTAAAAGTCATGTGGATGGACATTATGCTTAAAAGTAAAATACTGCTACATATTCTTTTATGCAGGCATTATTATATCACTGCAGTATTCCACTAAGAGTCTCACGGGTCATGTTCATTTCTCTCGGGGAAGGGGGAGATCTAGAATTTTCTGTTAATGGAAATCAATACCAGCCCATGCAGGACACTGGAAGAAGTCTTTGAAACTCAACATAGAGTAGATATTGAACGCATGGAATTTCCCTCATATTTCGCAGGACTTAAATTTCTTTGGACCTAGTTAAGATATTTTTGTATATACAATTTATATATACAATTATATATATACATTTATGTATATACAATTTCCCACCCTCTGTAATTGTACAAGAGGTCAAATTAACCTTGAGAGAGGAACGAAACAGTAATTCCTCAGACTTTTCGACAGTTTAGTAGAGAGCATGTATAACAAAAAAATGCCAAATGTGCATTATGGTACGACGAAGCCGCAGTTCTTTGTTGAGAACCTTACTCTCATTATTCAGGTAAGAGAGCATTTTTCGTGAAATTAGGAAATTTCTGCCGAAAGCAGATCCCTCTTCCTCCATTTTTATAATCTAGTTTTTCGATATGATGAACCAGTAACATTTTGCATTGTACTCAATGCATACAATCTTTATTAAATATATTTTAAAAATCATTTCTTTAATAAGTGTATATTAAATTTTCTGAGAAAAATATGTTTTTTTCTTACCAATTGCCAAGCAAAGTATATAGTAGTGTGCCAAAGTATATAGTAGTATTACCAAATGCAAAGCAAATAGTCCAAGTGTTGCACAAGAATATGACGCGTTAATAATCAATCTCTCTCAATCAATCATAATTATTAATTACTAAAATAAATATATGCTTAAGTAGTCCAAGGACCATATAAATTAAATTAATCTGAAACGGGGAGATGTAAGGTATATAGTGGAAGACCGCGGTGCGTTGAGTAAATTAAGAGAATAATACCATCTCAGAAGTAATCTTTGTCAGAGGGTTGCGACGAGCCTTTGTTTTCACGAGTAAGATGTCAATAAAAAATCAAACCACTCCCTATTTCTATTGTTTATTTATAGTTTTTGATCAACTTCCATGTTAGGATTTGTTTGTATTAATATCTTCAATAATCTAGCCCTCTTTGTATTTTTGTGTACTACGTCGTTAGAAATCAAAGCCATCCTATATATCAATTATACTTTTTTAAAATCAATATACGTAATGGGATGTATTAATAATAGTATTTTCAAACATATTCTTATGAATTTTGTATTATTAATGCTGAATTTCATCTTAAATTAGAGTAAATAATTTGTATATATATCTGGATGTTTAATACGTTAATATTACTTTTCGTTGTATTTATTTTATGATGAAAATTGTAATATTTGCAAGCAACGCTACCCATTACATTATAATGGTGTTTCGATGGAAATTTGGTGAAATATTGGCGGTACAGCCAAGTTGGCATCATTTTTGGTGAACGAATTTGAAGAGTTGGTGACCATATGGATGCTTCTGGGAATCATTGGAGAAATGTATAACATGACGATCTACAATGGAAGCGGAGTTTGGAGAAAGAACTGGAAGGTAGTCACGCAGACTATAAAAAGCGGTCGCTCGCGAAAACTGAATCAGTATTACTTCAGCGGATGAATGTCTCACTAGCGAGCAGTTGCTTGCGGATAATCTTTATCATTACGTACTTGTATTTTTAGACTCTGATAGTTGTGTATGAGAGTTGTAGAAGGTGCAAAAACATTCTGGGACATTATGCGAAGTAAAAAGTTGTATCCTGTATTTTTTTAAGGATTGTTTATCTACAATAAATTCCATCACACTTAAAGGACTGTTTTGTTCTTTGGGACTGAAAGAATCCATCTTGTTCATGTTAAAATTGATAATTTGATATTAGTCATTAAAAGGACCCTTAACCCCTCCTCCCCCCCAAAAAGTCCTTGATTTATTTAGCGATCATTTCTACCAATATTACCGTTAAAAAACTGGACCAATAATCGTTACAAGTTGAATTAATCGCCATTAAAAGCAATGAAATGCACTATCACTAGGTCGATAAAAGCATTTTCTGTAAAAACTGTGAAATAATAAAATGAATGAATGTAACCATAACTTTTTTTTTTAGCAACACAAATGGGAAACATTGGAATCGTATGATCATGGAAAATCCAAAATCAATATTTTTCTGTGAGTTATTATCGAAAGGAAAGCAAGATTTAAAATAATTAACGAAAATCCCACATCAGCTTTTTAATTACTCATAATTTTTCTTTGTAGTATTTAATAAATCTATGTAAAATGAACCTTATAAAATCAATGCTTTCCATTACAATAGGGATATTATTTTCACAAATGGAAGACGAGGAGATTCAAGACAACGTGAGAAGGTGACTATTTTAAAAGGAATAACATTATTCAAATTTAAAAGTGATTTTCAGATAAGCGTGTTATAATTTTTAAGCGTTGCTGCCAAAACTGCGGAACTCGCGATCACGCTGCTGTTGGTTAGTATAATTTTTGCCCGATTGAGAGGGCAGTTGTATTCATATCAATTGCAACTATAAGGACAATAGTTAAGGGCAACTGCGCATTTCCTTCCGCATTTTCGGCACATATATAAGAAAAGTTTTCAGCGTTCAAACGGTTAAGGCCTCATAGGACTCTTAAATTGCAAATTTTTCAATTTTTTTGAAAAATATATATGTTACAGCCTCAATATTTCTGAGCAGTTTGGTACCAAAATTGTGTTGATACTGTGAAAACTTTCGAAGTTATTGAGAAATAAGTAGTGAAACTTAAACGAAAACCCTATCTCTTTCTTATCTTTATAACTTCATTTTTCACAAAACAAAAAAAATCTTAGCTTCCACGTAGGATTTCTCAGGAACTATTTATGGTATCAATTTGAAATCTTATACGCGTGTTCAAAATAAGGCTCTTGATAACGTATACATCAATTTTTTTCAAAAAAAAAATATTTAATAGAATCTTTTTTATTTGAATTTTAATGAATTTTTTTCTTAAAATTTTAAAAATTTCGTTATAACTGTAGTTAAAAAATATATTTTTTTTCTCTAAATTTCTTAAAAGTGAGTATAACTTCAAAACTGAACATTTTTATACCAAATAAATATAATTTTGTACATTTTGATCCATTTTGTACTTCAGAATCCTGCGCGGTGTAAAATACTAATTTTCATATTTTTGAAAAATTGTCCAATTTTTTTTATTTATAACTTTTAAAATTTCATCTCAAATTCTCTGGAACTTTTGGAAATAATGCATTACATATATGGGTATCTTGTGGTAAAAATTTCAAATCAATGTTACGTTTTATTACTAAGTTACATTAGTTTGAAGAAGGATGTCTTTTCTAGTTCATGGATATCTGTTAAGAGTCCTGTGAGCCCTTAACGATGCATTCAAAGTAACATGTAGACTTCGTAGTTTTGAGCCTCTATCGGACGATGAGGATGACATTTGAGATAGCTCCTCTCTCCAAATTTCTTCACCACTCAGATGGGAGAACTTTGAGCCTTGACAGATCTATAACACCTCCTCCTCTCTATAGGGCGGATCTCATACTAGGACCCGTTCTCAGTTCACTACTCGAACAGAGAAACAACACCAACCACTAGTTGAGGATCATGAACGTCTATGGCGCTTAAAATCCGCTGATGGAAAAGATGCTTGTAAGAAACAGTTTTAAAGTAAGGACCAAGACTCTTAAGTAAGTCAGGACTCTAAGGAACACCCTTGCTTATTTCATTGCATCATGTCATAAATAATTTCTATTATAAGGGATTTATAATATAGGGAATAAGAGTCTAGTGTCCCAAAATAATGAATGATTGTAATGCAGAGTATCCCAGAATTATTGGGACAAATTTTTAGGGCAGGTAGGGGACATTGTAAGGATTTCACAAGCAACTCATGTTCGGAAACGTGTTCGTTCGGAGCTGGGTGGCGTTGTTCACAAGAGCATTGGAGGAAACAGACCTGCATTATTGCAGTCATTTCAGCTGTCATCGCCCGAAGAGGAGTATAGAACAGTTTTACGAACACCTAGCTGGCAGATATGCCTCTGACTCTCAGATTGTCAGAAGGAAATGCACGAACAGCAGAAAGATAGTATCGCAAAAGGTATCTAAAGAGAGATACACCGGATGTTTACTAATTTGCACCACAGTTTGTGTGAAAATGGATCATTACGAGGTGAGTGAATATTAACGTCGCACTGTTCAGCTATACGAGGGCTTTTGGCGACGAACCATGTCATTTTGGACCACGGTCAAATGACGGGGATCATTACGAGGTAATATGTCTAGTGAGGGTGAGCCACGAGTGACTCGAACTTACAGCATAGAACAAAATATGTTGAATACCGTTTGGAGGAATCCGAGTACCAGCATGCGAGCCGTCGCTGCTGCCGTAGGAGGATCTCGGAGTAGTGTTCATAGTTTTTTCAACATGAAGGTATATATATAAGCCATTACACTCATACCATCTGCAGAGTACCGTTTCAAACTGTGATGCAAATTAGTAAACATCAGGTGCATCTCTCTCTTTGGTACCTTTTGCGATACTATCTTTCTGCTGTTCGTGTATTTCCTTCTGATAATCCGTAAATTAGGCGCATATCTGCCAGTTAGTTGTTCGTAAAATTGTTCTTTCTGCGGGCGATGACCACTCAAATGACTACAATCATGCAGATCTGATTCCTCCAATGCTCTTGAGAACAACGCCACCTAGCGCCGAACGGTGACGTTTCCAACTATGGATAGCTATGAAAATTTGAATCCTCATGACGCTCCCTACCTCAAAGTTTGTTCCAATAATCCTGGGACACCCTGTAGAACTCAATGCACACCTTTCTATTTGAAAACTTTTATTTTCCTCTAGAATTGATGCTGAAAAGGATTCTTTATGATCAGTACAAATTGAGGATTCTGTACCATCCTTTTTTCAAGTTTATTTTATCAGATGTTGTTTTTCTGGCGGATTATTTGCACACTTGAACAATATTGTACTATCTTACAAAACGTAGCATTTTTGTCTAAACATAAAAAAAATATGCAATAGGATAAAATATAGGATGCTGATGAACCTTTAGTTATTGAGCATATTGATAAACATAATTGCAGAGTGAGAAAACCAAAATAAGCAACACAAACTTCGATTTCATCAATGGAAAACACAATTGCTCTAATTTTCATTTTTATGTTTCTCTCTTTCAATAAAAGAACATTATCTTCTGCACATGTTGAATTAAGTTCTAATTTAAAAATATAATTTTCTGCAGTTTATGTAAAATTTGCATATTATTTAGAAATCATGCCATAAGCTTCCTTATTAGTTGTCAGAAAACTGTATCGCTGAAATTTGTCAATTAATTATAAGTATATTTTAATATGCCTGCAAGGATTTTGAAAACCATTAAAATAACAGCAGCATTGACAAGATTTTAGTTAAAAACTTACTGTGTTTTTAGTGTGTGATGGTCTTAATGAAATAAAAAATTTGAAATCTCCCTTATGTAGCGAGTCATTTCCTTTGTACATTTTTTTAAAATTATAAGTGCTCTCTATAAAATCAAGCATTTTTTGTTGACTAGATAATGAGGATTTATTTAAATGTTCTTGATGCTGTAGTATGTTATTTAGAGTGTTGTTTTGAAAATATCAAAAATTGTCTCAAACATTGTGAGGCTTAGTATAAAATCACGAAAGTTAGGACATGCGTGATTAACCAAAAACGAATGGATTTCTAAATACGTTTCTATTATAACTATAGTGTTTTCTAGATTTTTGTGAAGGGGAAAGAAACTATTCAAAACTGCAAAACTTAAATAAAAATGAACAATTCTGAATAAGATATCAAATAATGAAAACTGAGAGATATGTGCATGAGTTAAGAAAATGTTTACTAATTGATCAGATAAATGACAAAAAGTTTTATACTACAAACATTTTTTTTAAAAAGAAAAAAGTAAACACCATGTAGTAGAGAGATTTTGGTATTTATATATTCCCTTTGCTATACATTATTCATAGAATATACAATTTATATTTTAAGGATTTCTGAAATATTCAGTGAGGTTATAATCAAACTATCCCTATATACAACAGCATCCTGCAGCAAAAACGAGTAAGTGAGTTGTTACCAGATTTTGGTACACAGGAGAGACATACTCAAAAAAATTACAAAAAGTACAAATGTCCACTTTGTGGGAAGAAATGGCAAGTTTAACAAAGGAAATGACCCATACAGAAAGCGTAAGAAATTTGAACAATTCAAAAGAGTTATGGGGAGTGTTTTATATAACCAAGAAAAGCATAGATATCTACCATTTCTAGAAAAATAAAACCTCGGGATTTTACTCCGTTTAATTTCAGATTATGGGTCATCGTAGAGGGGTGTTGTGAAACATCCCACCGGACTAATCACGTTCGACTATTGAACACATTACAGGTTCCTAACGGCGAACACATTGAGCAATTTTTATAACGTCGTCTTGAACAACTCCACTTCAGAAATTTGGTCATAATCTATACTTGTTTCTGTAAATGGAACATTTTTTTTAATTCAATACAAATGTATTGTTGATTTCATTGCCTTTGTTTAATATTTTTTTTTCTGTAATGGGACTGCGTATTGGTATTTCTACCTTTGCAGACCTAGTACATTTCCCAGGAGCTGGTATCACTTTTTAGTGCGGCACCATTTAGGCGATACCAATTACAGCAAGTAATTTTGACGCCCAGTTTCTTCCCCAGAGGGAGGCACCTGAGTTCTGCCGATGCGAAATTTGCACTTAGGAATCTCATTTTGCCAAGAGCATGCAAACAAAACGGACCCTTTTTCATGCCGTATAATCCTACGACATGGCCGTATAATCATACACATTTTCTGCATCAGGAAAATCTACCGACTTAGGTTGTGGCCGCGGTAGCCGAGTGGTATAGGTGTCGGACCATGGCTTGCCTTGTCACGAGTTCGAGCCCAGTACCACTAAAGACCCGCCGTGTAGGGCAGCGATGCACGTTAAATCTGTCGAGAGCTGAAACGTCCTCCCGTTGGTGTGGTGTGGTAGTTAAGAAATTGGGGTGCCAGCTCAGGTGTCGTCCTCGTCACTTGACCATGGTTCAAAATGAAGAGGTCCGTCGCCAAAAGCCCTCGTGTAGCTGAACAGTGCGACGTTAATATTCAATCAATCAATCAACCGACTTAGGCCGGGGTCGAACACGCAACACTGGGGGAAGAAAAAGGCCAGCGACAAACCAACTAAGCCCCCAGTCGGCTCTTTGTTTAATATCGTCCGATTACATTAGTTAAAAAAACTAGTAAATGAATGTTAAGGTTTTTAATGTGTATTCCGTGTGGGACATTTCCTTTGCCAAATCTGTCTTTTCTCGAAAAGAATCATCTGGTGGATGGTTTTTGAAATATCTTGAATGCATCTCGAGTTAACTTGTACACCAAATAAGGCGGATATTCTCTCTTGTTTTAGATGTTGTGTGTCTATAGAAGAAATTTAACAACCATCCATACTATAAATTCGCGTATTGAAAACTGTCAAAGAATATATAAAGTTCCAGATTCTTTTCTGTACTTCGACAACCTTCTTTTATTACGAGTTAAATGATTTATTGAAAGAAAAATGCATAATTTAGGCTTCCAAAAAACGCGATTTTTAAAAATGTTTTTATTAGAAAATATTACAATTTCAGAAAAAATGTGTTAAATTTTTCACATTAGTTTATTTTTAACTGATTTTATTTTAACTGGTAATATCAGTTTTGATATCGATCGTAAAAGTGATGTTTAAGTTTGAAAAATTTGAATTAAAATCTTAAATGATAAAAATTGTCAACCTCTAATTTAGATTTGTGTTTTTGTAAAATGTCTCTACTAAAAATATTTTTTTTTACAAGATGCTATATATATTTTCGAGAACTTCCTTTTCTTTTCCGAGGAAAAACCATGTAATTCATTACGCCGTAATCTGTGGAGGCAACAAAAAATCAACTCCTCTGCTGTAAAGTTGTACAGACTGTATTTTATGAATTTATATTCTTTCAAGAAAAATGACCTAATTTGGTAAGAATGCCATTAATTTATACGAAGTAATCTACAAAAACTCCGTTTTCAATAGATCCGAAAATATGACCAGCTTCATTGCGAGAAGCGTGAATATCAATGCCTTTATCGATTGTTAATTTACCTTTAAAAAATGTACTTACCTTTTGGAGACAAGAAATGCTCAGAAATACCCTTCTGTTATTATTGTATGTCGTCATTGGAATACTTTTGAAGGAAAAAAAATTTTTTTTTAAAGTTTATTTGTGTGGCAGCAAGCAAAACCGATTGAAAATAGTCACGTAACCGACTGTTAATAACTAATTCGTCTCGATAGATCGAGAATGTTCTCTTTTATTCTGCCCATGAAGTTGTTTCGTTACGCCTAAAATTCGAATAAAGTTTTTCCTATATAGAGTCAAGCTATATTTTTATTTTAACTATGGAACCAGACTTTTTAACACATTGTTAACTGGCAGTTTTCCACAAATGCTATTTCATGCCACAAGCTATTATTTCGTAATTGAATGTGGAAGTAAAACAATGTAAATAAACTCTAATAAACTTTATTTGTACAATGAATTAAGAGATGAAACTTTGAACACACCTTTAATATAGCTTTAAATGCTTTTTTTAGTGTGATAAAAATGCATGGTTATCCCTTACGAGTAATGTTGAATAACATGTTTTTCAAACATATCTAGAACAGCGGTCACCAACCGGTGGTTCTTGAAACATTTGAGGGCTCGCATAAAAACTGGGACATTTTTTCATTATTTTTTTTATGAAGATTTAGTTTCAAAAGTTAAGTTACAAAACGTATTATGGAATGTGGGTTATACTTTAAAAAAAACCTTAGCTATTACTTTTAGTGAAATTCCTTTTAAGTTAGGCGACATTTCAGATAATTTTGCACACAAGTATATTTAGTAACATTTGAAAGTGACAGATGGCAACTTTAATAAGTTGATGGCATAAAACTTCATTTACTGATATTGCATTTCCACTTTGTTCTTGATTTTCGTGAAATTACTTTACAGTGATATGGAAAAGTAAACTGAGACGCAAACAAGTGATAATATAGTCATAGGGATCAATCGAGTTAATGGGTGCGCCAAATATAAAGACATATATTAAATAACTTAAATATATTACATATAAATATATTTAGTGTTTTAAAGGGTGTCTACCGCTTATCTAGAACATTCTCTACATGTTTTGGTTGGATTTTTTCTAACGCTAAGTGGTAACTTACATCCACTGCAAAATTTTAGCCGAGTTTTTTTTAAAATCTTTTATTCGGTAGTGGTATAAATTGATTTCAGAAACAGCTTATTCTAGAAAAACCATCTCAAAAAATAAATCCGTTACTTCACTGAAATATAGTGCTTTACTAAATTTGACATTTACCTGAAATATTTTAATATTTCAGGTAAAGGCCTGTGTAATATCTTATACACTCTTCTTCAAACTCACTTTCATTATCAGGTATATTTCTTTTGTCGTTTTAATGGTCTAATATCAAATTCATAACTGTCTTCCGATATAAGTCACCACTTTTTAATTTAATACAATTCGGATCCAAATAGTTGGAGGCTCTCCATGTATAATTTACAGAAAATTTCATTGCTACCACATTCGGCTCTACTGAAAATTACTACTGAAACTGTGATAAAAAACCTAAACACAAAGAGAAAAGTATTTTCTTCATGCCAGCGCGGACAGCTTTAAGTAGAATGATATTGAAATATTGTGTGTTTTGCCTTGAGTTGCATAAATTGAAATAGATAATGGAAGTGCAAACACGAAATGAGCATAAAAACACGAGTTACTTTATGACTTGTCAACAGTGTGTTAGTTAAAGATCGCCTTATCATACGCTCTAAGGCTTCTTATAAAAATATTTGGACCGAGTTCGGGACATACTTTAGAAAAACGTTCCATTTTCGATTTTAAATAAGTGATATTGTGATGTATAACATTTGTTTGCTATACTGTGCTTTTGAAATATGGAAAAAGGATCACAAAAGCGCAATTTTTGCTTAAAATAAAATTGGTCCCTTTTTCTTTCTGAGAAAATGATCCAAAAGTGAGTCTTATTCTTTAACAATACGAGAAGACAGTTTTATAGGCTTACGAAGAATTATTAAAGAATTTTTTTTATCAATGAGCTTGTACTTAACAATATTAGAACACATGAATACGAAGCAGCTGCAAATACAATTCTCAGGAAATATCCCGAACAACAATCACAACACAGACAAAAACACTATAGAATACAGATATATATATTTTTTTAAGGGACGGAACATTCCACACGACAACAGATGAAAGAGAGAAGACAAGTAGAATATAAAACGGGGCCGTTGAAGATACATCCAGAGACACGACGACTTGAAGTGGACAGCTCAGCGAACAGGCCCGGGACCGTTAGCCCAAACGAGGAACGTGCCATCTGTAGGAAACAGTTAGGTCAGCTGTTGGGATCATAAAACAAACGGCCTCAGAATGCAAAAGCAATTTTCGTGAGTGGTGAAACACAGCGCGACATTCGAATAGACTTCCGATCAAGTAAAAGGGATTTAAATGAGGTAGAACACAAGTCATGTGGAACTTGTTTTAGGTGGCTCAAAGCGTATTTCGAATTTAAAATCTGAGAAACATGAACAGTTAAGCACACGTTTTATAGAATCAGAATAAAAGTAACAAACCAATATGATTAACTAGCTTCTTTCATAATTAGATATTTTTTTTCACATATGTATATTTAATTACTATATTGATGTCGCAACCTGCTAGCGTTCTTCTACTTAAGGTAACTTATAAATTCGATGTGTGTGTGTGTGTGTGTTTTTCGTTTATCTCATTCAAGAGTTATAAATACTTACGTTTAAAGATTGCTAATCTTAACTCGCTAGCTACTTTGAAATATCCATCACATAAAGAAATATTAATGACCTATTTATTTTTTTAATACTGAAAATCCAATCTGTTAATATAAAAAATTATTTTTATAAATATATTGCCTTAAATTTGAATTTACACCCTCGGTAATTGTGGATGGTCCCAGTAAAACATATTTTAAAATTTTTATCTTGGAGTTTTATTGAGTATCTCTGAATGTTTTCGCACCAAGAGTTCAAAAACGGGGAGAGTTTTTATATGAAACTGATGTGATCTTTGTTTTTCTTACAATTGTTAATTAAAAATTTGATAATTAAGATAATTAAGTGTAATTTAAGTTAGGACCAGGTTAATTATTTAAGGGAAGTTATTTCAGGAATGATTTTTATTTAATGAGAAAAACGCTTTTTCTGAGAGTCTGA
Source organism: Trichonephila inaurata madagascariensis (assembly GCA_019973955.1). Lineage (NCBI taxonomy): Eukaryota > Metazoa > Arthropoda > Arachnida > Araneae > Nephilidae > Trichonephila > Trichonephila inaurata. The sequence goes on from BMAV01019409.1 coordinate 85,421, forward strand.
TTTAAAATGAAAATCCTCAACTACTATGTGTAAGTACCGTTTCGAGTGTCCATATTTTCAAAATTAAATAGCTATCCTTTTAAAACCCCGATTTCATTTCTTATAATGCTGCATAATTCGGATTTTTGAAAGAAGAAACGGATAATAATGCTTTCTTTTGCAAGAAATGAAACAAAAAGATGGCTTCTTCGGGGAAACGAGAATTTTATTTTAAACCAGAAAGTACAGTAAGTATTAAATGTCTTAAAATTAATTATGACTATCAATTAGGAACAAAGAAAAGCGAAAGAAGCAATTGTTTATTAATTTAAGAAATGAAAAATAAATGATCACAATAGTTTTCGGAAAGGTTCTTTTAAAATATACGTATTAAATATTACCTCAAGGTTTTTTCATTTTTGAGACTTATATTGGCAACATTTATTATTGGCATTATTATTACATTGTCAATTTATTATATATGGCAACATTTGTAGGAATTTATTTTATTTTAAATTCTGACAATACATTTTTGAATGAAAACAGATAATTTTCACTTCGTTGGATTTTCCAAGCGTTGAGCATTATTTAGCAATACTTAAATATGGTTTCTACAATGATATTTTTGTTACGAACGCATTTGAAATGCGACAAAAGGCTTGTAAGGCCCTGTGTCAAAAATAACAGTATTTGACTGGCGTTCTAAATTCAAGATAATGTTGACTATTATCTTTTCGTCGAGGTGAGTGAGTGAGTGAAAATTAGCGTCACACTGCTCAGCAACACGAGGGCTTTTGGCGACGGACCTCATCATTTTGAACTATGGTCAAGTGACGAGGACGACACCAGAGCTGGTACCCCCACTCCTACCACACCACACCACGGGAGGACGCTTGAGCTCTCGACAGATTTAACGTGCATCGCTCCCCTACATGGCGGGTCTTGAGTGGTACTGGGCTCGAACTCATGACACGCCCGACACGATCCGATACCTAGCCCACTAGGCTACCGCGGCCCCATCTTCGTCGAGGTAATAAGCATTATGAATTTTCACCCACTGACAGATTTTTTTTGAGGGGTTTGCGAGGAAAGAAGATAGCCGAAAGAGACTTAAGACGAGACTGTGGTCAGATAACTCAAGGGCTTTACATTGATATTTCTGCTCAAAAAGTAGTTATTAATTGTAATTTTATTTTTAAACAGCATTCAACAAATATTGCTCCTCAAGCTCCGCGATAATATAGCACTGTGATTCTTAACTTGACTCAGCCTTTCATCCCTTCAGTGTGTCGATAAAGCGTACCAAGCTTGGGGAGTAAGCACTTTGAGTTTCACGTCGGACTGACCACCTGATCGGGGAATTTGATCATGCACCTCAGCCACCAATGTTCATATATACTGAGATGGGCTCAGTAGGCCTTGGCCCTCATGGGCTATTGTGCCACTGAGCTTAGTGATTTTTACTGACAAGTGTTTTTCTTCGTGTTTATTGCTTAGAACAGGGGTGGGCCATTATTTTGGTTCAAGGTCCACATTGTGGGAGGGGAGGATACCGAAATGCACTTTTCGTTTTTCATTTGATAGCTTTGTATCTCAGGAAGGTATAAATTGTGGCATACAAATCAATAAAAATGTTAAAAAAGTTCCAGTTTTATCCAATTTATTTATTGTACTAATTTCACATCTGTAGCTGCAAGCATATTTAATTTTAGAATGAAAATGAGAGGAATGTAACCTGTCACACGTTTCTACAATTTCTTGTTTTTGAAGTCTAGAGTGAGATTGCTTGTTGTGTGAAATTCTTATTATAGCCTCCAAGTTAATATAAGGCACACAACTTGTACCTAAATAAACTCCTGTTGATATTCATGCTTGAAAAACTTAGCTCGCAAATATAAATCAACCCAAAAATAAGCAATTTCCCAACAAATTTCTTTACGCATGGAAATTTTTCAACAGAAAAAGATTTGTGAAGGTCAATTAATATCATAGCAATAAGCAATAAACATTTCCTTCACATTGTGATCTTAGAACAAGCAAGCCAATAAGTTCAAGCTGTACCTCCTCAGGTGCAATATCAATATCAGCAATTTTTAATGGGTAAGAGAGTAAATTGAATTTAGTCTCAATTTACTTAAAATCCTGAAATATTGTGATCTCGTTCTCCGAACTCTGCAGATGATCTCTAATTTTAGTGGAAACACTTTCAAGTACTTTGTTTTCCTAATGGAGGCGGGGTGCATAGTAGAACCTGTTACTGTGCGGTCCTTTTTTATGCGATTTTATTTTTGTGCGATCCTTTTTTATGCGATTTGTTTTGTGGGATTTTATTTTTGTGCGATTTTTTCTGTGTGATCTTTTTTTATGCAATATATGTATTTTAACGGCTTTGGTGCCACTGTAATGTTTTCTATCAATGCACTAGAGGTGATAAGAGAATGTTAGGGCCCCTCTGCAAAGTCAGACTTTGCTTTTAATGTTTTATAAGTTGGGTAAATACGCACTTGGCGTCAATCAGGCCTTGGGCTCCCTAGAGTCCTGCCCTCTCCCGAGGCAGGGGTTGCGGGGTGTTCGCTAAGCTACTATAATGTATACATATATACACTTAAAGACGCTCTGTTCGTTTGTTATAAACAGTTTCCCGACAATGCATGTTCCATTGCTTTTTCTTAACGCACCAACAGCCCCGCTTGATTGAAGACGAAACTTTCAATAACAGTGACATTATCAGTAATTTGATAGACTATGAAGACGGACAGAAGGACCGGATTCTTTGAGAGTGGATAAAATATATGCAGAGTTACAGCTTTCCAAAAAATTGGAAAAACATTTTCTTAAAATAGATACCAATTCCGAAAGGAGTACGAAGTTTCAAAAAGAGTTTCGATCATGCGTATCTGGTTATCGTACATTTACAAGCAATTTGACCAACCAACTTTTGTCGCAAAAACTTCTCTCTTACTTTATTGTGCCAATAGAATAAATCAATTGAAATTGTGCCTTCAAGTGACGAAAGCAATTTTTTCAACTTATTCATCTAAGGAAGATGAATGCTTTGATTACGATGAGTATCAGTGAATTATGTGTGTTTTGAAAACTTCTCCATGTATACAATGAAAAACTAATGTTTAAAATGTTTCCGTGTGTATATATATAATTTAGTTATTTATTTTGTTATGTACTTTCTCATAAATTTCGTAAATAACAGGCGTATTTTCTAAGTTTAACTTTTTTATACGGTCCCTCTCCACCGCATAAAATGTTTTTCTGTAGTATTTCGACAAAGTTGTTATATGTAAGAATTTATGAAATTTTCGAATATTTTTTTGTGCGTTTATTTTTATGCCATCCCTATCTACCGCACAAAAACAGGTTTTACTGCATGTGAGACGAATCTAATGCCAGGGAAAGAAATCTCGGATTCAAAGGGAATTTCCTGACTGTCTTAGTGGGCTACAAGAAAAACTCTTTACTAGCTTCTATTTGCCCGCTGGTTTGAAGTCTATTGCTGCAATAAAAGAAAACATGATATCTGTACCATGAAGAAGCACCACAGAAACGACTGAAAGGCATTACTTGATTTAATTAAAGTCGCACTTCTAAGCAACACGAGGTGTATGACTTTAAGTTATGCTTTGACGACTGAAAAAAAATAACCTTAGTATATAGAAGTCCATTGAAGATGCTTTGATGGATATATAATCAATTTTGATCAAGAAATTGATACCCTTTGTTTTATGACAGAATTTTGTGGGTACGGTTTGATCACTGTAGTAAATAAACGGCTGAAAAAATCAACCGGTATTATAAAGCATTTAAACCTTGTAAACACCGTAAATATTTCTAATGTTAGAGCTTCCCTGTTGAATTTATTCGATGGATTATTAATATTTGTTTTGTTCCACCAAGACCAATAATTGCTTTTGCATTTATGAGACAAGTTGAATAATTTCCGACACAGTTTGAAAAAAGAAGCACCAAATTCCAGTTACTCAAGGGTCAAGACAGAGCTGTGCAAAAAGAGCTGCTGTTGAATGATACAATAGAAGGAAAAAGTTGTGAATTCCAGAAAGCCAGAAACACAGATGAGAGCGTAAAAAGAAAATTTTATTAGAAGCAAATGGACGCTTTTCGTTTTGACGTTCATGCTATCTTGTATAATTTTAGATTGATAAAATATTATCCTCTACAAAGCTTTGGTTAAATCGCTATAGTTAAGTGCAATATTTATCAGTCATTTTGAATTCATGTGTGTTCATGTTAATCTACATAATTAGTTTTTTTTTTCAAATCTCGAATCAATTATTTTACAGCAATTAAATTCACACACAAAAGAATGCAAAAATAAGAGAAATTTTTATCTTTGATGCCATTTTAATGTCACAATTTCTTATACGGCGTTTTTAAACATCCTCAACGACTCGCAGACAAATTATTATGATAAACACAAAATTGCGTAACCATTTATAAGGCCATTCAGGTGTGCAGCCAAAACAAGGGGCGGCAGCTGGCCACGTATAGTTCTATCATTCGAGAAAATTTTTTTACGATTTTCTCAAAATAAAACTTATAATAAATCGAGTAAATATGCTGAATTTTAATTAGTTATTGAAAAATCAAACTAAATCTTGATTTTCCAATAACATAGCATAGTTTAAGAAAAAGAGAATGTTAGTGCACATGTGTTGGTCCATAGTCCATTATTGTCTACTCTTTCCACATATCCTTCATTTGGTAACAAAATTCGTGGCAGAGCCGGCAATACCGCAAAAAAAGGGGTATTTTGCTTATCAGTGGTACTATCGGCACACTGTGAACATAAAGGCGTCTCAAAAATGATTTTTGAGGAAGTTGCTTTATGAAAATATCTAATGGGGTTAGTATTACCCAAGACATACGCGTGCTGTTGTTACTAATCTTCCAAGGTCTGACAAAGTAAGACCAGATCAATAAGTCCGTTTATTCTGATGAAATCGAGCACAAGTGGAGAAGTATAGAGATCCTCTCGAGAAAGGCGCAGACAGTCCAGAATGTACTCGGGTGAAGACTGCTGAGTCTTACATTTGCTACACGTTTTAGTGATCCCACAAAACTTTAGACTGTTTATATGTCCACTAGTAAGACGTGCACAACGGCAGTGGAGGAGCTTATATCACAGGAAAGGGAAATAAATAAAAGCAGGCATTTTTTTTTACTTTGGTTCTTGAGTAGAAGGCTTCATCCATTCCTTAGGGTATCCGATTAGGTTGAAAAAAGTGCTTTTTAGGTGTTGTTTGGGCCATTAGGAAAAAATAAATAAATATAAATATTGAAGGACAAATACATAAAACTAGAGAGTTTAAATTGTTTTGATAGCATTTACTTTATAAGAATATTTTTTTAATGCGTTTATTTAAAGAATGAAATTTTTACGATAATTTGTGCACGAAAAACAGGATATCTCCAAAACAATATTATCAAATTCAATGAAATTTCTAAAACATACGTTATGAGAGTTTTCAGAGTGTAACAAACCACAGGTTTTAAGACAGTTACCTTTAGTCATATTTTACAGCTATTTTTAGCTTAGAACATAACAGTAATTTTGACGAAAAGTCATTAACATCAAATTTAAATGCTTATAAAACAGCTATTTCTTAAAATATTTTTCCTTCCTGCAGTTTGTGCCACTTCAGATGGATCAAGGAGTATATGAATGAAATTAAAATTGCATTATGTGCAATTTATTTTTATTTATGGAGTTTTCTTAACTTTGAATGTTTTTGCTAAAATTTCATAAAAATAATATTTTTTTTACAAAAACAAAGGGTGATACATGTTATTTATTTAATAATTATGACTTTTTAAGCCTATTTATGTTCTTCAAAACAATAAAATTATTCTGAAAATCAAGTTTTGAAAAATTGGTCTTCAAACCTAGTCGGATACCTTAATGGTGAAGTGTTTAAATTCAATGAGCGTTTGGGGAAATTAAAAGTTTTGAATTTAATAGCAGTCTTACCATTTGAAAAACAAAAGAGGAAAGAATTTATTTTTGTGTCTATTTGCATTTTTATTAATATTTTACTTTTTACTCATACGCTGGTAAATGAGTTTATAAAGTCAACGTTAAGTATTAGTCAAAACATGAAAAACTCTCTAGAGGGTGGCACATTAGGTCTTTGCACACGGGCGGCCGATACCCTCTATGATCGGTTCTGGTAATAAATTGACTCTACAGTCAGAATTATCTTTTTCAAATCACCCATGGAAGAATCCAGCAAGAAGACTTATGGGAGGTAATTCCAAAAGATAGCATTAAAATCACGACGAAAATTGTCCATGAAATTTTGCCATAAAGTATAAAAATATGTGCTTTGCGTCTAAACTGCATGTGAATAAGCACGCGTAGAACATATAAAAAAATGTATGCAATGGTTTCCTATTTATAGATTCTTAATGAGAGATCAACCGATAAAAAATGCAATTTACTTAGAATGATATGTAATTGGAAATAAAAACACACACAAAATACAGAAGCATACGTACGAATAAACTATATATCCATTCGGATTATATATATATATATAATATAATAGCAGGTTTTTTTAAATTTATTCTTTATAAAAGAATAATATTTTGGTTACATTAAACTAGGAAAGATTCAATTGAAGTAAGTCATTAAATTATAGACCACAAAAATAATTCAAGTGTTTCAAAAATGCAATGAAAGTAGAAAAAAAAATATATTAGAGAATAATTTACCATTTGAAACGAAATGCTGTGAATGTTTACACACAAATATCATGTATGTTAAAAATTTGGTATGTTTATTTCAAAGCTATTTAAGTGAAGCTTTAATTATTGTTTTACTGATTTACTATGAAGTCAGTAAGCATTTTTTGAAAGAATAAATTAGATTTAGATAGGCGTTATAAAAAAATTAATCTTTTAATATAAAGTATTTAGAAATAAAAAAAGTCAAAAGTTATAATATTTCAGGCAAAAGTATGCAAGAACGACTACTTTGCGTATGTTTTATTTCTTTAAATCGAATGAATTGTTTTTTTTTTACTTTTCTACATTGGGACATTTTTTTTATAGAAGTGAGTTTGAATTCCTGCTGGTAAAAAATCAAAATTTATTATCAATGAATAGTTTGAAATATCATGTACCATATATCATGTATATCTATCATCACTTTAAATTTTAGCCTTATTTTGTTTTGGATATATTATAGTGATAACCCATCGATATGAGAACAGTTAGCATGGTTCAATTTATGTTAAACTAGAACTAAATAATCACAGTGGCTGAGGGGTAGTGTATCGCGCTTCCACGCCACAGGTCCGGGATGGGGCACTGAGTTTAATTTAGAAGTGAATAATAGATTGGTGACGAAATATTTTTGCAATTTAAAATAAAAAAAAATTAGTACAAATGACAAGAAAAGCAAAAGCATGATTCAGTTTTTAGTTTAAGAAGCAGCAACTGAATTTTAGTTTCTAAAAGAAACTTTTTATATCCTTCAGTATTTAAATGTGCTTAAGACGAACATTCTTAGTAAAGAAAGTGTAGAAATATGTTAAACGAGTTTCTCTTAAATTAAAATGTTGGAGTTTGGATTTGCAAGTATCAGCATAGAAGCGTTAAAGTTCATTAAAACAGTTAACTTAAGAAGATAAAGAAAGAAAAAAAATCAGTAAAACAAACAGAAAACAGAGCAAATAAAAATAATGAAATTTATTCAAAGTTTTAAAGAATAAGGTAAAATAACAAAACCACCCGAGTCAAATGATAAAATACAGTACAAAGAAAATATTTAAGACAAATGTTTTTTTAAAAAATTCAAAAACAAGTCAAAATCAAAACGAAATAAAACAGTACTAAAATAATCAGACATTCATATAAATATATAAATAAATCAATATATACAAAATTACATGTTTACATTCTTTAAATAGAGGAATGAAAGAAGCATGCAGTGATCACTAAGCAGATGGGATTATAAATAATAAAAACACAAAGCATAAAGATTGACATTTGTTTATATTTTATAAATATTAGAAAAAAATAAACTTCATTTTAAAGAAAAGTATTTAATAGTAACTTACAGGCGTAGAAATTCGAACATTCAAAGATTCAACACATATCTTACATCGGAATAAAAATGGACGAAAAATATCCGGTATTCGTAATTAAAATATTTATACATCTCGAATTAAATTAATCCATTTTAAACTTTTTTATAAGTAAATTTTTCATAAGGATTTTTTTTTTAAAAAAAGGAGTTAAAATGAGTAAGTAATATAGGTATAGCATGCTCCAAATACATGTGGATGGAAATTTTTTTTCGAAATTTATCGAATAATAATGTTTAAGTAGACATTAATAGAAGCTCTCATGAAATATTCTAAAATCATCAATATTTCTTGCAAGCCTTAAAACAGATTCATTCAAGGGTGTTATAAAGCAAGTAGCGTGAATGTATGCAGAAAGATCCACGTTTACACTGATACAGTATAAACGTGGAAGAAACATACAGAAAGAAGAAATAACCAAAAAATTACAACATTTGAAATGTCTTCCATCTCGGTGAAGATATATCTTAAGATATAAATAAAATCTATAAATATGCTATTAATCTAGAAATATATGAATACATACGGTAAAAAGTAAAATCGCATAGCTTGAACAAATTATAAGTATACTTATGCATAACAAAAAATTTCAATTGTTTAAAAATATTCTTCGTATATGCCTCTTAGAAATTTCTAGGAATACAAATTTTCTAAATAAAAGAATAATATACAAAATCACGATACTTGGAAAAATATGCAGCTCTAGCTAAAGTGTACTAAATGATTATTATTGCTGAAATAAATATAGAATCCACAGAACACATTATCTGCATAATTTAAAAGTACAAATACGAAAAAAAGATTAATTCTGATACTAATAAAAAAATCATAATGCACAGAGTTTTTTTTTTTAAATCCTATATTACATAATTAAAATTGATAAAACTTATCTCGTGAACATTGATCAATACCATGGAATATATCGAACGAATAAACCACATATCAAGTCCTTACACGCACACAAAAAAAAAATAATCATTTTCATTCTAATATATCCGGTCAACATTATAACTTTCACAAAGTAGGGACTATTCTATATTAAAAAGCATGCTTCAGAGAGGAATAGGGGTACGAAAAGAAGAAAGGGGAGGCTTCAGAACTGGGTCTTACAAGTCTCGAGGTTCTTTTCTTCAGCCACCAGCTCTGCGGACTGGTGGTGTACGACGGGGGGCTTCCTCTGCACCACCGTGGGCAGTCCGTTGACGTTGACCACTTCCTCCCTCCGGAATAAGGCAGCAATTTCCTCGAAGGTTCGGTTTTTGGTCTCTGGCACCTTCCTGTAGGAGAAGATCCAGAAGATTGCCAGCAGGCCCGTGAACGGTAAAAAGGAATAGTTCTCGAACACCCGCTGGAACACAAAAATCAATCATCAGTTGAAAAACCTTTCAATTCTCTCTCTTTTTTTTTTTAACAAAATTGATTGGTCATTGATGGCATTAAGTTGGACTGTTTCTACGGCAACTAGACCGAAACCATTTTTAATAGCAATACTTTTGATACTTAAGCAATACTTTTTGAATTTTGGTAAGCAGAAAACACACGATATTGTACAAAAAAGATAATAGCTCCCACTCCTCGAAGCTCTTCCAGCATTCTTGTAACAATACTGTTACGAATTTTGTGTAAAATAGTGTAAATAATTTGTATTTGGATGTGTAATGCATTCATATTACTCAATGTTATATTTATTTTATGTTAAAATTGCATTTATTTATTGTTATATTCGCAAGAAACGCCGTCCCTTACATTGTAAAGGCGATTTAATGGGGAACTTGAAGAAATCTTGGAAACTTTTTTGGCGACCAAGTTGGTGACTCAGCGACAATTTTGGCGACCATTTTTGACAAGTTCTGGACCCTATGGATTCTTCTGGAAATTAGTAGAGGAATAAACTAATTTCTCGATCTATGACGCAAGCGGATCTTTCTTGAAAGATTCGCGAGACCTATAAATAGGGAAACGTTCACCGAAACTGGGTTAGTATTGTTTTGACCAGTGATTAATAGCTTGTCTTGACCGTTGAAGAGTCTAGCAGCCATTAGTGATTACTTCAGCTGTTGAGTAGAACGAGGGGTGCTTGTGAATAATCGTTTACATACTTGCATTTTAGACACCCATAGTTGTGTCCGAGAGCTGTTGAAGGTGTGAAGGCCTTCTGAGATTTATTCTGCGAATTTCACTGTGTATCCTGTATTTCAAGGATTGTTTTTCGACAATAAATTTCCCCCGCTTTTAAGAAACTGTCTTGTTCTTTGCAACTGATTTGCATAAAATCCTCGAACCCCGATCAACGTTACAATACAATGGGCTATCCGCGAAGTTAGAGGTGTAGCGTGAGCTTTCGCTGCCTGGGGCCGACCGAAAATTTGTCGCCTCTCTATTTTATTATTCGTCAAGAAAATTAGTAAAAGTAAAAATTTTTTTATTGCTTAAAATGCACTTTGTGTTTTTTTCCATAGCAAAATCTTTTATACAATTGACAATATCAATATGTATGCCATGTTTAATTGCCAGAATAGCTGAATTTGTTAGCATTAACTTAGACATAGTCGACCTGTGAGATAATTTTTAAATAATTTTAGCTTAGAGAAGCTTCTCTCGCAACTGGCATTACTGATGGCAGATATTAAAAAAATTCTCAACATTGCGACAATGTTTGGTAAGCCATCTTCAAGTTTGGACTCAATAATATATTTTAATAAACCCAGAGAGGAGGACCTATTGAGTTCTTTTTTACAACCAGGATCTGTTGCAGCTAAGAAACTTGTAGACGTTTGCGCTTAAGTTGGATTGATTGATTGAATATTAACGTCGCACTGTTCAGCTACACGAGGGCTTTTGGCGACGGACCATGTAATTTTGAACCACGGTCAAGTGACGTGGACGATGCGCTCAAGTTGGAATTCTTCTTTATTAATGTCTTGAGGAGCTTGATCTAAGCTAAGTTCGTCCATGCTCAATATCACTTCAGGCCTTAAAAAAAGCATACTTTTGCGCTAGATTCTGCGACTGTTGGAATCTTTCTCGAAAATTTCAGCAGTTGATCTGTTTATTGAAGAAAACATTGTTCGCCTCAAGTCATCTTCGTACGATAAATGAACATCTTTACTTCCGTTGCCAAATATATGCTTCCTCCTCTGATTCGTCTTGGGGGTTCAAAAGAAATTTCAAGCTCTTCACAAACTTTTAGCATATAGTAGAGTCATCCACGAATTTCTCTTGCTGTGCTTCTAATACGGTCTGTAAAGCACGTATGTTTTAAGCACATTAATTAAATTAAAATTATTTGCAAACCCATTAAAATTAGCAAACATTAAAATTATTTGCACCCATTAAAATTATTTGCAAACAGAGGGACTAAATAAATTTTGTCCCTCTGTTTGCAAATAATTTTGAGCATCATTGACTTCACACAGTAGTGGATGCCAGAAGCCTAAGTAACATAAAAACGAATGCGATTGCAGACTGATAAACTTCCTGCATCTGTACGTGTATTAAGGCTTTCACTCGCTTCCGTCAGTTCCGTCGTGATATGGTGTTTGAAATATTTTTTTAAATTTAAATATCGTGGTGCTTACCTCCACCCCCTTTCGTATGCCGCCCGGGGCCATGGCCCCCTCAGCAGCCCCCACGCTACGCCACTGCGTGAAGTTTATCCTCTTTAATTCGGGTTTTTTTCCATCCAGCTAAATTGGCACTTGAAGCCAAATTGAGGTAGAACAAACTCAACTCCACAAACGAATGCGACTACTAAATAGCATATAAATAGGCAGTGTGATTCAGAGTAGTTGTTACGAAGACAATATTGTCGCGCCAGCTCTGTCTGTTGTTCCTGAGTTATCGTCCGAATTACAGTCGCTAAGTTACTGGAAGATTTGTCGTGGAAGAAGTTCTAGGGTTGCATCTCATTAAGGAAAAGTATCCATTATTTATTACTACTTCATTGTCTCATCTACATATCGCGTAATTAGGTTCGATTAATAAAAGTGATTTATTATAAATAGTTTGCTTTCATTTAGTGTACGATTTAATGACTTCTCAAATCCAACTGCGTTTGGATCCCCCGAGTATCTAGTTAAGGAGCGGGACTTCCACCTCAACCAACATAAGGAGGAATCGCGATATTCTGTCTGGCTTTAAATGAAAGTATCTTCTATTAAATCTTGAGGGATAATTTTGAATAGTATACTGCATCCTTTAGAGATGCTCAGATTCTCTTTTAATATAGTGTGATCGTTCAGAATTTGAATACGATTTCTTGTATGTTCACAATAATCCTTTCTCTGATTGAAATGGGATTTGTGGTATTTCAGAAAGCAAAATAATGGGGAACATTACATTTAAAAAGTATTAAATATATTATTCCAATTGTCATGATGCGAGCCAATATAGTATTGCCTAGTTTGCAGTAATTAATAATGTATTTAATATTGTCACCATAGTAACAAAAAATGTAAATTCGAAGACAGAAGTTTTTCTCACAAATTATGCATTGGGATATTTCTGTACATTTTTCAAATAGCTGTTTCGATCAAATTTGTAGATTGTGTACCTCACAGAACCGATAGCTAAATGTAATCCTATATTACGAGATATATCCGGTTTCCTGGAGATATTTTTTCATTCTTCTCAGCTAATATTATGTTCAGTTGGTATAGATTATTAATAATATATAGAATCAAGTGACACATGAATGTAATAATGCGATGAATTTTAAGTGATGCTCTGCAATATTTATGAAATTTTCGAAAAAAATTTTCTTGAGCATCAAAATAGATTTTAAAATATACATGAAGTTGTAAATTCTGAAAATAAATATTGCTTGTATGATAGCTAAAAATATTTAAAACAGATTTGCAAAACAACACGCATAAGTATTAAATATTCATTAGATTTCATACATTTCGGATACCTTTGTTGTTGAAATTTTGAATGTTTGACTGAAAACAGTTTCGTAAGAAATCTTGAAAGTAATCTTACTGAGAAATACTACTGGTTTCCTGAAGAACTTAAATATAAGGTTTAAAATGAACACTTTTTAAAAAAAAAAATGTAACATTGAGTCAAAAATTTCGTGAACATGTTTGTTTTATTCAGTCCCCTGATGGTCTATTTGTTTCTCTTACCTGCATTTGAGGAAAAACTAAACCGACTAAAAAGTTGGCGGACCAATTGACGAAAACAGCAATACTCATAGCTGCAGGTCTGGGACCATGAGAAAACAGCTCGGCGGTGATCATCCATGGGATGGAACCTACAAAGGGACGGAAGAGAAGCATGGTAAGAAATTAGCAGTTAGTAAAAACCACAATGAATGAAAAGTAAAAGCCTGGCAATATCGTAGGTTAATGTTTAAATGAAAAGATTATGTTTAGCTATACAAAATATTTAAGCATGTTTCTTTGTTTTGCACATTTTGAATTTGCGGCTAAGCTTATATATATTTAATCTTCTAAGTATACTCAAAATGACCGACGATTTGAAAAATCAAATGAAAAAGAATGATAGACGAAAGAAATGTATTGTTAGCTGCATTCTGCTTTGGTATATATCTAGGGTATTTATTCTCTCCAAATTTCAAAATTAGTTACAAAGTCTGTACGCGGGCGGGGCGGAACTGACTGGGAAAAACTATAAAAATATTTTTTTGTCCGTTTCGTCAAGAATGTCAGCATTTTGGAGCGTTCCAATGAGAAAACCCTGTCAAACACTTGTCAGAATGCCGACGTATCTAACGAAACAATGAAACATTTTTATAGCTTTTTCTGTCAGAAGCGCCATCTGTTGACAAACTCTGAAACAAATTTCGAAATTCGGAGTTAATAAATCCCCATTAACCAAAGCAGAATGCAGCAAACAGTACATTTCAAAAGCCTTCTATTCCCTTTTAATTGATTTTTCAAATCGTAGGCCATTTTTAGGACACTTGGTAGATTGAGGAAAAAGAATGATTCGATATAAAAATGGCAATATGTCAAGAAAGGAATAACTTTAGTTGTTTACTAATATTATGATTCATTCCTCTTAACACTTAATTTAGAAATGAAATTAAACTGAGTTTGGTGGCAACAGTCTTAGAAAGCAATTTCGCTTAAGGCTATCGAATTTTCTTATGGGTTGATAAAGGACAATAGCCAATTCCTGTAACTTGGATTTCCCAACTAAGATATCCCGATAGCAATTAGACTTTATATGTTGAAGGTAATGGAAATTGCGCGAATTTCTTTAATTCTATTTCCTATAATAATTTGACATAATGCTTCTCGATATATTAATTATGATTGTCTCATTTTTAAAAGTAACAAATGCTTCCAAAATACACTTATTTTGAAAGGTATTCGTCTTTTTATACGAGAACTAAAACTATTTATTCTACATATGCACAATTAACAGCTAAAATGTTTACTGTAGGTGTGCCATTTAATTTTTTCACCGGTTGCTCGCTATCTATATGCATCAGTTTCGAATTTTTCTTCCATAATATTATACGCAGGAATAACGAAATATTCTAATCTGGTTTCAAGTAGGCGGGACAAATTAAAAACCCATAGAAAAGCTTTTATCCCTCCTAATTCAATTAATCAGCAATTGCCCTTGAGGACGCAAGAGGCAAATTTTCCATTTAGTTACCTCTAAAAATGTTGCGCTGGGGAAAAATTTCTTATTTTGCTTTATAGGCGTTTATTGAATCAGCCTCCATTTTTATTTATTCACTTTTTAAAAAAAATGCTACCTCGGGTATCAAACTAAACGAACCTTTTTAAATATTTTGTTATTCAGGAATATTGACTCAATTTTAATTACCTTAATTACACCTTGAAATTGAATTAAACTTAAGAATAAAAAGAGATTAGGAAATGTGTAATTGAAACAAGTGGAATTGGATGAGACAAGGTATAAAAAAAAAAGCAGAACTAAGGGTAAAACATTAACCAGAGGATTGAGGAGTAATTTATAGAAGGATAATAATTGGTTTTAATTATATTAACGATTTACTTAAAGGATATTAATTTTTTTTTATTAAAAAAGTTATCTACCACAGGCATGCTTGTGAAACAAATGTAAAAGGAAAAAGGGGAAAATGTTTATTACAAGATGTGACACACAAAAAAAACCGAAGATTAGTTTGGTATCTTAAAAAAAAAGAGGGGAGTTGGCAACAACTAGTTTGGTGACGTCATCCCACGCATTTCCTCTATCCATGTGGCCAGTTTCACCTTAATCGATTACGCCAGTTGGGAGTACTGCGTCATTGAGTGAACACATGCAACTGCATTCTACCGGAAAAAGGACATCACGTTTCTTGTGAAACTTAACAAATCAGCCACGAAAAATTTTCAATTAACCGAGGCTTATGGAGATGAAACTTTGTCTAGTGCACATGTGGTTGAATGGTATAAGAGTTGTTCAGGGGGAAGGGTCAGTGGGGAAGATGATGAACCTGCTAGGCGCCCAAAGGTCAATTACAGACCAAAACAAAGCCAAAATTCGTGATAAGAGTGGGTTCCCACTCACATCAGGGGTCAGACTATAAATCAACGCTATTACATTGAAGTACTAATAAAAGACTTAGGTAATTAAAATTAGGGAAAAAAAGTTCAGAATTGGGTAGGGATGGATGGCCTTTGCACCAAGGCAATGCTTCAACACACATGGCCCTATCTGTCCAGTAGTTTCTGACCAGCAAAAACATTACTGTGATGGGGAATCCTCCTTATTCGCCCGTTTTAGCCCCATGAGATTTTTTTATTTCCTTCAGTTAAATCTTACTGAAAGGGAACCCATTTTATCTCAGTTGAAGAGGTTCAGGTAATCTCCGACAGAATCTTCCACGAATCTCGTTTTCCAGAACTGTTACCAGAAATGGCAGCACCGAATACAGAAGTGTTTGAATGCTGAAGGGAACTACTTTGAAAGTAATACTGTCACGGAGAACTGATTCACAGTAAGTAGAATGATTCATTAGACCAAACTCGTTTTTTTGTGTCACATCTCGCATTTTTCATGTTTCTGACTTCCCATTAAAAAGTGAATACAAATGAAAGTTCACGATTTAAGAGATAGTATTAATGCCGAAGGGGTAATTACTATTAATTCGTATTAGTGAAGTATATTCACCTGTACTAATTTTTATTGCAGTCAGAACGTGTGAACTTGATAGAAATTGTTGAAATAAAAGTGTTCAATAAAATAAACCTGTTGAAAACTACATATAACACGTGAATAACTGCAAACGACTGTATTTAAAGAGAAATTAACGTGTGTTTATTTATCCATCTGCATCGTGCGCGCTAAGATTCTGTTTTGAACTTCGGCCTTTTGTTTCTGCTTTTTTGGTTGCTCAATCATGGCAACAGTATTTTGTTTTGTTTTTATTTGACGATGCTCAATTCTGTTTTACATTTTAAGAAAGAACTACGTTTCTTCGATGCATTTAGAGTCTAATGTATTTAGAGTGCAATAAATGTGTTTTATAACAATTTGGAGTTCTTCTAGTTATTTTTTTATTGATCTCGGTCATTACCATAAAATTACGGAAAAGATTTGAAACAGTATGCAAGATTCAGAATACGAACAAGTTGAAATAAACCGTATCCCATTTCTAATAAATTTAACGTCATGTTTAAAATCGAATTCGCCGGCTTTGTGGCGTATTGGTTTGTCGCTGGCCTTCTGTACCCAAGGTTACGGGTTCGACCCCGGCCCAAGTCGGTGAATTTTCATGATGCAGAAAATCGACAGTGTCCATGTCGTATGATTATACGGAATGAAAAATATCCCCTTAGGATCCGGTTGGCTTAAATGCTCTCGGAAAAATTAAATTCCTAAGTACAGGTGCCTCTCTCTGAGGAAGAAACTGGTCGTCAAAATTACTTGCGGTAATTGATATCGCCAAAATGGTGCCGCACTAAAAAGTGATACCAGCTCCTGGGGAATGTACTAGGTCTACAAAGGTAGAAATACCAATACGCAGCCCCATTAGAGAAAAAAAAAATGAAATCGAATTCTCAAAATATTTTTGAATGCTTTTCACATAAATATTAACTAATAAAATTCTCCCGGAAGTCAATGCGGAATTTGGTGAATTTTATGAAATGCTTAATTCCTTCATATAAAAAAATATTCTAAAAAAAGAATCATCGGATGAAAATTGAATCGACATTTTTCGTTGTATTATAGAGTACCTCCTTCTCAAAGCTGTGATCCCCATTATTTGAAAATTTTTTGACAAAGTTATTCAAATATATTACTTAGGTATTGTTTATAAATGTATTGTGTGTTTATAAATGTGCAAAAATATATTGTTTATAAGCAATACTAAAAACCTAATTTATGAATTTATTTAATAGAGTGAGAGAGAGTTGTATGAACGTCGCACTTTTCGGCAACTCGAGAGTTAATGGCAACCAACCTCAGCCAAGTGAGGAGGATGATACCCGCGTTGGCACCCCCTCTCCTAACTACCACACCACGCCAACAGGAGGACATTATTGAGTCTCAAAGGACATTACGTGCATCAGCCCCTCTACATGGCGAGTCTTCAGTGGCACTAGGCTTGAACTCATGAAACGCCGATCACAAGTCCATGACTCTAAACGCAATTCACACTGATTTCAGCTATGGCTCTCTTCGGGAGAAAACATGTAACAAAACATGCTTAGTGCCAAAATACAGATAAAGCACCGTAAAATCTGGCGTATGACACGGCCCAGCGTATAATGCTCACCTATACTTTCAAGCTGCAATTTTAAATTTTTAGGAATATTCGGCGTGTAACGCGCAACCCCTCTTCTGCGAAGAAACCTGAAATGTACATGCGTAATGTTCTTATGTTTCGAAGTCATTTAGGCGAGGCATTATCCAAAACTTTTGATAAAATTGTATACTTCTAGAACTACAACTCCTTCATAACGAATGTCATTTCTTTTAAATAAATATATTTCGATAGATATATAAGTCTAATTTTTCTGTTATTATCTTTTTGCTTTAATTTTTAAAGCTCTCATTTTTGTTTCCGGCGTATAACGCGCACCCGTAGATTTCGATCTTACTTTGTGTGTTCAAAGTGAGCGTCATACGCCGGATTTTACGGTAATTAAAAAGTCATTCGAAAAATTTATTAGTTTCTCCATTTAATGAAGAAATTTATTACATTAGGAATAAACAACATAAAAGGATCATTTAGTAGTTGTATAAGTTTTAAGAAATAGAATTTAAAATGAATTTTGTTAATCACTTGATTTTCAAAAGATTTGTGTTACTTAAGGTGCTTTTCCGTTTATTTTCCCTTTAATTCATTATTATTAGGTACACATAATACAGATAAGTATACACAAAAGGTTAACAGCTCTTATTGATATACAAAGTGTGACACACACAAAAAAAAAACGAGACTAAGTGCGTAGCTGGGGAAAAGAGTGTAGTTGGCAACAACTGTTTTGCTATCACATCCCTCCTCTATCCCTGCGGCTAGTTTCGCCTTAATCGATCATGTCAGTTGAATGTACTGCGTCATTGAATGACCACATGCAACAGCATTCTGCCAGAAAAATGTCGAATCAACATCAAGTTTCTTGTGAAACTTAAGAAATCAGTCACGAAAACATTTCAAATATGAACCGAGGCGTATGGAGATGAAACTTTGTCTCGTGCACATGTGGTTGAACAGCATAAGCGGTTTTCAGGGGGAAGGGACAATGTGGAAGATTATGAAAGTGCTGGGTGCCCAAGGTAAGCGAATACAGACCAAAACATTGCCAAAATTTGTGATATGAATTCCCACTCTCATCAGGGGTCAAACTATAAATCAACTCTACTACATTGAAGTACTAAAAAGACAGTGAAGAAAAGTAGGGAAAAAAAGTCAGAATTGGAGAGTCTTGCACCAACACCAATACACCCGCTCACACAGCCCTCTTTATTAATCAGTTTCTGACCAGCAAAACATTACTGTGATGGGGCATCCTTCTTATTCTCCTGGTTAGGCCTCATACGACTTTTTTTATTTATTAAATCTTACTTAAAGGGAACCCATTTTACCTCAGTTGAAGGGGTTCAGGCAAAAACAGAAAAATCTCCTACAGAGACTTCCGAAAGCCTTGTTCCAGAGCTGTTACCAGCAATGGCAGCACCGAATGCAGAAGTGCGGGAATGTAAGGGAACTGCTTTGAAGTTGATAATATCACGGAGAACACATTTTGTACATGCAATGATTTAATGGACCAGTCTCGTTTTTTTTTGTGTCACACTTCGTGTATATATATATACTACATAAGTTTCATAGTTTGAAGACATATCAAAATATCTCGGATGTCTAAAAGATTTCAATGCGGTATAATTTTTCCAAAGTAAAATACAGTGATACAATCCGCATTAATTTAAAGATTATATTTAAAATGCATGGAAACGATCTGTAGCAGAGCAGTGACAGTTAAATGCTTAGTATTTTGTGGGTAAAAGGGAAAAGGTTAGAAGAGAAGGAAAAAAAACAAAAGAAAGCTGTACATGCCTGAGATGTGCCCATGTCCTTGAGAGGCAAGCCGAAATGGGAAAAAACACCTCGTAAACATATACATTACAACAACGAACAAAATAAAATACTACAAACACACATTATAACACATGTGCAACACACTCGTTTTAACGAACTAAGGCATGTTCGTATAGTTTGATATATATGTATATATATACGAAAATAAAATTATTTGTTAATATATTTAGAATTAAAATTTTTTGACTGAATAAAGAATAACCAAAATATTTATTTATTTGAAATTCTGAAAAAGTTGCAAATTTTTAGTTTCAATAAACAAGTCACTTGCATAAAATGTTTTGAATTTCATCAGCAAAAAATGCCGGCAATTCTAATCTAAGCAAAACCTTCAAGTCAGGAATAAAAAAAAATAATCTATAAATGTTTCAATATTTCAGAAGAGTTTATAGGGTTTTACAATCTTTAAAACAGCTAATTAAAATTTTAAAACTAAAAATGATCATTTGTTAACTTTACTTTAAGTTATAAAATTAAATATGCGACTAGCAAATAAAATAAGACTAAATATCAGTAGCTGCTCTGCATTTTTAAGTACTCGTTAGAGTTTTTTTTCCATTTAATTTTCTATAAAGTTATTTTAATTTTTTAATTTCTTATAAATTTGTGATAAAATTGATATTTAGAGCCAGATTAGCGTCAACTCTTTTTGAATTCATATAATCATTAAAAATATTCTAATAAATTATGTTGGATATTAATACAAAATTCTTAAGTTTCTCTTGATAGGCAACAACTTGAAAATTCAAATTTTACTAGGGAAATATTTAGTTATCGAATTTCGAAAGAAAATGAAACCAAAATTTATGTAATAACTAAAAATTTTAAGAAACATTTAAAATGATTTTAGAAGAAAATACAATAAATAAATAAATAACTGGAAGGTTCGTTACAACGAGCGTTGAATGCATACAAAAGATATTGTAGTTGTTATCAAACATAAATAAAAAATAAAACAAAGATTTATAGATGAATTCCAATTGTATAGAGCTTTATAACTATGCGTTAGTATCTATAAATTGGTAATAAAAACATAAAAATTGGTAAGTGAATGGAAAGTGCAATATATTAATACTTCTACAACATAACTTTAAACAATACGATTGAAAGACATTTTGTTATGATTGCAGTCATGTTTCGAGATTTCACAGTACTCTTGTATACTTAAATAAGGTAAACATCATATTACAAACATTTTCCGAGATTGATTTCCAAAAATAGCAGCTTTATAGAAGAATTGAATTAAAAAAAAATTGTGTTTACTTATGATAGAGAATATTAGTTTTATAAACTGCTTTTCTTTAAAAAAAATTAGTATTTAGAGTTTCTAGTGTCTTTCTTCAGAAATCAAACTGTAGGAGCTAAATGTTTATCCGATAATGAATTCGTTGCATTTCTAACACAACGAGACTTATCAAGATTATCAGAGCACCCAAGTTTGAGAAATGATTTAATAAGTTTTTTACTGTAGCTACTTCTCGATTTTATATTCATTAGCATATTCTAAACTGAGTCATTTGAAATCAATAATATTTTTCACAAATTTTGATACTTAAATGCACTGATAAAATTTATCAAATTTTTAAATCCTACTTTACATTACACTTTGGGACAGGTTATATTCGGGTTTCTACTAATCCCCTCGAGGAAAATATTCTTTAACTACGATATTAGTCTAAAAACCGATTTCCGTAGAGATGACTTGGTTTATGCAAATGCAATTTCTATTTAAGTGCCATTCGTTGAGAAGGGTGGAGTAGTGGTTAAGGGTGGATCGTAAACTGATTTTCAAGAGTGAGTAGACAGCGACTGGTGGTCGCTCATCTTAAGATTAATAGTGCATACAAAGAGATTTAAGCAAGATAACTTCCTTCCTCAATTTAGCTATCTAAATTCCGGTTAAGATTTCTTATTGCTGCCAAGGTTTAGTTTTTTAAGTGCATTTCGTAAAGTGTTAAAAGTTTAATATATAAAATTAGTTATTCTAATATCATTTCTACTTTTTCCTCGAATCCTCCTACTCCCGTGACAACTTAAAAAAACAGATGTATTTGTATTTGATTGTAAATGATTTTGGTTCTGCATTAAACAAATACGACTTATTAATAATAGATACAAGTTTTTTTTAAAGTTAAGTTTTTGAGTGTACTTGGGATTTCAAAAGAATCATTAACATGTCAAAAATGCTAAATACCAATTGTGGAAAGATTCATAATAAAAATGCTTTTAATAGCAAGAATGTTGTAAAATTAAATTGCAAATAAACTAAAAGTGATAAAAGATGCACTGATATTATCGAAAAATGACTGCATTTTCTTAAACTCTTCAAATGACAAGCTAAGTGAGGCTATACATTTATTAAATTAACAAAATAACATTGACACCTACTAAATATTAAATAATAATTCATACATATGAATATTAAGACCTATTAAAATTAATAAGGTTGTATTATTACGTTTCAGGCTTTATGAACTTTTAAATAACAAAACAATTGTTTCACTAGATACAAAATAAGACTGTATGAAGTATAGAAATCAGAAAATAAAATAACTCTATCTCTTAAGTTAATTTCCACTGATCTAACGTAAGTTATTTTATGTAAGTGAATACATTGCTCAAAAGAATTATAGAATATTGCGTGCAGAAAACCACAAACGATGCTATTTTAAATGCGAACGTGAAAAAAAAAGAGGTTGAAGAGAAATTTATTACGTTTGCACATTTGAGAATATGCTAATTTTGTCTGAAATGTCGAGACGTGTTTTACAAAAGAAACATTTTGCAACATTTATCCGAGAGAATGAGAAAAAATGAACATTTTGACATTGACATAGGATACACCATAACATTGATTTCGATATACTGACAATGTGATTTAGTCGAAGATTTCTTGTAAAGCCCTACACCTTAACAGTCTGCCTCAACGCAATTCCTTGCATTCCTTATTGTCCATTTGGAATGAATGATTGGTGAAATACCGTCTCACTTAAAGCAACACGAGGGCCGTTGCTGACAGACATCCTAATTTTCAATCACACTCAAATGATCAGAACTATACCTGAGCATGTGCATAACTTGAGCCCTACAGATTTAACAAGCATCTGACCCCAAAAACGACAGATCGATCCTTTGTGGCATCATGACTCCAGTCCACTATACAACACACTAATCCGGTATACGGAGGGTCTATATGTGTGGCATGAGGAATCCATTATACGATTAATTATAAGATGCACTAATCCATTACATGATGGGTCTTTTCAGGCGTCAGGACTCGAATACCCTATTTAACGCCCTAGTTCGTTTCACCCACAGTCTTTGTGTGGCATGAGGAATCCATTATACGATTCATTATAAGATGCACTAATCCATTACATGATGGGTCTTTTGAGGCATCAGGATTCGAATCCACTGTTCAACGCCCTAGTTCATTTCACCGAAAGTCTTTGTGTGGCATCAGGAATCCATTATACAATTATACGACACCCTAATTCGCCACGCAATGGGTCTTTTTGGGCATCAGGACTCGAATCCACGCAGGATTTAAATAACATCGGCAATAAGGTCGTCACCATGATTACACGTCTTTATTAAAATCAATACACGATTAACTTTCAACATCATTTCCCACAAGGCTCACAAATATAGCCGTTTGCGACGTGATATTAATTGTTAAAGAGTTTTCAAAAATAATAAACATGTAGGGATGTAAAATAAATTTAAACACTTGAATTCAATTAAGGATTGCATTCGAAGATCTTAAGATCCTTACACAATGGATCTTTAGTAGAATCGAATTTCGAGTACATGGGAAGAATGAAACATTGTTGGGCACGACGAGTTCAATGTCCCGAATACTTTTCTACTGTGTTCTCCAGTTTATGTGAAAACTGGGAATCTCAGTTAAATTTCAAGATAAAGGCGAGCAATGACACAAAATGAAGGATCGGCTTTTATGCTAGTGATCAGAAGAGACCACAGTATGAATGCACTTCGCAGCTGCAGCTGCATTATTAAAGATGTCACAGCTTGGATACACAAACTGTTCAAACTCTATTGCGCTTAAGTGAAGGTCCATAAAGTGAGCAGAAGAACATTTCATCACGGAAGATATTAGATGAGCATGGCTATCTGTACGGGCGAGTCCCATTTTAGCTTAAAAACAAACGATAAATGACCTCACAGTCTGGGAAGAACGTGGCATTCGGAAAAACTGAATTTGTACCCCAAAGTGTCCCATTTAAAATACGCGGATCAGTGGCGTAATCTTATGTTTCCCTCAATTTGTTGAGCAATGTATCATCAGGAATGGATACCTGACTAGTTAAGTAAGATTATTCAGTCTTATAGTGGTCTTTAACGATTCTGCAATATAGGGAATGAATTCGTTCTCATGAATAATCATGCCAGATTATATCGTTCTTTGAAAATGGCGCGTTCACTCTTTCGTGAAAGAATATTTTGAAAGAATTTGTCAGCATATTCTGCAGATATAAACCCAATCTAACTAGTGTCGCAGAAAGACTATTGCGGAATAGAACCTCTTCCTCTTGCTTGATATCCAGTAAGTATTCACTTGTGGGAAGGGCTTCTATATCAGTAAATTGATTGATTGAGTTTTATTAACGGCATTCTTAGAATCAAGAGAGCTACAGGAAATGATTCTCATAATTTTGAACTACGGCCCGATGACAAGGCTAACTCTTTACTATCCTAAATTCAACGGCATACTGATGATAGAACTTTAAACGCAAACGTGTTTTGATATGCATTTGCTCTTTTGTACAAAAGTCTTTGGCCCATTAAGGGATCGAACTCGCAACTGACCGAATTAACGCCAGACACGATCTCAAAACTGGCCATTTGGTTGCAACGAAATCAATGTGAATACTTTAGTCCCTCCAAGGTGACTCTTTGATTCTAAACTTCAAACATGTGCAACACTGTTATTAGTGAAGGGAGCCCATTGTCTCAAATTAGAAATCTTACAGTCTTACGTGTTCGCTAATTTTTACAAGAAATCGCGTTTTTGTTTATCGAGAAATAAAAAGAATTAAAATATAATAACTCTTTTTCTGTGATTAATTTCTTTTTCATACTGTTCAGTGTAGTGAATTTTATATTTAGAAATCCAACTAGGCTTTATTTGCATTTTTCTATTCAAAAACTCACAATATCCCTTTGTTCTTCAGAGCAATGTATTTTATTAAGAAATTACAATATACTAAATTTAATTTAAAAGAGATACAAAACCTGTAGAACACTTACATAACAAAAATTATGTTATTAAAAATAAAAGTTTCTCTTTAATTTTAATTAATAATTTATCAATCATGAGAATGTTTGGGTTCAACAAAATGGAATACAAAATCATACACTAAGCATATAACATTTAAATCCTTCAAAGAATACAAAACATACAAAAACACAGATTAAAAAAATTAAATTCCTGGATTAAAGCAAAAAAAAAAAAAAAAAAATATTAATCATCAAATAAATATTTTTTTATTATGTTGACAAACTGAAATAAATTTCAAGATATAAATAAGTATTCTTATATTTTTAACGTAAAATGAAAATTTTAAACTTTGATATTTCAAACAAAAAACAATTTATTCAATTTAAATGGAGTATAAATAACATTAAATACATAACACACATAATGTAAAAATCAAATTCTTAAAAATATCATAACATATGAACTTTCTGTGAATGAGATGAATGCTCACCTGGTCCAATAGCAAAGAAAACAACGAAGGACAGAGTACTGACCACACTGAGATACGTCACCCACTCATACAGGAACTGAAAAGAAGAACATTGTCATCATTATAGGTCTGTGAAGTATACATCAGATCATTCAAAATCAAAACTTGAAAATTTATTTTATCTCTTGTACACATTGCGAGGTTCGTTTTAAATTGTAATTACGTATTCCATTTTATAAAATACGACTTTATTCTGCTTTATTGATTTCATTTCTTTCAGCTTTCCCCCGAAATTTGCTTAAATAAATATGCTAAAAGCTGAAGTGAATTACATTTTCTACCAATGTTTAATAGTAATCTCGCAAGCAGTGGAGAGAAAGATCGATATTTTTAATTATGTTACTAATAAAGAACATTATAACGAATCACTGATGTAACTGTTTTGAGTATTGAGCTCCAAGTATGACGACTTTAGACAAGGGGTAATGATTAATTTTGCAAATTGTTTGGTAGTAATATGTAGAATTTTGGGCCGTGGGTAGCCTAAAAATTAGAGCACCGGACTCCGGACCGGAAGGCCTGGGTTCGATTCCCGTACCGCCAAATACCCTTCGAGTACGTGCTCGTTAAATCAGTGGGTCCGAAAGTCTTGTGGGCTGAATCACCAGTGCAGGGAACTGGAGAAAATTTCCCTCCACTTCAGTTCCATGCCTAAATTGTGGAGGTGGAGATAGATAATAGCACCATCTATCGTAATGTTCTATCGTCCCTTCGGGAATTTCACCGAGCTAAATCGTACTGTCACCTGTATGGTGCTTAAGGCCAAACGACAGGCGTACATCTAGCCCATTGCCACGATGTGGGCCCCGATCTGACCATGTCAGACAGGTGGCATAAGCAACAACAACAGAATTTTGCCATTTTGCATATGAATAACCAAATTTACCACCTTTGAGGGAAACAGATACAAACGAATTAAAATGTATTTCCATCTACTACCTCTTTCCAACATAGAACCCTAAATACACTTTTCTGTAGCCATTAAGGTAAATGAATGAGAAATTATCGGATTGCATTGAACAAGTGACCCAGAGAGATTTGGCTATATTGCGCGAAAACCCGCTTCCGATTTCCCTGATGAAAAAGAGAACAAATAATTTGACAAGAATATTGGTCGAAAATTAGGAAATATCGCTAAGGTATCCAGGATACGCGTCAAGAAGATATTATCAAAGACGGCAAGCCCCTGGGGGAAAGAGATCTCTCAAGTATCTCGAGTTTGAAAATTCTGGTCTTCTGTAAGGCAGGCTAGCCATTGAGGAAAAAACCTTTTTTTCGGACATAGAGTTTCTGGGTGCACATTTATGGTGGACCTTTACCTTAACGAGCAGAGATATGGTGATGAAGATACTGCAGATGAACATGCCACCCAGGCCATACAGATGGAGGGTCCTTCGGCCCGCCCTGTCCATGAGAGGGATGGAGACCAGGGTCATCACTACCATGATCACGCCCACGCCCATGGTTGCGTAGTGGGACACCGCCTCGGACAGGCCGGCGCTCATAAACAGGCCAGTAGAGTAGTAGAACACCTAGGGAAAGAAAAAATATTTAGTGAAGTATGGAAAGAAATGCATGTGAACAAAATATAAATTCCTTAGCTATGCAAACATTAGATAAGTAGTTTTAAACATTGAATTTCTAGAATTCGATAAAACTCAATCGCTTCAAATTATGGCACGTGTGTAGTGTTAGTTGTGCCTCTTGTTGTGCAGTGGATAAAAGGACACGGATAAAAATAAGCGGTTTCCATATGGAGCTAAGCAGCGACATTCGAAAACAAATACAAAATGACATCTAATTTGGTTTTTAATTCCTGGGTTTTTTTTTAAAGAATGAACTTAAAATATCTACAGGCAAAAGCTTCTATTAATCATCTCGGCTAGAAATCTTGTGTTTCCAAAATATAATATATAAAAAGTTAAGCCGCATAGTTTCTATGGAAATACATAACTGTCCAACTAACGAAAACTACTAGTGTTTGATTGCTTGAACAGCTTTTTAAAGGCTTATGTTCCTATTCGATTCAATTCGGCAATTATTGTTCTCAATTAGCAAGGATTTAAAATACTAACTTAATTTTACTTATATTTTATTATTCTCAAGGAAACATATCCTCTCACTCTAAATATCTTAGATACATTGTGTAATTCTGATATTTAAGTTAGTGCACGAATAATTTCGAAGATTACTTTTATTTTCATGTCAGACTACAGGCACTTGTTTGTATCTTGAAGTGTTTTGTAACGGTATCACTCAAGAGTCCAAAATTTGCTGTAACTTTTATTACATCAATTTGCATGATTTTATTTTCTGTTCCATCCAGAAAAGTAGTTTCCAAAATAGTCCCTATGGACCCTCAGGGTTCCCCGATATTATTCAGGGGGACCTTGAAAAATTAAAATTGATTTGGGGGTGTCTGAACTCTGTTAGGGGGTACGCGCAAGGTTTAATATAACAAAAAATTTTGATACATTTTTATTTTTATGAAAATTTAAATAATAAATCACTTGCATATTCCCGACAGGGTGTTGAATCCTTTTGCGCGTGGACTAACTCGGATCCCAAACACAGATGAATTCATACTTGATACAGGAGCATTTTATTGAAATATCCACAAATGACTGACTTAAACCAATGTTTGAGCAAGGATACCACAAATTCTGGCTTCAAAAACAGAACCCAATTTTATATCCTGCATTATGGGTTATTGTACAGAAGTTGTTGACCCCTTTCCCGTCTTCCAATTTAGTAGAACGGGGATTCAATGCCGTAAAAAAATCTCTCTCGCACTTACACAATGAGAGAGAGGAAAAACCGACTAAAAACTAGTGCTCGTGGGGATTCGAGGTTGCTACTCACAAACAATGAGGGGGACATAAAACACTCATAACTCATCAAGTTCATTCAAGTCATTAATTCTTTTTTAAGTTTTATTTTAAACGAAAGTTATAATTTCAATAAATAATTCCTCAACAAAATGTTTTTTTTTTTTAAATTTGTAATTTTTATACAATGCATATATGTAGCATTTTCACCTGGGGCCCGTGAGAAAGTTTTGACTATAAAAAGGGGCCCGTGACCAAGTCGTGACTGTAAAAAAGAGGTCTATCGGTTAAAAAAGTTTGAGAACTACTGATGCAGACCATGTGTCTCGATGGAACAGAAAATACTAATCTTCGAATTTCACGAAGTATTTAAAGAACGATTTAATCTATTGCACAAGAACTAAGCGAAAGAGACTAGTATTTTAAAATCCCCAATAATAGCTCAAATATGTCAGTGTGAAAATACAATTACTTTCTGAAATCTGTAATTAAACACCTGCACAAAAATTTAAGTAGGATTACATTTATTCCCAAGCCGTTTATTAAGTAAATGTGTGCAGTGAGTGCCAAAGTTAGAAGCAAAAGTTTTAATTTTTTTTTTACTCTTTATATCCTTTTACCTTCCGTGATGAAGAAAAGATTAATTAACTAAATTAATTCTCAATTAATCAAGCTGATGAACCACTTTTAATGAAAAATTATTCTTTCAAAGTCAAAAAATGTCAGTAGGAAAAGGGGAGGGGGTACACCCCTCCCTCCTGTATTTTCTCAAAGAATTAATCACCTTGTGGTTACTACCTCCACAATTGTCCCGAATAAAGAAAAATTTTTGAAAAAAAAAAAAGATTGCGAGTAATTAAAAACGAAGTAATTAAAAATTTTGTTGAGCTGAGAGCCTCGGAAGAAAAAAAAAAGTGCCGCTCTGCACACGAATAGTTCCATAAGAACAGCTTCATTTGAATGAGAATAGGCCCTGTTCTTTAATCTAGCTAATTAGAAATGCAATACACACAGCGCCGCAAGAGAATATCGGCCGGAGTTATCATTGATTGGGGTGTTAAAATGATTCAAGAAACATTCTCTACACAATCTAGCGAATGGAGAAGCATTTTACTTGTATTGGTAGAAAATATTTCTGCTCGTAATCTTAGGTTGAAATGAAAGAACTGAAAATAAAAAAGAATGCTATCTTCAAGATTCAACTAAAAGAAGTAAGGCTTAGCGTCCATTTGTATCAAGATAAACCATTCTTATGCGTTTAAAATTTATCATTTTGGATCTTAACCCTCAAAGCGGTCTGCACGTAAAATTCCGACATTCAAGAGATGCTTTTTCTGCCTTCAAGCAAGATTCCCAAAAGCAGCCGAGCCGCATTCTTAAAAATACGGCTCAACCGCTTTTGAGAACCCCACCTGAAAGCAAAAAAATATGTGCGGTGCAGTTTTGAAGCATCTCCAGAATGGCAAGACTTTAAGTGCAGACCGCTTAGAGGGTTAATGTTATACCTAAGTCCATGATATCTGAAGATTTAACGCAGTAAGGCAGCGCTTCTCAAACTGTGGGGCGTGTCCCCTTAGGGGGGGGGGAACGCGCGAACATATTGAAAAGTCAGAAACATAAGATTATTTCAAAAAATTATTAATTTTTTTAAAGTAAAGCAAACAAAATACAGTCTGTCATAATGAAAAAAAAAATACATTTACACTTATATAAACACTTATAAATGTATCAGTACTATATATTGTACTTTCTAATTATCTAAACAATACTAAGTTAAAAACAATTTTAATAATTACCAGTGACCGCACCGGTTGGTCATATATAAAATTATATGCAAAAATTAACACTTAACTGAATCCTTTGTACAGCTTATAATGAATCCCTTAACTGCAGATTAAAAGTTACGCGATTCACTCCTCAATGCCAGCATTTTGCACGTATGCACGCATATGTGGTGTATTTGGTGTGAGGGAGAAAGGGAAAATAAAAAAGACCTCTGTGTGTGTGAAATAAGTAAATCCTTCTCAAACAATGTGAAAGTCATTTTATTGCATTCCAAAGACTTCGGAATAATTTTATGGGTAGTACTGAACATATTTCGGAAAGACTTATATATACGTGCGGGGCAATTAACGCACTGGCTGAGCGAGATGTTTATATATACGCCGGTGGCGATGAGATTTAAGTCGTATTGTAGCTTTAGCGTCAAAGTATCGTATTATCGAATTCAATACATCGTTATTGTATGGAGAGGGGCGCGATGAAAATTGTGATTGAATATTGGGTCGCAAGTATTGAAAGTTTGAGAAGCACTGCAGTAAGGGTTTACGTTCATCATTTATCGGTGGTAAATTAGATTGTATCATAAATTTTTGTATATTCTTTTGTATTTGAATGTTAAATTAATACTTTTACTTTTTACTTTTTTTATTGTATAAGCATATATTACCTTTAAAGAATTTATTCCGAACAACGATAATATCACGAATTTAATTATTAGAATTAACTCAAAAGAATTAAATTTTCTTTGTTTTTTTATGAAATGTTTATTAAAAAAATTAATTATAGATATATGCTATTAAAAGTCTTCAGATCGTTTTCCAAACAAAAGTAATCAATATATATATTTTTGTTTCATTTTAAAGTTATTTTGGTGATCAAAGAAAATTGAGTAATTAAGTTTCCAATTATTATAATAATGAAATCTGAACATTTTAGAGATGAATTTTTATTACTCTACTGTGTTTAACATGAAGGAGAAAAAAAAATGATTCTTGTATTGTTCTCT
Source organism: Trichonephila inaurata madagascariensis (assembly GCA_019973955.1). Taxonomy (NCBI): domain Eukaryota; kingdom Metazoa; phylum Arthropoda; class Arachnida; order Araneae; family Nephilidae; genus Trichonephila; species Trichonephila inaurata. The sequence continues at coordinate 116,458 of BMAV01019409.1, forward strand.
ATATTTTATATTACCAAACCATTTTTCAGATTTTTATACACGCTATATTTGTGAAGATTTTAAATTTCTTTAAATGAACCAGGAAAGGAAACTATAGGTGAAAAAAAAAATTAAAGTGACGTACAGTTTATAATTACTAACACACAAAGAAAGTTGTGGCGCCATCTGCTGAGTGAAAAGTACACCAATTTCAAACGCAGTCTACCTGAAAGTAACAGAGCAGAGAGAGAGGGTATGTACTCACGGCGTTGATTCCAGTGAGCTGCTGCGAGAGCTGCATCACAATAGCTATGAGTAAAGGAAGCTGAAGGCTCTTGTTCCTCATCACCTGGCACACTGTCATCTGCAAAAGACATCAACTATTTATATCACCGAAAGAAATACAATGAATTTTAATGGATATTTGATTTAAGCAACCTGTCAAACATCTACGGCAAATCGGTAGATTTCGGTTAGATAAAAATCTGGTATCTACACATAAGGGAGAAATAGTAGTGGTATTGCATATAATGTGCATTTAATTTAAAGACATAAAACTCTGAAGTATACATATTCCAGTACCTCTTTAATTTGGTTCCTGCGCCCTAAAACGTAGATTTCGAAATGAAAATTTATCATTCCTTAAATAATGGTTTAAAATCGCGAACATTTGCGTTTAGTAAGTCTTACTATTTCTCAGGAGAAAAAAAAATCAAACTATTTATTTCTTTGGGGATAAAAGCAAGACATATTTGAAAAATACAATTTGATATCAATGACTGAAATATATTCTTTTACATATTATATTGCAGTATGAAAAAAACCAATAACTAACTCATATATTGTTTGAAATACATTTCTTTTACATAATAGGAATGAAAACAAAATAAGGCCGACATCAACCTGAAGTTTTACAGCAAATTTTAGCTCTAAAATTCTCTTCCTCTTGCTTTTTCATAAAAGCAAAACGGGTTCAATACTGTTTCGCTAAAATTATTTAAACTGCGGGGAAATCTTTCCTACACAGTTTTATAGCATGGCAAAATTTTATTACTTTAATAGTTAATGTGTAATCCGTATGTAATCCATCAACAGATGTGGAATCGAATATTTACTTGTATATCTTAGCGAAAGTTAAAGGATAGAAAAGCAAATGAAATAAAAAAGAGGAAGAGATGAAGACATTTCCAATATTACCTTTGTTTTTGATAAATATAAAAAATATTAACTTCGGATGCTATATTCATTTTTGTGAAAAATTGACGGAAACTCTCAAATTTAATATCTTTAGGAATTATTTTCTCCCACAATTGAAATGACTGAAAATATGTCTGTTTTCACATTAATAACTTTTCCATAATGTAGTGCCGATAGTAAAAAAACAATAACAAAAATATTTCGTACATTAATGCATAATCGGCACAATGCTGTAGAACATATAACTGAATTTTGCATTGAATACAAACCTCACATAATACGTTTTCTACAACAATGCGTCATACTTCTGATACTTAAAATGATACATTTTATGAGAGTCAATCAAATCATTCAATATAACAACATCCGGAAAGTTGAAATCAACTTAAATTAATTCTAAACTAAACTCTAAAAATTAATTGATAAGGATTCTCTTTTGTTCAAGAGGTTGAAATATATTTCATGTGTAGTTTAAACAGTATCGACTAAATGAATGATTCCGATATTAAACGATATTAATATAAAATATGAATTTAATAGAAAAAAATATTGCCGCGTATATCTCACTTGGGGTTCTTGTTCTTGAGCTCGCTCTTCGTTTCTCATCTCCTCCAGATCGTCCTCCACCTGGACCGTGCAGCGGAGCTTCTCCAGGGCTGTGGAAAAGAGAGAAGAGATATTAAAATCGGTTACAAGAAAAGCATACAAATTCGTTCTCCATTGCATTTTTATTTCCAGTGGCCAAGATTATAGAATATTATAAGGTTACACTCACCACATAGAAGGAAAAAAATACGCAAAATATTAACAAGTGGTGAGAAAAGTCTATGAACCCAATAAGTCCCTTGAGAGCCAGTAACGGTCACGCAAAGAGGTGTCCCTAAGTGCTGGGCTACGACGAAGGTGGTTTCTATCCATCTTTTCCCGAGGATCGCAGAGCATACAAAAAGAAGCACTCACAATTTAAATTCAATGAAGATGTTTGAGGAGGCAGTCGTGTTCGGTAGCCAAGCGAAATTCAGCACAACTACTTTACATCTTGGCCACATAGGAATAACTTGGAAAATTAAACCAGATTTCTTAGGAATTTGTCTCTATGTATTGATTTAAAATGAAATCTTTCATTATTTTTTAATTAGACGCTTGACGGTGGTAAAAGGGACAGATTTCTTCATTGTTTGTAGAATAGAATCTCCTTGCTTTGCAAGGTAGTCTTATAGCACATTACCAACTACACCGCAATATTCCGAATGAGTGAATGAATATTAACGTTGCACTGTTCAGCTACACGAGGGCTTTTGGCGACGGACCACGTAATTTCGAACCATGGTCAAGTGACGTGGACGACACCCGAGCTGGCACCCCCTCTCCTAACTACCACACCGCACTAACGGGAGGACGTTTCAGCTCTCGACAGATTTAGCGTGCATAGCTGCCCTACACGGCGGGTCTTTAGAGGTGCTGGGCTTAAACTCGTGACAAAGCCAGCCACGATCCAATACCTATACCACTCGGCTACAGCGGCCACACCGCAATGTTCCGGGATCCACTCCAAGACAATTTCTTTTGAAAGACCAAATAGACCTTGTTGGAATTTTTTACTCTCTAGGATGCTAGTAGAGGCGGTGGTAGTATTTGAGTTCACAAAATCGCCGACTTTGAATCACATAAGGGTAACAGTGACTTCAGCATCAAAAGCAGTTGCGCCTTCACCATTTGTAGAATAAAAGGAAAAAAGATGGCTGTAAAGTCCTGTCTCTGCATTGTCGGTGCCCTTCAAAAGGCAACCCAATAATTAGTGGGAAAAATGGCACGATTCTGTATTTTATTATTCATTTCCTCGTTTATTCCTTTATTGTAAAAATATAAATAATTTTAATTTATAAAATAGTTTGTCCAGGTATAGCAAAGTAAATGAGACAAGTAAAATACAAAATTTACTTGAAATCATGTACATGTAGGAATGGAAGAATCACACGTGAGTGATACACACGTTTAATATACATTTTGTTACAAAGTTATTTGTGAAACTGTAGTCTTTCATAAAAGTTATAAATGCCTCAATGACCCTTAAATGACCGAAAACCCTTTAAGACCTAAAAACTTGTTTTTTTCTCGTTCAACTGCATGGACCCTTTGAAATTTTTTCACGGAACCGAAGGGTATTCATAATCCTTTGGTCAAGAATTTTCACGCATTTCAAATTATTTGAACTTGCTTCACTTGAACTGATAATTACATAGAACCAGATAACATAAATGGATTACAGAGCCCAATTTACAAGCAATATCGATTAAAAAAACAACCAAAGTGATGTCATTTTGGAATATTTCTTGTATAATGTGCATTTAAGAAAGACATTAAAACTTTTTTTTAATGCAATCATTCTAAATAGAGAGGATGAAAAACTTTTAATCTGACAAAGGAAATAAATATTAAAGTCAAAAAAATGAAAATTTGATTTCAAAGACTTTTTATAAAGTTCAGACCAGAGTACCAAAAAAAGATTTCAAAACAATCTCGTACGACTGCAAGCTGGTAATCAAAATCATGCGAAAACGCAATGTTTCAATTCAGTAAGCAGATAAAATAAACATTGCCTTATACAAAAGAAAAACAGTAAAAAACGTCGAAGAGGCTCAAGTAAGACTTCTCAATTACACTTGAAGCTTAAATGCTTCGGTCTGTGGTGTGTTTTAACAACTGCGAGTCTTTACGGCAATAAACCACAGATAAAAAAGAAGCATAAAAAGGAAGGGAAGAAAAAACGAATCGGAATTTGCATCGTTTGGTGCTTTGGTCTCATTGGTATTCTAACTTGGTGCAAGACAATGGTGCGGAAAGGAGGAAGCGATAGCAAGAGGGTGGTTGTACCTACCTTCCCTGGCGGAGTACTCCTGCTGCTTGGTGATGAGCAAATATCGGGGGCTTTCGGGGCAGAGGGGCAGGAGGAGCAACTGCAGAGCGGCTGGGATCACGGCCACACCTGGAGAGACACAGACATATTATACACAATCCTCAATGATGCTGCACGAAAGCTATGCAACAGACAAATTTCCTCAATGAGGTATTGTTGAAAAGCAAGTGTATTAACCATTCACTAGTAACATATACTCATCGCACATTACTTATAGACATATTCTTTATCTATGTCATATTTACTTAGATTTTAGATATTGTTGAAGTTCACCCTTATTTTTGTTAGTATGCGTGTGTGTTCTATTTTATCGAGTCTACGTCCAATAAACTCATGTTCTTTTTCTGAAGTTATTTCATGCAAATAAAGGAACAGCTGAAGCGAAATTGTAGTTTTTGTATATAAATTCTCTCTACTGAAGCGGAGCGGAGAGTTAAACTCAATTAAATTTAAGTCTTGCGAAAGAGGTATGGTCCATTTTATTTATACAGTAACCAAAGTTGATTTGAATTTGAAATATGTAAAATCTAGAATTTTTGGTTGGAATATATAGCGCAATTTAAGTTTGTCTTTTAACCTTTCCACTTACATTTGAATGGATTGTTTCGTACAAACAAAGGCCGATTATTTTGCTCTCTTATGAATTGAAAGTGTTTCGTTATGTAAAAAGAACGATTCAGCTTTTATGCTGTTAGAATTTTAAACCTCTGTGAAGTGACGAGGAAGACATCCGAGCTATTTTAAGGGAATATAAAAATGCTCAACTTAATGATTTTTTAAATAAAAGATATTGTCAGATGAAGTTATGTCAACAGCAATAATACAAGACCATTTGTTGATTATATATTTTTTGTGTTTCGGTATGTGCGTTAAGGGTCATCATACTTTATTCACACAATTACTTTTTTTTAAACAATCTTTTTATATATATAGCCTTTTTGTGATTCAAAATTTGTTCGAAAAAGAATAAAATATTTTTTATAATGAAAAAAAAAATCAAATATCTCGTTTTTAATAATTTAAAAATCTAATAGCACAAAAAAATATTTAAAAAATATTTTTTTTTCAGAAAAAATTCCATTGCGAAGCAATTCTCCTCAACCATTAATGATGCAATGACAAATTCCTAATTTTAAGCTTAAATATAAGCAGAAATATTAAAAAAACATATTAAACTATGAGAAGCGATTTAAATATACTTGCAAAATTGGATATAATATTTTAAAAAGTATGAATTTCTTTAGTAAAATTTTGTGCCTGACATAATCTTTATCCATGAATATATATTAAAAATATAATACACTTCAGAATTTTGTAACCTGTATCATTTTAAATCAATCATTTTTGGTTGACCTGATCAGCGAATTTCAATTAGTTACATATATTTTTTAAATTTAAGGTAACGGACACTAGATGACGTATTTGTAAATGCGCTTGCAAAGTTGCTTTAATAACACTGCGCAGAAATATTTTGAAAGAATCCATTTATTTAAAACTTTTGAACAAATCTTATGCTTTGCTTGGTAAGTTACAGTTATACCAGTCATAGATTATTCTGTTACTAAGAAAATAAAATAAATTGAGCAACACTCACCGAAGAGGTAAGGCCATCTCTCCTCCGTACCAAGAATATTCTGGATGCCCAGAACCATGGACAAGAGCAGGCCAATGGTCACACCCAGCTGATTCAGAGTCCCTGTGAAATGGACGAGTAACCAATTAACCAAAAAACTATTTAAAATAAGTGAGACAATTTTAGAGTGGGGAAAACAGTTTACCCGAAGTGGTTGAATTCCAATAAGATGGTTAAAAACAGAAAAAAATCTCATGAATTTAAAAACCCATTTCATTTCCTTTCAATAAACACATTTTACTTTAACATACATGCATGCATAAAATCTCAATATAGTAGCCTTAAGGAAAAGAGGAAAACTTGTTTACATACAGAGATAGAGAAAAAAATTCTACAGCCTTAGAAAATACAGGAGAAATAAGCATAATCTATATATATAAACATTGTATACACACAGCTTTATTCAAAATATTTTTTTTTTCATGGCTAAACATTTTTCTGAGAAACGATAACTTCAGCGTGCGTGGTGTGATGCTAATGCTGTGTGGCGGTGGCGTTCGTGTTTTATTTTTATTTCAATGATAACTGAAAAATTCCTCTCAACCCTGGCCAGCACTTAAATCATCAGGTGTTGCTACAAAATCATTTTCGCGAAATTTTCTTAAGCCAATTTAGTTTTTAATGTGAACACACAAAGGTAATTTATACATGTTAGATTTTCCACTTAATACATTTTCATTTATTGTGAGTATGAACGTCAGCCCTATTCAGCTACACGAAGGCCTTTGGCGACGGACCTCGTCATTTTGAACCATGGTCAAGTGACGAGGACGACACCTTTCCTAACTTCTCCACCACATTAACGGGAGGATGTTTGAGTCGACACATTTAACGTGCATCGGCCCCTTCTGCACGGTGAGTCTTCAGTAGCACCAGGACTCGAATGAGGTCGTTACTCGTTATTTACTATGAAAAAATTCATTTTGTACTGATAGTTGTAAATGTTTTAGTTATACGTGTAATTCAAATTAAAATAACATTAGTGGGACTTCTGTTGTTGCAGATTGGATGATAAATAACTTCTATTAAGATTGTAAGATGTTACTTTTAGTAGAATAAATGTTTAATTGGAGTCATCTGCCAAATGGTTTCTAAACAATTATTTTTTGCTGTGGTTCACTTTTTTGACAAGAGGATTTGTGATTTACTTCAAAATGCCGTTTTACAGACGATTTTCTGCATACCACTGTTTCAGAACATAAAACACACAATGCTTTGTCGACTTTACTAATAATGCCATGTTTTTAGGTTCACCAAGTTTGAAATTCTTTGCTACATTTACTATCTTGCACTTTTTGTTCTTTTGCTGAACAACAGTTAAAAATCGCAAATTAACACAAAGTTTAAACAACAGTAGTTTTAACGAAATTGACCGTTAAGCATAGACAAATTTTACATCATAAGTAACTGTAGTACACGACGTAACTAAGACAGGACAATAACAAACGAGTGTACTCCCGGCCGCGTTTGTTTGTAATACTTCATAGTGAACCTTATTATTTCGAAATAAAATGCAAACCATTTTGATTGCTGACGTGCCCAAAATATTGTGTCACGTGCCATCAATGGCACTCGTGCCACTGGTTCGCCATTCCTGCACTAGGCTACCACGGCCACGAGATTTTGAAAGATGGGGGTTGTAATATAGTATTTTGTGTTAACAGAGTTTTGCATAGTATTGTTGAGGAAGTTTGGAGTTGTCTGATAATCTTTTCCTCTTGCTTTTTATTTGTGCATCTTGCCTTCCAGAGCCTTCATTTCGCCGATGAGTTTCTCATTGCTGTCAGCATTTTAGCACAACCAGGTACGTATGGTAGAGATGACGGCCTGTTGCTCTACAGGTCCAACCAGCAACATATATCCCGACTCTGAGATCCCTTTAGAAGACGTCGAATTGACTAAAATAGTTTTGGCAACGCCATACAGCATAAATGGTTATGTCTTCAGGGAAATTTAGTGTCCACTACGAGAAAAGACAAACTGTGTCCCGTATTGCTACCCGTTTTGTACAATGTTGGTAATAATACACGATTTTGCGAAAGTTAATATTAACTAGTCTTCAAAATTCAACCATTAGTGTATCGGGTTAAATCAATTTGCATGCAGAATTTTCTAGATTATCAGTGGTTCTTCGTTTTTCTCTGCAAGTATGTATTTATTGTAATTAAAATACTCTTACAAAAATACGTCATTTAAGAATTTGAAATTGATTGAAGTGGCGTTTAAAAATGTATGCGTGGTTGGTTGGCTTTCTTTTTTTTACTAATTTCCAGGTTATATATTTTATTTTTGAGAAGAAACAAAATTTTTGGTTCGTCATATTAGTATGAGCGTGTTCATGCCACTAGCTTTCATATGAACATACATGTGTGCTTAGCGGAGTTTCTTGAAACCGCATTGCTTGATGGAATTATTTACTCCTAAATCCTTTCCCGGACTACATTGTTCGAAGATAAAATCACGAGTGCTTAGAATTAAGTATTTAAACCAGTTGAATATCGTGTATAAATATGTGTATTGTCTTCGCATTTCTGTCACGTGAAAAAGATAATTAGAAAATATGGAAATATTCGCAATTATTTCATTGTAAATTAGAATGCGTTCTATGTAAAAATAGAGTTTATTCGATAAAAGGAAACTATTCAATTAAACAGTTAAAATTCTTAGATGTTGAAATTCTACATTATTTTTTTGTTTTCCTTAGAAAAACTTTCTCAACAACAATTCATTGGTCAAATACTTGTTAATCAAAATTTCAGCAAAATTCGAAACAATACAAAGATATCGAAAGGGATTCAATTCGTGTACTCGGCTTATTATGAAATAAAACCACATATTTCTTATTACACGCCATCATTAAATACTATTTTTTTCCGTGTCACGAAAAATTTTATTGACAATGCAAAAGTGTTAAGGAAAAATAACGAAAATTTAAATAAAAAAATGCGTGCTTTTGGCACATTAGACTTGTACGTTTTCTTGTATTCGTAAAATCCAGTATAGTTTCAAATTTGATTATTGGGTAAATATATCAAAGTATTAAGATTCTTTAACCATGTTTTCAAAATAATAAAATCTTATATTATTCGATTTTTTTAAACCAAGTGCTCTCTTTGTTTACCTATGTGCATTAATGTTTACTAAAATATACTTTTAAAAAGAAAGTTTCAGTAAAAATCAAAAGTTGGCAACAGTGTGAAGATAGAACTGATTGGCTGGAAATACATGATTGCATTTATCATATGACTATGATGTCATATGAACTAAGCTCATTGTTATTTCCCATCAATTTGTGAAATAATTTAAAGAAAAAATAACCACAAATATGATCAAAATATTTCACGTTTAAACACAAAAATTGTAACTATATTAGGCATTAAAATTTTTTCCAAATCCTTATTAATATTATAAATGCGAAAGTATGTTTAGATGTTTGTTCTTATTTCACGCAAAAACAACTGAATGGATTTTAATGAAACTTTACAATGATATAGCTTATACATCAGCATAACACATAAGCTATAATTTATAACGATACTGTGTGGTCTCCAAAATATAACGATAATTGTCAAGTAAGTAGGGAAAAATTCTGCCTTCTGCAAAAAATCCCGCGACAGGATATATCTATCTTTTATGTGGGAAGCAAAAATTTTCCCATTTTGTTTTGTCTACGCCAGGCACCAGGAAGTGCGAAGGCTTGAACAGGCGGAGTGTGAGGCAGATTACAATTTTAACATAAAATAAATACAACAGAAAGTAATGTTAACGTACTACACTTCTGATATAAATTATTTAGACTATTTTAAGCGTTCATTACACAAAATTTATAGCAATGTGTTTCTTTTGCTGAGCAGAGATCAGCTTACGAAGGTGTTTTCAAAAATCGACCCACAAGAGAGTTACGGGGAGTTACAAATAAAAAAAAAATCCTTTTTATCAGCTATTAGATCTACAGACATAAAATTTAACAAACATGGTTTTCTTTTCTTTTTTTGGTCCGCTGAGATATACAATATGCTTTTTCTTGTTTAATGTGCAATTCATATAAAATTAACTCATTAAAAACTTAGTTATCCTTCAATCTGTATTGTTTAATTTTTCAATTCACCCGTGTGATAAACGGGTGTACCAGCTAGTATGGAATATTTCAATCATTAAAATTAAAAAAACATGTTCTTTATTTCACAATATTTAAAGCATTGGTGAAATTTAAAACTTTAAAATAAAAAGGGTTCAAAATTCTCTTTTCAATTGGATCGATTTCGGATTTTGAATAATTGTACATAAAAGTTACTATAACTCCAAAAAGCTTCTTTTTACAAATTATTCTCAATTAACAGATTAATACACATCATTGTGGCGTATTAGAAAAAAATCCCTATTTCATTCACAATGATTCGAAAAAGAGAGTATTTCTAAAATAAGCACCCAAGATAAATTCAACAGTAGGGAACGAATACTATTACTTTAATTCCACAAAACGGATGTTCAGAATACATTGGAGAGGAAAAGGGAATCCTGGAAAAATAACACCCAAGGAAAAAAAATTTTTTTTCATCTGAAAGTGTAGCTCCCCCAGGATCAATTTGTTCCCATTTATTTTGTTACAAAGTCGCCTTACTCGGCGCCTCTTAAGGCGATTTGGCTGTAACCAAACGATTCTCCAGATTTCGGAATCCCTAAACCTTCGCCAGCTGGCCGAGCGCAGAACAATTTTTTTCCCTCTCTTTCAGGATAGAATTTTCTGAAAACAAAACTTATATTGGTTCGCTGAGCTGTAGCACATCAACTACCTCCATTTGATTTAAAGTTACGGATACGATTGTTGGCATTTCTCATTTGTTTGTTTTTTCTATTTTTTAATTTTTGTTATCATTGTATTATGTTTTCATAAAAATGATACAAACGTTCTGGAGATTAAATTTCCTCAAAATTTGTATTGGTATTTGAATGTATTGTTAGGCGGCTGCTTGAAAAATGAGATAGGAAAAAATAGTTGATAAAGCTTACAATAGATGGCGCTCTATCATACTGATATCCAGAAACGAGCATTTAATCTGATAACTCACATTTTGGTGCCTCTTACGAAATCTAAGAAAATAAAAATTTTAGGGGGAATTCTTGAAATATGTTTTAAACAGCCAGATACGTTTCACTAACACTGAATAATAAAAAAAAAGGTTGCAAAAACCATTAAATTCATTAAAAAAAGTAATAATACAATGCTACATATTTTTTTTATGTAATATCCGAAAAATTACATTCGTGTACATCAGAGGAAACCTGTTGTCTTTGTTTACAAATGCATTTTAAGTAAATTATGTTTTTTCCGAACTAAAAAAAAATTCCCTAATAAATTTTTTCGTCAAAAGGCTCGAAAACAAGCTATAATCTAAGAAATGTAGAAAATTAGTGTATGCTGTTCTGTTGATTAAATATTGAAAAATGTGCATTTTGCAAGGATATTTTATTTCAGATGACTTAATTCCTTTTTCTTCTTAGCAAGGATTATGTTTCCGTGATGGACTAATTCTGGAGAAAATGATCAACAATTAATTACATTAGGCTTACAAAAAGAACTTCCAATGTTCTGATGAATCGAAACTTAACTCATTTCTTGGCATGCTGTGAGAAGAGTGATTGAGTTTTTATCAACGTCTCACAAAAAAACAAGAGATGTTGGCGACGGTCCTCATAATTTTGAACCTCGATCAAGTGACGAGGACGACACATGAGCTGCCCCCTTCTCTCCAAACTACCCCACCAGCCAACGGGAAGACTTCGATTCTTGAATGATTTAATGTGCTTTGGATCCTCTACACGGTGCCACAAATGTTCGAACTGATACACGTCAACCAAGAGCTCGTTACCATAATCACTAGGCTACCACGGTCACATGACTAATCATGAAAAAGCACTAACAGTTACATTAAGTCATACGAAAAAAAAATCAAAGTATTAATTGATAAATTTGATGCACTCGATATATTAACAGCACGTCTTTAAATAAAGATATAGCTGCCGGTTTTGTGTTTCATGATCGTTAAATTACTTTCCCCTTTTATTTTGGCTCAATTCTTGCCATTCTCAAGAGAAAATATGCTTTAAAAGTTTGTACGTCCATCACTTTGAGGGTGTTCTTTTCACTTTTTTTAATTGTCTTTGTGCAAAATATTTAAACGAAACTAAATGAGCGCTAAGACTGTATATGCTCTGCATCAGAGAAAGTTAAAACAGTCTTAATCGTAATATTTTAATAAAAAATATAACTAACAGAAATTAATCGCTATACAAACTTTGTGACAAAGGAAACGAGCACAGAAGGAGAAACAAGGTTTGTCTTTCCTTATCTAACATTTCAAAGCTCAAAGTAAAAATGCTACCAATACACACAAAACATAACCAACATGGATTCAACAGAGTTAGCACTAAACATTGAAAATTAGAACTCGGAGATAAACTGGCTTTAATTTGAATAATCTAATATTCAGAGTATATTTCTTTCTCGCCTTGTAATGATTAAACAACACGCACTTATTCTATCCTTCTTGCAATCAACTAACAAAAGAAAAGGAACTGGAAAGGAGGAATGCGGTTAAATTAGAGTTAATTAATGATACACGAAGAGTTTATTTTTCCTGAGAGATGAATTTTATCCCAACTGACACACTTGAATGAAATATTTCATTGTAACGTGCGAAATTTTGTTTACAGCAAATAAAGTATCGAAAATTATAAAAGCGTGGATAACAGACACAAGCGATAGGGTTTTGTAAGTAGAAAACAAAATCAGAGGTTTGTGTCAAAATTTTTTGTGTTTTTGAGAAGCTGAGTATAAATAAGAATAAAGACGAAGCAAATATTAGGAAATGGTATCAAAGAATGTACAATATAATAACAAACAAGCAATATAAAAAAAATTAAATCTATTCCTACTTAGGTCAACAAAGGAAAATTTTATTTTAGTTACATTTTATAAAAAAAATTACAATATAAACATGTATATACATATGGCAGAATTGCAATATTATTTGGCAGAATAGAAAGCGACTTTCCTTGCATTTTCCCCATTTTCTTTTCTATATAGGGTGGACTATTATTTTTACTTGTTACTATTTATTCATTAATTAAATTTAGTAATTCAAATAAAATAGTAAAAAGAAATTACACTCTCAGAAATTAGGCCATCCCAAGTAAGATTCGAACCCACGGCCTTTGGTGTAAAAGTCCATTGCGCTACAGGGACACAACGAGCGATTTTCCTTTTTATATAGGGTGTTGGACTATTATTTTTGTTTGTTACTATTTATTCATTAATTAAATAGAATTAATATTTGAAAAAACTGTATCAACATCAAGTGTTATCCTTCACGAGTATTTGAACTTGAGTGAATGAATAAAAAGTATTTTATCAACGATTGAGAATTTGAACAAAAGTATGCATATATAGGGAGAGTGAACTAATAGTAGCAATCGAAAAACGAAAGTGACCTTAGTGATTCATTTCTGAAGTTGAAACAGCAAAATTTTCTGCCGCTTATTTTTAAATATCTCTCTCTCTCTCACTCACTCACTCACTCACACACACACACACACACACACAC
>BMAV01019409.1:130868-143023 GCA_019973955.1 Trichonephila inaurata madagascariensis
AAGATAATTGTACAATCAGTACAAGTTAAGTTGGTAAAGGAAAAGTTGTTTACCTAGTTTCAACCATTTTGAACCATGGTAAAGTGACGAAGACGACATGAGAGCTAGCATCCTTTTCATGGATCATTCGCACCCCGTCAACGGATGGACTCTGAGCCTCTACAGATTTAACGTGCATCATCAGCCCCTCGATACGGTTAGTCTTCACGGCTAGTCTGGACTCGAAACCACGGCACATCGAAAACGAGTCCTTGACCACAACCACTAGGCTACCGCTGCCAATTTAAAATTCTAGAGTGAGATTTTATTAACAACGCACTCTGAAGCTACAGGAGGATTATTGGTGATGCACCTCATTCTTTCGAACCACAGTCTAGTGACGTCAAAATTTCAGCAGGATCTCACTTAGTGAAGCTCAACTATACATGCTGGGGGTGACGGTGACGTGGATATAAATGCAGCACGAATCTTTCAGATTTCATCCGACAGAAGGCAGCAGCATGCCACCCGTGTAGTAACAAATCTCTCTGCATTCTTGTAGTGAAGTGAGCGGCACGTCTAAAAAGGAGGCAAAGGGCACGACTGAAAAGGAGAAATCGCCTTCCGAGATAATTTCGAAAAGGCGGATAAAAGACTACATTAATTAAGCGCGGGGACGGTAATTAATACGTTCGGCAGAAAACTTCTTCCACCGAAAAAGAATGCCAAGAATTTCCAAGGAGGCAGGGCATTTGAATGACAGGATCTTCGATTAATGTATGTATTCATTTAAGATGCCTTAACAAGCTTGATCGGGGAAGAATATTTCTTTTGTACGCCTTTTAGAATGGGAGGAATTTTCCTCTTTTCAAAGTTCCACGTCACACACGAAAATGGAGGAGTTTTGGACGAGTTTTGGCGCCTCAGAGGTTTGGAAACGGTTGAAATGAAAAGGATTCGGAGGAACTCCCCGGGAAATGAGTCCGATGACAAAAGGGATAATTCAAAGCCAATAAACATTTAAATAATCTGTTTTGATTAAAGTTCAATTGATTTTCCTCTTCAAGTATTGGCGTTCGTACTATACGAATCATGAAGGCTTGATTTGAACCCTTTGAATGAACATTACGTATTTAGAGTTAGACAAAGGAGGAAGATATTGAAACACACCAAGTATGTTGTTTTCCCTGCAGTGATACAATCTTCGCGGAAAAACGAGTTTTACAGAAAAGTACTCTTACCAGCATTAACTTGAAAAAGATTAATAAGGTAACCAACCGTCATCCTTTCGGAAGGAAGTTCTGTCCTTTTTCGAAAAGTATCCTCCTTTTCAATATTTTAAAAATGATCTGTTAATCTCTGTACTCAGAAATGAACCAAATAAGTTTCCAAAATGTCGAAGAATGGTCTGAAACAAATATCACAGGAAATAACAGTTTTCAACGGTGTTTTTTGACTTGGTGTTTAGAGTATAAATTAGGTAGATATACAAAGTTGTGTGTTGAGCTTTCATCGAAAGAGAAAGGCCTGATATTAAAATCAATGAAAATTGTCTGTTTGAAGAAATTAGAAGACTGAATGTATATTTAAAATTTGATAAATTAGAACAATGGAAAAATCAGCGTGTGAAATTGATAAAAGATGGGTGGAAATATTTAACCATTTCAAAAATGAACTCATTCCATATGAAAATTCAGTTATTTTTGTTGAATTTACGTTGTATAACACTGGAATTAATGCAGCAGTTGAAAGGGTTTTTTTCAATTGATAACGATTTTTGAACCAATGAGAAATCAATATATTGAATGTTAATATATCATCTACAGTGCTTACCGTAAAATTCAGAATGAAGGATATTTTTTGCCCCGAAATTTCCGATATAGTAGAAAAAGATATGTTGACAAAAAGAATTCATTCATTAGAAAAATTAAGATAATAATTAAAAAGAATGTAAGCGTAATTAGCGTATTTTTGTTTGAATTAATAGAACGTTTCATATATTTAAGCTGTAATTTTTTCTTAAATTTTTCGTTCTCCTTTTCAATGTAAAAAAATGGTCACCTTAAGATTATAACAACCATTGACGATGTAAACAGGGCTACAAGATTGGTGACATATTTGATGATGTATTAAGTTGCCAAGAAGTCTTTGAGAAGTCACTGTAATCGACCTTTTCGGAAATTTTCACGAGACAGTATAAAGGTCGATGGAATTCAGAAGCCAGTCAGTTGAGATCAGAATCTGCTTGAGCGTTGTCTGCTATAAGACAGTTCTTGTGTATGTAATTTATTCTTTTGTGTTAAATCAAATTCTGTCTTGCAGGCTGAAGTCCGTTGTCTTCCTCAGCGCGCTTAATGAGGTATTGCACACAAAAACTCTAAATTTGTTCTGGGTAAGCCTCCTATTTTCTGGTTATTAAGTAAAAGATTGTAAACAAACTTAAATTTATCTTATATAACAATGAAGTCTAACATTTATTATAAATAAATTATATGAATTCCTGCTACATTTGTAAACTAATGTAAACAAAACAGTCAAGCTTCTCTAAATCAACTCTATATATTTTTTTTATTTCACGAGCCACTGACTACGTTCTCCTAACCTTCTAATTCTGGGAATTCTCTAAAAACCCCATTTTTTTTCTCCGTACTACGAAATAACCGTGTACGTAATTAGGAAATTGTAAAAGAAATGGTTCCAAAATAAAACGCGGGAAATGAGATTCAAGAAAACAGGAAAAAGGCAATCGGAGTTAATGATATTTCTAGCGCACAAGTCGGGTGAGTGTTTCTGTCTCGCGTAACGCGATCTGAATATTAAATTCGCGCGATCGCTCTTTGTCCACACAAAAGGCAATCCTTTGGTTGTTCTGTGGGCTGCACTTAGGCTGTCAATGGTAACTACGAGGCAAGCCCTGTGTGTGTGTATCTAAGGTGGAACACTTGCCAACTCTATTACTGGAAGGGACAGTTCTGAAAAATCGCGAGGGAAAATAGTGCGGCTATAAATAGAAAATTTCTGAAGGTTACGATTTTTATACGTTGGGTCAAGGCGTAGTTTATTTAATGAATAATCCCGATTTTCCTACAAATATTTAATATTCAGCATTTGATTTATAGTACAATAATATCCCGAACTTACTCCATAGGTGAGTGAGTGAATATTAACGTCGCACTGTTCAGCTACACGAGGGCTTTGGCGACGGACCACGTCAATTTGAACCATGGTCAAGTGACATGGACGACACCTGAACTGGCACCCTCCTCTCCTAACTAACACACCACACCAACGGGAGGACGTTTCAGCTCTCGACAGATTTAACGTGCATCGCTGCCCTACACGGTGGTTCTTTAGTGGTATTGGGATCGAACTCCTGACATGTCTGTCATGATACGATACCTTGACCGCTGGGTTACCGCAGCCCCCCGTAGTGTGGAAGCGTGATGCACTAAGCACTCAGCCACTGGGCTTCAATATTTTATTCGTACTTGTAAAATAGAGTCACGAACTCGAGATCGGCAAGCCGTCAGTTCGAGTTCGAGAAATCCCCTTCCCCTGCAGAAAAGTTAATGTACGTTAAATTTGTCGTAGCTCTAAGTCTTTAGGTTGGTGTACTGGGGAGGTTCGGAGAGTGGGTTGCTAACAGATGTCATCCTCATCACTTGACCTAGGCTCAAAATTGAGAGGTCCATCTCCTCGTGTTGTTTTGTAATGTGACGTCAAATCAAATTATGTACATCCTTTCATTTTACATTCCCCAAAAGGACAATTTTGATGTTACCAACATATATTAATTTCAGTTTGGGAAAAAAAAAGAATCTCCTTCAAAAATTTAATATAGTTTCTTGACGTGTGGAGGTATTAGAGTAAAAAATTCTTTAAAGTCAAATAAGTAAAAAATGCAGAACAGTTAAAGCATAAATTCATTTTTTTTGAGGAAAAAGGAAAAAAATTAAAGTTTAAAACCCGAAGAAAGTAAAAAGTGTGATCCACAAAAAAGGGGGCCTAGAGAGCGGTTCTCTCTTTTACCAATGATCCAGAAACTAACCCCGAGTATATTTGGCGAACACTTCAAAAGAACTTTTTCATTAGGCTCAAGATTCTCAGCCACTTTAATTGAATTCGCAGTCAACAGAACACCAGGTAAAAAAAAATGGAGGAAGGCGGGGAGGGGACAAAGTATCCAAAGCCTTTTCTCACTCTCAAATACAAAATACGCTGGTGGCATCTTATTCTTAAATGAAATTTAAGATAATTGTCTTACATAACTTCACCCCATGATTGCCGAAATATTGCATTTATCCTCCTTTTTTGATAAAAAAAAAAATACATCGGTGAATAGTAACATACACTGTGATGATAGGTTCATATATAATTCAGATATCGTTATTTCCGAGAAAGTAAGATCGAAAATTACTAGAAAAAGAGAGAGTGTTATTAACACGAGGGCGATTGGCGACGGACAATGTAACTTTAAACTTCGGTCAACTCACACCACAAGTCTACAAAGCAACAGGCAACCGCTCCTTTTCAGCAAATGGACCCGTGACATGTACGTTAGAAGTGGCTCATACATGGGAGCTATGCAAAAAAATACTGCGGTGCACAAAAGGAGCCTCGTCTCAGAAAAATGCATTTGACAGAAACTCAGAATTAGGGATTGCAATACCGATATACCGAATACTGGTATTTTAAACCATTTGTACGATTTTGTATAATACCAGTATTATAACAAGTTCAAATACCGGTTTTTTCAATATTTACAAGAAATCTTTTAAATTGCCTCCACTATATGTTCAGGGACCGCAAACATAACAAAATAGTATACGTTTTTGTTTTTACGTCTCCCTAACGGACGAAATTAATTAGGCTACGAATATAAAGTTGCATCGTACAATCAAGAGAAATGATAAAATTTGTGAATCATCCAAGGAGGCGGGCCAAAACTACTCTATTACGGCTCAGAGCGATACTACACACGCCCAGAATTCGTAGTCTGGTATTCGTATCTGTAAAAACAAGAGGTTGTAGTTGTTAAGAAAGTGCGTAATATTTCAATATTTTTTAAATGGGTGAGTTTGTTATTCCCATTGTATTTGCATATCATACTTTAAGTTTCAAAATATTTTTCAGATTCATTATAAATACTCATAATAATGAAGAATAAGATAATAATGAATAAGATTTGAGATCACATTTCAAAAATTTGTATTAGTACCACAGACTGAATAGATATATTTACTCTTTTTTGTGTTTTAAATAAAAAAGATGTTCAGTTACTCTTTTGCGATTCTTTATGTACTGTTATATGTGCATAATTTAAAAGTTACATATTATTTTTTTATATATTTACACTCTCTAATAAAACTGGCAAATAAAACAAAGAAATACCTGTGTTTTCCTTCTTTTTCTAAAATTTTTATTGTTGGTATCCCGGTATTTGGATCTAAAAAATACATGAACTTTTGGTCCGATATATTGCAATCTCTACTCTGAATCCATGTACTGTTTTGGGTAAACTAACGACAATATCAATTATACCCTTGCCGACAGTATCATTTATATTTTATCTATATGTACCTTTCCTTAATGTTTGACTCAAGAATTCAGAGACACCCAAATTATAAATACCAAAGATGGTAGCCATATTTTTTTCCAGACAACAGCCATCGTCTTAAGCCATCGTCATCTTCGATAAGATTACGTTTGCCTTGACTAATATGTCACTTTAATCTTTCCAAGGGGAAAAAAATTTGTAATTTCGAGACATAGTCAAATATCTTAAATGATACATCATTCAATGAACTTCCATATTGCATCATATGCTTTAGATGCTGCTTGATTTGAGTGTGTGTGTGATTACAATAGACTTCATTATTTCAAACATTTGAATTAATACCCTAATCTTCTAACATCTAAGCTAAGCAAATTTGAGGATTTCGATCTCCAACAGATTTCAAGAGAACGCCACTACACGATAGAACTAAGATTCGAACTTACAATTCGAATGAAATAAATCCAGCTACGAACTTATAATCAGGAACACTTGATGACACGGTCACACTTGAAGCCACTGGCAATGACCTACATCCGGGGTGGGCATTAAGTCGATCGCGATCAACCGGTGAATTGCCAAGACATTTTGGGGTGACCGCCTTCACATAAAACATTAGATGTGCATACTAAAAGAAACACAGGTTGTTATGAAGATAATGGAAACACCCATGAATAAAATTGCAACCCAAATTTGAGAGACGTTTTCAAGAATTTACTAGACTAGAATCAAAGGTTGCATTCATGTGTTACCCATTTAGCAACGTCGATGTGAAGACTAACTAAAAATATGTTACATGTTCTCTTTATCTCTCGAGGCTTTTCTCCTTCAAAAAGACGTAATTTGTTAAGAACTTTTGGAATCTAATAGACGAAAAGTAAAAAAAGTATTCCAATTTTAAAAAAGCTGCAATTCATTTAACATCGTTCTTTCACTCTACCTATCTGTGTGAATGTACCTTTTTAACGAATATAATTAAGACAACATATCATTCCCGTTTCACAGACGACCACTTAGAATCCAGTGTAAGATTAGCAGTTAGTAATTATATACAGAGGTATTCAAGATTGAGGCGGATAATCTGAAGACTAAGTCTTCTACTGAGATTATAGCTACGAGAACTAATTTTAGTTAAAATTATTTATTATTTGATGTATTGTGAATTGTTTGAAAATGCATCATTTGATATTTTTAAATTTATGGGTATAATTATTATGTTTGTATTTTGTGTTTTACTTAAAACGTAGTTTTAAAAGTAAGTTTTTCTACTGTAGTTATGTAGGTAAGTATATATATATATATATATATATATATATTCTGTATTTGTTATTGTTATAATACAAATATTGTTGAGTTTTTTTTTGCTTATCACTCCTACGTCACAAGGTGGAGCGCAACACCTTGAAAAAATTAAAAGCAGACCGCGTACCATGTAAAAGTCTGCCCACCCCTGACCTACATCTACCACCATACTACATGGGCATTCCATCTGTTGCATTGCAAAACAAACGGAATGTTAGTGATGCTGGCTGCTGTGGGATAGGACCCGAGTTCGAACCCAGGAGAAGGCATGGATGTTTGTAAATGTATAATTGCTGAGTGGAATGAGGTTCTCTAAAAAGTCCTCGATAAGTTGGTGATTGGAGAAAAGAGGCGGGGGACCTCCTCACACACCAACCCTCAGGTACTCCTTCAAAACTGGGGTGGGTAAATGATGGGAAGTTATATTAATGTTGCAATGTAAAGCAACATGAAGGATATTGACGTAGGATTAAATAATTTTGAACATCGGTCAAGGGACGAGGACCACTCTGAGCTGGCCTAAGCTAAGGTCTGAGCTCACCTATCTACCACATCAACGGAAGGACATTGAGCCTAGGTAGATGTGATTTATTCTCAATTACTTTCTAAAACTTCTCAAATCAAACACAGTCCGTCTCTCATGTTAAAACCTCGCCCAAGAAACTCTATTCTTCGTACAGCAAACCACGCGCTATGTGTCGATTCTGAATCAAACTCACTCACTTTCCTTAACACCACATCTCGGTCTAGCGTCCCACATTTCCAAAAAACAAGGGACTCTCTCTTCCCCTAAACATCCTGCTCGAGGGTCAGTCACCTTCTCCTGAAAAAACAGTAACCCACCTCCGTAGGCGCGGTAAATTGCGCCATACATTCCATAATCCCCCGCCAACGTTATTTCAGACACTACAGTAGATTTAACGTGCATCAGACCCCTCTACATGGCAGGTCTTCAGTGGCACAAGGATTGGAACCTATGACACGGTGGTCACAAGTTCGTGACCTTGATCACTGAATTGTAACGGTCCCACAACAGTTTTGGATGAACCAGAATCCTAATATGACCACTGGCAGCGAACTTCACCTTCCCACCTGCTATGTAGGCACCCCATCTAATTCATAGAACAAATGGAATACTCCTTTAACAAGCAAATAATTCTTAGAACTATCTACAAATCAATACTATAAATTCTTTCATCTTTTTGAAGAAAAAATAAATCGATGCATTTCTCAAAATCTTTTTTTAGAATGATTGAATCAAAGTCAAATTTTGTGAACAATTTCGAGAACTGCACGAACAACCGAAATCGCGCAACCGTGTTCAACACACAGACCGCAAAACATTACCTCCTTTTCCGAGAATCGCAACGTTTCCCAAAATCCATCTTATTGATTGAGATAAAAATCCGAAACCACACACACAAAAAAAGCAAAGCAACGCAACTTCCTCCTCTTTCTTCCCTCACACACACAACAGTCATCTTCATTTCGCCGGCTTTCGCAGAATCCACACTCAAAAACCCGGAAGAAAAAAACCGGGAGAAATAAAAGCGACTTTTTTCCATTTCCGCATTTCGGTCGTCAATATTACGTTTCCAGTTTCGCCAGAGAACACCATTAGAGGAAGGGGGTAACGATAAAAAATGATCACCTTCTATGGGATCAGAAGGAAAAAAAAATAGTCTAAGGTAGAAAGAAAGGTACCGAAAGATGGCGCACCTTAAATCATACACATCCTCCAACCTCTTCTAGAGACCCATAAAATGGGGGAGGGGGGATAGAGACATTCCTTGATGACGCTTTCGATATTTCTTTGCGGTTTAAGTTTCCTCTCGGCGTATGAAAAATGACATGCAAAAATAATTCGTTTTAATTCAGATTTATTCAAAGGGCACAGAACGGTTTTCGGGTGCTGAAAAGGAAACAGAGCAAGGAATAGTTTTGGATTTTGTGAAAGTGAAAGAGGAAAAAAGAACAAGGCAGGCAGATTTCCTGGAATTTTAATTCGTTACATTCGCAAGTAGTACGAACGCAAATCAGCTGAGAATTTTAAAAAAATGTTAAGGTGGCTCTAAAAGAAGAAAAGTTATATATAAAAAAAGTTTGGGACAGCACATCGAAAGTGTAATGCTCTGACTTCTTTCACCGAGCATCAGAAAAGAAAATCAATCATTTTCTGACTTGTGCCGGAACAGATTTCGAAGACATTCGCTTGAAATATTTATATTTTAACGTTGAATGATGATGGAGGCATTGTTATATCTTTTTCTGCCTAGGTATTAGATCAATAAACTTTTTCCAGTATTAATTTTGATATATACACTGACGACCTCATTATAATCAATTTGCTTTAATAGAAGTCGCTCTAGAGATATATAACTGAATGTTGGTAATTTTTCTTGTTAGATCAGAGCATGGACAAGTGGATATTGATAACACTCCAATTAAGATTCTTCTTTTCAACTGGATATACAACGATTTAACAGGCCTAACTGAATATAAAGCATACATGACCTCAAAATATCCGAAAATAAATGAAAGAAAATCGTGAGCTCTCCTGCATCCCCTGCTTCTACAATGATCAAGTCCTCAAAAGAAAAACGTCGAGTGCTTATTAAATTCACCCTATAAAGCAACTCGGGGGCTATTGGCGACAGACCACATCATTTTGAACCTCGGTCCAGGGTCGAGGACGACAACTGAGCTTGCCCCTCTTTCCCCAAACTACCACATCGTCGGGAAGAGTTCGAAACATAACACATTAATTTGCTCCTCTACACGGCGGGTTAGCAATAGTACTAGGCCTTAAACTTATGAGGAATCGGTCATGAGTTCAAATACTAGTTCTCAGTGAGTGAGTGAATATTAACGTCACACTGTTCAGCTACACGAGGGCTTTTGGCCACGGACCTCGTCATTTTGAACCGTGGTCAAGTGACGAGGATGACACCTGAGCTGGCATCCTCTCTACTAACTACCACACCACACCAGCGGGAGGATGTTTGAGCTCTCGACAGATTTAGCGTCCATCGCTCCCCTACACGACGGGTCTTTAGTGGTACTGAGCTCAAATTCATGAGACATGCCTGCCATGATCCGATACCTTGACCACTGGGCTACTGCAGCCCTTAATAGTTCTCAGATTAACACTTCAAAAAATATGTCTTCAAATATATAACTTAAAGGTTTAATTAAAGGCTTTTGAGCAAATATTTTGTATACATTGCCTCAATGGACACGTAAAGCGATAGACTTTTCTGAACTTGTGAATTTACATGTCAATAAAGAGATTACATAATAAAATGCGCATGAAAATTTGATCAAAGTTAGGAACATTTTTACGACCGAGGCAACAATGTAATACACTGATCAATATCTTCTGTATTTTTTAAAAAAAATAATACATGTATGCGCGCCTTGTACTGTAGCATATACAAATATCAATTTTGTAACTTTTAAAGTCAAGTAAGAATTCGATTACAGTTCAGTGCATTTTGAAAGAACTTGGAGAAAAAAGGCCAGCAAAGCTATTATGCGTACACAAATGACCACAGATGTAAAATTTGGAATTAAACTCGCCCAGACCTTTTAATTCACTCCACTGCTACAAACTTGCACACACAAAAGGGGCAAACTCGGGAAATTAAACGCGGACCCAAAGTGCTTCAGAACCCATTTAGGGTATCGTGCCCTAATGCCCGTGCAAGGAAAGAATAATGAACAAGTCGATTAAACACTCTTCTTTATAGCCCTGGCAGGGCGCCGCGCAACACAAAAACCCGGAGAAACATCGCGTCATTTCGCCCCCTTTCCTGCTTCAAGGCCAAAGATCCCCCTTCTCTTTCCTTTTCGAGAAAAGTTTAATTCCTTGCATACAAATTGGGGAGGAATTTAAACACGGCGCGAGGAAGAATTAAATTTCCCCGCATCTCTTCTTGGCAAAAGACAGTGATTTTCTTCTTTAACCTTCGCAGTTTTTTTTTTTTTTGTAATTTAATTCCGAAAGTAAAGAACCCCCTCTCCCACTTTTTCCTTTTTTTCGTGTTCTTTTTATTTCAGTTATTTGCACTACCCACCAGACCTTAAGAATTTTTTCCTCTTTTTTCCCCCCCTTCTCGGGTCGAAGTGTGTTACGGCTTCTTGGAAGAAGCAAAAGAAACTGATCTACTGCTATCTTTAACATTATAATACGAACGGAAGTGAAGTAAAGTATAAAACAAGGACTATTTTCCCATCGCCTTGTTTAACAGCTATAATTAATCCACTTTGACGGCGGTAGGTAGGCACAAATAAAAAGAAATATTAGAAAGGAGAAAAGAAAAAAAAGGCTTAAAAATTTACTTTGTCGGAATTTAGAATACGGTCTTGTCTCTCTTTTACGAAAGAGAATCCAATTTTCTATTACAGGGAAAGGAAAGTTTGGAACGGAGAAAGAAGGGTGGTTGTCTGCCCTTTCAAAAAATATTCGTTCGAAATTTTTGAATTATGCATGGGGTGACACGTATGCAGAGCAACCCATGGGGAGTTGGAATAAATAAACCGTTTTACGAGAAACCAAAAGCGAATTATTCGCTGCAGAAGATGATTAGATGAAGGCTTCAAAGAATGTTTTTGCGTCGCCATTGTCTCACGAAAATGCTGATGCCATTCCTTCTCGGAAATTAGGCATCGAAATTATTCTATTCACTGCCTTAAAGAGTTCAAGATGGAACAAAAGAGTTTCGATTCTTGCAGAGTTGTCAGAAAAACTTTTATGAAAAAAAAAGTTACGCATTCAATCATGATTCTTTTTCCTCGCTCTATAAAATCCCATTCAAGATTATTCATCATCATCATTCTGTTAATAATTAAATAAAAGCTGTTGCAATGGTAACAAGAACGAAGGCTGATTATTCAGCAGAAAATATTACGATGAATCACACTATATCGCTAATATTAAGCACTCTCTTATTAAAGCAAAGTAAGAATATATTTATGTACATAAATAATGTGTACAGATTAAACGAGTTTCGCTTAAAATATTCTGTAAAACTGAGTTTTGTTAATTACAGAAATAAATTGCGAATATTCTCATAAAATTAAAGTTACACGCTCAAAATGGAGCCACTAGTCAGAAAAGAAAGAGAACCTCTAGTCACAAAGACTTTGGACTAAATACACTTGAAGGAGATAACAGTGACATAAGGAAAAAAAAATTCAAAAAGTATTAATAGATGGCGTTGTAAAAGGCAAAGAGAAAGTCGATTTGGTTACAAGTGCCATTTTAAATCGAATTACGACGGCTTTGGCATAAGATGCACATTAAACCAGCCGTATTGTT
>BMAV01019409.1:143547-154694 GCA_019973955.1 Trichonephila inaurata madagascariensis
ATATTCTCCGTTACGCCCACTGAAGTTCGCCACCACATCGGATGGGGAAAAATCGGTATTTAATTATGCTTGGGCCAAACACCACGTAAAAAGCAACGATGAAAACAAAAGTTAACTATCACTAGATTTGCGCAAGACATGTTCAATATGCTGTTAATCATTTTCCGCCACAAGTTGAAAATGATAAACAACAGATCAGAGTGTCTCGGGGGACACAATATGAATGTGATGCGTAATCCGTGCCTTCAAGTCAGCTAAATTGGCAATTGGGTCACTGAACAGAACGTTTTTAAAATATCCTCGCAGCAGGAAGTTATAATTGAGGTCCGGTGATCTTGAAGGCCAGACTGCTGGAAAATGCTGGCGTTATATCATTTTCGAAATGTCTCTTGAGCAATTCTCTTGAGCAATTCAATTCTCTTGAGCCAATCAATTCAAAAACTCATGTGACGTCATAGTCACACGATAAAAACTATCTTGTGTTTCCAACTAATCAGTTCACGCTCTTCGGTGTTGCCAAGTTTTGCTCTTTGCAGAAACTTTCTCTTTAAAAGTACATACTATGTATACAAAATACATTTTATTTAAAAGTATATAAGCATAAAATACGAATTTTTTTTAATTTAAAAAAAATCTTTAAAGAAATTTTTCCCCCTAACATTTAAACATCTTTATCCAAATATGAAATTTGAAATTTTATCTGAGTTTTACAAATAGAACAAGTACAATTAGTTTAATGTTTGTTTTTGAATTCAATGGAAAAGACGTGTTTGTTTTTATCATGTGACTTCATGAATTAAGCCCATTGCATCACTGGCTTTGAAATGCGCAAAGGAGAGGTTCTCCTCCGCGCATCGTGATGCTGTATGATGCCATCTTGCATCATACAGTGCCATCTATTGCTAAACTTTGAAACTGTTTTTATACCACACCGTTTTCCCTTTCTTCAAGTATATTTAGTTCAAATTTGAAGTCTTTCTGACCAGTGGTTTTCTTTTTACAACATTTTGAAACTAGAACTTGAATTAATAATCATTTTGCATATTTGCAATCGTTTTCTTCAAGAGAATAATACTTTTACCCCTCTCCCCCTTTTTAACTAAATATTAAAAGAGATACTCGAAAATGAAAACAATGTAGTATGTAACTGATCCCCATTTTAGTGACTCATTTCAGTTTCCGCTTATCGAGATTTTTGGTCATTAGCGCTCGACTTTCAAGAAAGCGCGAAATGTAATTTGTAAATTCTTGAAACGAACACAATTTAATATTCATAAATCCATTTTCATAATTATTTTGTGGGAGCCAGAATGAGATGACGCAAATTCAATACGATAATGGAGTTGGTCCTACATTTCAATTTTCTTGATTAAATGTTCCCTTCCGTGTGAACGCTGTTAAGTTTCTCTACATTAATATTGGGTTAGTCCTGCATACTGGAGTAGTGAGACAAGACGAAGGGTGCAATTTGACGATTTCGGAAGCTTGTAAATTGTTGACCAAAGTATGGGTATGCGAAAAAGTTAACAATGCAATGTTAAAAGGCTTATCAGAATAAAATCATAATCGAACTAAAAAATTGCCAGATTTGATATGCACTTTTACACTTAACTTCAATCACAAGCTTTGGGACTGGAAGCTATAGTAAGTTTGAAGATACATACTTTGGTACTTAAGTATTATACCATCGACCCATTTCGTCGAATCAAAAAACGTCGCTAAATGCCGCGTCATACAGCAAATAGGGGAAACCGCTTCCACGCATGTTCAAATGCAGTGATGATAACAAATTTGGCGACATTTTTTGAATTGGCGAAATCGATCGATCGTATATATTACGGAAGTACCCATACTTTCATTCAAGTTAGAGGAATATAGCTAAATCTTGTCGGATGATATAATCTTATAAAACCTCGTGAGATACTCTATAAAGCTCATATTTAGAATGATTATTCAATACTATTGCAATGTTAGTACGGATAACAGCGGGCAATCGATGTTGAGGATAATTTTGCGCACTTCTAGTCTATCTGGTTCAATTTCTAAAGTGCTTTTCTTATTCAGTTTACCGGAGGGCTGCATCATTTTAAAATAATTATATTCCTTGGTTAACCTTGTATTTCAAAAAAGGTATAAATTGTACCATATATAAAAATCAATAAATGTAAGTGAAAAAAATAGCGGCAGTTTCATTCAATTTATTTATCGTGCTGATTTCATATCACCTACGGCTGGAAGCACATTGAATGTTAGAGTCAGTTTAATGAGAAAAATGTACCCTATGACACTTTTTTACATTTTTTTTTTGAAATCAGGAATGAATCAGGATCTTGATTGTTGAAATTCTCATCACAACCTACAAGTTAATTTGAACCAAAAAAACTTGCATCTATATTTTGTTGTTCTCCATGCAAGAAAAACTGCTTATATATATTGACCTAAATATAGAGAATATTTCCTCTATATTTGGTTTCCTGACTGTCTTGGCCTATATACGAATCTCTTTTTGTCCACCCTGGTAGAGACTATTTTTATTTACAATGAATAATTACAAATTTTAGGAAGCTTATTATTCTATGTTTAGTAAATGAATATGGTTTGAAGAAGGATTAGAATTCGGCACCTTCTCTTCCTTGATCATTTTAGCAACCATGCTAAAATGATCATCGTAGCATGGAGACTATTACTGGCTTATGTAGATACCACCGCCACACATTCCCCTGATTCGGCGAATAGGCGAACGAACGATACCATAATTATGGCGAGCGTGTGAGTTGTTGCGTCATTCGTGTGAGACGGCTTTGTTGGTTGCATCATGTGTCTGATGGCTTGGTTGCATTTGCGGTGGATAGATGAAGCCACGACTGATGCGCGTGAAGTTTTGCGCGTCTCTTTGTTCGGCTAAGGTCACCAATGAATGAAAGAAGATTAGAACTCGGCACCTTCTTTTCCGTAAATGAGTACTTTAGCAACTCTGCTAAAATGATCATCGTAGCATGGAGACTATTACTGGCTTATATAGATAACACAGATATATCAATGAGAGTATAAATAAAAATCCAAAAATTAATCGGAGTACTTACCGAGGCCTCCTCGAAGCGTGATTGGGGAGATTTCAGAAAGGTACATAGGCACCAAAGCTGTACTCAGACCTGGAAGAAAAAACAATACACATCAGGTCTGTTTGCGTGTTAATAATACATAAGAAATACACAGATTTTAATACATAAGAAATAGAGGCTTAAGCTATTGAAAAATTATCAATTGAAGCAAACATTTCACTCTTAGACAATTTAAAACACATCTAAATAGGTGGTTTTCAAATATAGCAAATATTAATTGTTCATATGAATATCTAGTTCAAAATACATTGAAAAAAAAATCCTTATAGATTACAAAAAAAAAAAATTTGATAAATTTATGTGGTTTTTGTTTATACATAAATATTTTAACAGAAGCACAAGTATACATATGCATATACGTATTCGTTTTTCAAACCCCAAGGACTCTATATTCATTGAAGAAGCTGCATTTCAATACCCATTCTCTTAAAAGCTATACTTTTGACACACACAGACATACGTATTGCACAAGGAAAGCCGAAAATAATTCAGTGCCTCAAGTTTAAAAAAATATCTTGCAATAAAAAATTTAATCTTATCCTAGCTATTAAAGGAGCTCTTTGAAACGAAAACTACGTTCCTTTACAAATTAAGTAGAGCTCATGACTTAAAAAGTACACAGCAACGTACATTAAGTTAAAAACATATTTGTATAACACATCAAGGATTAAAAAAAGTGCAATGAACATTACTAATAAGTAAACATTAAAAAATGAAACACATTTCAAATTTTTAAAATACATAAAATCCGATTATAATTAATTTTTATGACAAATTTTCATAGAATTAATAAATCTTAGAGTTCATAACAATAGGTTTTAATATTTAATTTGTTTTTAGAATCAAAATATTATATTATCTGTTAATGGAGTTTCTTTTTGTCTTTGCACCTGGTATGAATTGGACCGTTGGCGACTTTTGTAGACGACAAAAAAATTGCTTTGTTTATATTTAATTTTTATGGTTCTCGTTTGGCGGCAATTCTCAATTCGCTAATGTAATGCTTCTACCCAAACCCATACATAGCCTTTTGCATTTAAATCTATCCATTAAAGTCCATTCGAAAGAGTAAAAAAAATAAGGAATTTTCTTCTTTTTCTGGAATTACCAGTTTCTTTCAATTTCTGAAGTTATGTCAATTTCAATGATACTTTTGGTGGTTTTGGGATTCCTAAGAAATAATCACAGATGTTTCAAAATATCGGAGAAAAGCTGTTTTTACCGAGAAACTCATTATTTTTTTGCTCTTTTTCGGAATGCATTTAATGCTTTCAAACAGATTTAGTGAGTATATTTTTTTCCCCGTCGCACTATAAAGCAACACAATGGCTATTGATGATGGACCTCGTAACTTCCAGGTGACAAGAACGACATCTGAGCTGAAAACCCCCTCTCCTAACTACCACACCACACCAACGGGAGGATGCTTGAGCCTCGAAAGAATTAACATGTATCAGTTCCCTCTTCACGGTGGGTCTTCACGTGGCACAAGAACACGAGCCGACGACACGCCAGCCATGAGTTCATGACCATAACCCCTAGGCTACCGTGGCTTATTGTAAGTTAAAGGAAAGATTAAGAACGCTAATGCATTGCGTTGACGAATTCAAGTATACGATTTTTCTAATCTAAATATAAGCATGTAATGTTATGATGATGCACATGGAAAAAATATACTTTAATGTAAGCCAGGCATGCCAAACTTATATGATAGTAAGGGCCGCAAGTTCTATTTTATATTAAATTGAGGGCCACATGCTTTTAATGTTAAAAAAAAAATAAATATATTCGAAATAAATTTACGCATTTTTTTTAACAGAAAAGAAAACAGTTTAACTAAAAATACGTTTAGCGAATTCTACCCACCTAATTTTTGTTCTGTATCGTTTTCTTATTTTATTATATATTATTGTGTGCCAATATATTGGCCAGGCCACCAAAATGTACGTTGTAGCGCGCGAGTTAGACATTCCTGATGTAATCAATTTATGCAAAATTCTAATGTTCTAGTCCTTTAAAAATTAATTTATTACCAAGAGCAGTACCAATATCATACAGATGATGTCTTACTGTTTATGTTTCCTAACAATTCAGATATTTTTATAACATACACGTATGTCGAGTCAAGAAATGTACTACAATTTTCGCGCATCGGAATGATTCACTATTTAACTGTAACCCCGCAGTTCCTTTTACAGCATTCCGACCCACTACCCCGACAAGAAACTTCCCAGCACTCTCTGCGTCTTTTGAAAAGAACCCAGGCCGCCCCGAGAAAAATAATTCGGTGGCACGTCTTCGGGGCACATCCTTCATCACGAGCGACGCCCCTGCAACGGTAAATGGATGAATAAGAACTCATCTCGCAGCTTCCTGGCGTTTATGTGGGGCCCGGATGCATCCTGGGGGAAATAAAACATCCGGCCCACAAACTTTTTTGATGGTCCTGCCTCGCCGGACGAGCCACCTTTTTATATTTGTGTTGTGGCCACGAATGCGCCTTAACTGCAACCCGTCCTTTGAAACCAGCGGACTTTTATGGGTGGAGTTGTTTTTATGCCGTCCTCCCTGAAATATGGGCAGGGTCGTCCCTGATGAGGTTACTTTTAATGTAGTGATTAGAAAAAAAAGTAATAAGTGCTTTTTAATATTCGCGTTAAGATCCGGTTAGCAGATTAATAAGAAAATGGATGAAGAAAAGTGTTTCCAAATCGTTTTATCGTTATTTGCACATTAATTATCCATCTCGATGAGTTTCCCATGACGTGAGGAGTCGGATTAAAACTAGGTTTCAAACAATTTTAAAATTTTCATAAATGAAATGCGCCATAAAGCACATTATAAATATTTATCTAAAAAAGAAGCAAATCTTTATAATATCAATGAAAAATTTTTTTATGAACTATTTATATATTTTTTTAATTATGCAGTGAAATACGTTTATCTCGAAAACGCTTAAGACAAAATATTGGTTAACACGAAATACTCTAAAACGGTCCCGACAAAATACAATGTATTTTCATGTATTTTTTTCTCTTAACACGAAACGAAAATCGCTTAACATGAAAGCTTTCCTCTTTCTGGGAATGAACAAAATACGGAAAATACCAGAGATTCAAGAGGGGTGTGAAATGAAAGAGAAGTGGTTTCATATTTATTTTTCTGTATTATTGAACTGTCCTACTGTATCATCGGACGAAGTCGTTTCAGTAGATGATAATGTGTGTACGGCTCCAATTATGACAGACAAAGACGTTTTGGAGTTGGTTTAAAGCTCAAAAAATATCATTGATACCATTGATTCCGACTGTGAAAATGAAATGAATAATGAAGCTCCTGTTCCCACGTCATCCGAAATGAGGAACATCATGAAAAGTATGCGCAATTATTTTGACGCACATTACAATATGGTGAAATGAATAACAAAATAGACGACATCGAACAATTTGTTGTCAATTTGAAGCTAACAAATACAAACCAAAGAAAAATACCAGATTATTTTCCAAAAACTTGAAAACTTTGCCTTAAATTTCATTGTTATTATGAATATTTTTGTTTCATTGATTTTTTTTATTAAATACATGCATATATATACATATATATATATATCTAAATAAAATTTACTCTAGTAAACTTAATTTTGTTGAATACATGTTTTTTTTTGCAATATCCTTTAACACGAAAAAATATTTCAGTCATCTCAGTTTCGTGTTAAACGATTTTCACTGTGTGTGTATATATATATATTTATTAACTAACAAGAATGGATATTATTTTACGTTAGGAAAAATGGATATGAAAAAATGTTTTTATTTTAGGGAATAGCAAAAAAGAAATTAGCACATGAAGTACAATAAATTCTACAAACAATTTTGATTTAAAGTATGCGAAACTGTTCAGAATCGTGATTTTGAAAGAATATATTTATATAAAATCGATATTTTTGTTAATATTTTGTTCGATTGGAATTAGAATATATAATTATTATAAGAATATTTTAATAAAAAATTATTCAAATGGATTTTTTTTTGGTAAAAAATGAAGAGAGAAGAACATATTTTTAAAACTTTCTCCTCTTATGAAAAATACTTCAAAACAATAGTTTGCCTATATATAGCTAGTAAGTCTTAACCCCTCGCCAGTTTTGCCCATGCGCGTGTTCGGGCCGCTGCTATTTTCCCCGTATGGCGTGCGGGCATTCTTGTTTCTCTATCGTTTGTACTGTTTCGCTCGTATGTGTTCCAATTTTAATATCAAATTAGTTGTATAGATGGCGATAGTTATCTATGTAAAAAAAAAGGTACGAAAATGAGTTGCCAAATCATAGAAAGTATTTATAGATCCTCCCAGCCTTCAATACGGCAAATTAATTGCCACAAAGATTACATGCTACGAGTCTCTGAGAAGATAAGTATGAGATAACAATATCTTTGTCAAAAGAACACGGAAACAGTTGCCATTTTAAAAGAATCAGTTGAACTAAAAATTCAGCAATTAAAAAAGCACTGCGAAAAACGAAGGATATTGGTTGGTGAGAAGGTTGACATAGGAGCTGGTACCCGCTTCTCCGAACTTCCACACCACGGCTACGGGGGGGGGGGGACTTTGAGCCTCGACAGATTTAACATTAACCTCTTCACGGCGTGTCTACAGTGGCATTCGGTTTAGAACCGGCGTCTCGACAACGCCAGCCACAAATTTGCCATCATGACCTTTCAGCTACAGCGGACTGAGAAAGATTGATTCTAAATACAACATATTAATGTATGTATCATTCAAAGTAAATTAAATATTCTACCTATAGCTTAATGCGCACCGAAACTAAAAATAATTCTAACTTTTTTTTCCATGTGTATTAAAGAACAATTAGATTAAAAGGTCCCATCATCAAAAATATAGGATTACACCTACAGATTTAAAATCCAGTTAGATAAAAAAAAACATTCTAAAATATAGACTATTACTTTTATTTGATGACCGTAAAACCTATCCAATGAAAGAAAAAGCCAATTACCATCTTTTTTACTATTCCTTCTTTAATTTAAGAAAGTAATTTTATATATATTTGAAGGTGAGTGGTGGTGGTGAGTAATCAAGCTGCATGTAACCTGTTATGTTCTTAAAAATATTTAAAACATTAAAAATATTCAAGCAATCAGAATTCTTCATTTTACTCTTTCGAAATCATTTGTTCATGATAAAATGCACACAACAGTTGAAAATTATGCGGAATAATTAAAGAACTAATAGAACAAGTATTACGCCGATGAAATTAAAACAGCCATAAGAAGGAAGTCTTAAAAATACTTAATTAAAATTTGCTAATGAGTTTTCGTCAATACATTATTTGTAAAGAAGCTAATCAGAATTTCAAGTTATATTAATTGGGGGAATGCTAATTTTTATAAATGTATACAAATTAGAAACGTTATGCTAGTTTTCCAGAATTGAAGTTTTAATTTAATTTTCTCACTCCTGCACATTCTCTTAAATTCCTCGTATAATAAACTTCATTCTGTCTTCGTTATTCCTTTAGTACTTTAAGAGTTCAAAAACATTTAAAAGCTTTTCTGAATTTATGTCCTCTCTCAACAAAACTCTCAAACAGGATTTGAAAATGCTCTCACATTTCAATTAAATTTTGAAATTTAGTTATTTATTTGAAACATATATATATAAGCGGCGATAAGACACGGAAAGGCAATCAAACGTGTCTATAATAATAAATACATCGTTACAGCAGCACTATTTAGAGAATTTTGCAATATTTCAAATCGCAATAAGGATAGAGAAACAAAATAACATAATTCAAGATTGCAATAAATTCATAAAATATGATTCCGCTGTAAAAATATTCTACACCAATTTATTGTTTTATTTACTGAATATATTTAAGCATTCTTTCTAAAGCCTATTTAAAAGCATTTATATGTTCTTTCTTTTAAAGTCTCTCTGTGTAAATATATCATAGTATACTTGTATAAATCAGTTTGAGTTAAGAAATAAAAGAACAGAAAATACTGCAAAACGATTCTTTTAAGCTCTTTAAAGATGGCTAATTTCAACATAAATTATTAAATTGCAAATTTGTAAAATTCATTTGTATTGTGATGTAAATATAAATAATACGAAGTCACATTTTCGTTAAGCACCTTTTTGAAATTCTGCCACTGTAAGGCTACGATCGCTGTTCTGAGCATGCGTAATAAGAACGTTCCTCTATTGGCTAGTCACAGACGACATTACAGAAACATTCGCTTGTATTGACGTATGTTTATGTGTGTATAAAATGTCTCAGACAGGCGGAAATTCAACAGATTATAAAGTTCAGTCAGTCATTCGTTTCTTAAATGAAAAATGGCTGAAACTTTAAGTAGTTTGGTAAAGGTGTGGATGAATCTCTACGGTGTAACGTTTTCTTCTCGCAGATGTGATCGGCGTCTTTGTGGAAATAATTACCACACGTGCAAAGACACCTGTGCAACTTTGAATTATTGCGTAGTACCAGCTTGGGTCGCCCGTCGACCCTTGACATCAGGAGGGACCCTTTCCCGTCACTGCCAGGATGTAACGAGTTGCTAAGAAGTGCCGCCCTCTGATTCCCGAGCAGGGAGAGAGAGAACCAAAGGAGAGATGCTTTGAACCTCCAAGTGAGCGGTCGACAAAGGGATCTCTCGTCTCACAAACCACTGCTTTGAACTCTAATAATCTTTTAATAAGTTTAATAACTTCAATGTATAATTATGTAAATAATAGCTGTGACGTAAATAAACTTGATATTTAAACTAATCAATATCACGCTACCGTTATTTATCTCAAACGTCACAACGGGCTAGGGAATAGTAAGGTTATGTGTTAGAATACGAGTAAGAGTTTATTTTCGTCGCATTCTAAAGCAATACGAGTGCTATTAGTGACGGAACTCAAAAAGTTGAACCTCAGTCAGGTGACGAGAACGACACTAGAACTGGTATTCCCCTGCTCCAAACTACCACACCACGCAAATGGAGGATTCTGAGCCTTGATAGATTTAATGTACATCGGCTCCTTCGCAGTTGGTTTTCGTGGTACTAGGTACGAACCACGAATTTGTCACCATAACCACTAGGCTGCTGCGACCCTGTTAAAGTATTTAAAGACGGACGAACAAACTGGCTCGAGAAGCGAAATGGATGACTGTCATTATGAATTTTTACCACTCTAAATGAATTGCTCCGTGGATTCAATGCTAATTTCTACAAAATTACTTTTTTTCTAAACTACATCCGGAAGAGTGAGAGATAATAAAAGGTTTCTGTAGAATTACGTTATTTCTCCATTTTTTTTAAAAAAAATATTTTAAAAAATGTTGGATCAAACAAAGGAATAACGTAAATAAATATAGAAATATTTTGAATTATATATTGGAAGAAAGGAGCAATCCTACAGAAGTCTCCATTCTTTCTTTCTCTTTCAGATGCTTTTTACAGGGTTAGAATAAATACACTGAAAAGGAAATTAGGAATACCGTAGGGAAGTTCACAAAATGGAAATGGCAGATAAACTCGAGCTTTAATGTTCAAGAGCAAGATTTAAACTCTGAAAACTTTTTCAGACAGAAAAATACATCAATATCAATAAGAATTTGTATGAATTTGTATATCAATCAGAATTCAATATTAATTTCACACATTAAAGCGTTAAGAGTAAGAAAAATTAGTGAGTACGTTTTTTCCTCAAAATAACACAATTCAGAAACTGTGTCTAGAATTAAATAGAGTTATATCCCGAATTTACGCGATAGGTGGAACTAAGTGATAACGGCGTCGAGTAGGTCGAGGTATGATTTCAAATATATATTTTTTTATTTCTAATGAGCTGCGGATTAGTTTTTTAACATTGCCCGGAAGCTGGTATCTTTTTTTAGTGCGACACCATAGAGGCGGATACCAATCACCACAGGTAATTTTGGCGTCCATTTTCCAACCTAAAGGGAGGCACCAGAGCTCTGACGATACAAACCTGTACTAGGATTTAATTTTGCCG
>BMAV01019409.1:171146-187379 GCA_019973955.1 Trichonephila inaurata madagascariensis
CCCCCCTTTTTCTTCATTAATGGAATGGGAGACATAAATTAAAACACAAAAGATATTGCTTAAAAATGTTATTGCTCATTTATGAAGGGGAGATACTGTTTGCTTTTGCTTATTTACGCCATAAAAATTTCTTAGGGTGATAGTAAGCAATTAACCCTTCCCCCAAAATAATTTTCCTTTAAAATATATTTGTTTGGATGAATATTTTAAAATAAAAGCGCGTGAAAATATTTGTATTATTTTGAAATTTACAGAGAAATATATCTAGCAATTGAAATGTAAACGAAGATAAAAGGGATAGCTTTAAAGATATAATCCTCAGAACGATATTTACCGTTGCGTAGAAGTTTGAGATAGTCATTTTGTGTGTACCACGATCAAAAGAAACGAAATCCCTCACCAACATCTTTCGAGTTCTTGTGAAGTACGACTTTGAGAGAGACAATCAATAAACTCAGAAAGAGAATTGAATGAAATTTTTCGCCAAACAATTTTAATAATTAAAAAAAAATTATAAAAGTTTTGTGGTAGAACTTTTAGAGAAGATTAAAGTTCTCTAAAAAGTTCTTACAACAGATAATATGGTTCAACTTTCTTTTTAGCTCTAGTATCATCAGTGTGTGCATATTTAAGTATATTAAATCAATTCTAACAGATTTAAAACTTAAGTAAACTTTCAAGCGTAAAAGTTACCTTACAGTTTTTTCTCTTATTGGACAATAGCAGACATAAACCTATTTTGACATTTTCTAAAAGAATAGAAAAAACGTCTTATGCACATTAATTGTGAAAATGATTACTTTCAGATAAATGTTTTAAGAGAGAATAAGTCGCCCAACCGGTATAGTGGGTAGCGACGCTGACTGCGGTGCCGTAGGGACTGGGTTCGAATTCCGGAGAAGACATGGA
This sequence comes from Trichonephila inaurata madagascariensis, assembly GCA_019973955.1. Lineage (NCBI taxonomy): Eukaryota > Metazoa > Arthropoda > Arachnida > Araneae > Nephilidae > Trichonephila > Trichonephila inaurata. The sequence continues at coordinate 172,056 of BMAV01019409.1, forward strand.
TGTTTGTAAATGTATAGTGCCTTTGCGGCATGGGGGTACTTTAAATAGCCGTCGAGCCGCAAGTCCTCTCTTGAAGTTGGTGGAAGGGGAAGAGAGGTGGGAGACCCCTGACCACTTCCATGGTATTCTCCCTCAAAATTGAGGTGAAACCGAGCTAAATCGTTCTGTCACCTGTATGGTGCTCAAAGCTACGGATAACGACAGGCGTCACTTAGCTCTTTGCCATGATGAATTTCGTGGGCCTTGATCTGGCCTTTGCCGATCAGGTGGCTTTAGTAACAACAACAACANGGTGTTCAAAGCTACGGCTAACGACAGGCGTCACTTAGCCCTTTGCCATGATGAATTTCATGGGCATTGATCTCTTTGCCGTTCAGGTGGCATTGGTAACAACAAGAAGAAGAGAGAATAAAACCAAACATTGTATAATTTTTACAATATTTAAAAACTCTAACATCTATACACAAGTGAATGATTTTCTTTATTATTTTATATTAACATTGAACTCAGAAGCCACACGTCTCAATTATTGGATAAGGAATTTGTAATTATGAGTCCCTGTTAAGTGACGAGGACAACACATAACTAAGAGGAAACCCCATACTCGAACCTTCCCTTCCGCGGCGACATAAAGATTCTATCAACCTCGCGCGACGGATTTAATCATCATCCAATCCCACTACACACCATGGCAAGTGAATGAGTGTCCTTTAACGTCGCACTATAAAGCAACACGAGAGCTATTGGTGACATACCTCATAATTATGAACCATGGTCAAATGACGAGGACGATTCGTCATCTGGTGCCCAATTACCACACCACGTCAAAGCGTGGAATTTGAGCCTCGACAAATTTCACGTGTATCAGCTGTTCTACACGATGATTCTTGCGGGGCACTAGTGGTTGAACTAGTGGTCACTCGCTGACCATTTCATGATCATGACTACTTCCCCTTCAGCCATATTAAATACTAGGATACCCTAATACAGCGGTTCTTAAACTTTAATCCGCGGACCCCGGGGGTTCCTCAGCGTTTTTCTAGGTGATCCGCGGAGTCTTTCACGTAACGTTATCTCTTTTAGACTCCGAAAAATCATGGAAAAATTGATCACTAAATTGCTCCCCTCCCAATGAAAGAATTTTATTAGAACATGTATTTTGATCAATAATATTAGATCAGGGAAGGGAGTTCAAAATCTTAGGGGCGCAACAATCGAAAGTTTAAGAACCTCTTGCCTTAATATATAAACATACACATTTTGAAAAGGAAATATTTCAGAAGTATTACACTTACACATGTGAAAGATACACTAAAAGAACCACAAATTCACCGAGTTTAGACACGCTCTACAAATGTTCAATATGTGCTACTTGAGTGACGCGACACATGTCCAGGCGATAATTGAACTTATTCCATACATTTTGTAGTATAGTCCTGTCAATTGTCTGCACTGCAGCACTGATGCGTTCTTGGAGCTCAATTAAGGATTTCTATTAGAACATGTATTTTGATCAAGAATATTAGATCAGGGAAGGGAGTTCAAAATCTTAGGGGCGCAACGATCGAAAGTTTAAGAGCCTCTTGCCCTAATATATAAACATACACACAGTGTAAGCATAAATGACACATTCATTTTTGAAAAGGAAATATTTCAGAAGTATTACACTTACACATGGGAAAGATACACTAAAAGAACCACAAATTCACCGAATTTAGACACGCTCTGCAAATGTTCAATATGTGCTACTTGGGTGACGCGACACATGTCCAGGCGATAATTGAACTCGTTCCATACATTTTGTAGTATAGTCCTGTCAATTGTCTGCACTGTAGCACTGATGCGTTCTTGGAGCTCAACTAAGGATTGCGGTAATGGGGGGTTCGAAACAAGGTCCTTAATGTACCCCCATAGGAAGAAGTTTCAAGGTGTTAACTGAGGGGATCTGGAAGGCCAGGGAAACTAAAATAAGTCATTCTCTCACCCAATCCAGTGATATAGAAATGTGGTACGCCAACGAGAGGGTGGAATAAACAATATAAATTCTTTTCATGTAACTTGCATGTATGTAAGTGTAAATCTTTTGAAAACATAGCCTTTTCAAAACGAATGAATCATTTATAATAGTCCTGTATATTAAAAAAGTATCAAGTTAATAGTTCTTTTTATAAGACTAAAGCAACAACAGATATAAAAAAAGTTTGAAACATTTTCGTAGGAACAAAATATTTTCAGTATTCAACTGTAGATAATATTAATTTACAACACGAGAGATTGATAATCTTTTATAAATACCTTCATACTTTAGCATGAATAAAAAAAATATTCTTATTTTGCAAAAATTTAACAATACGGAAGGGGTGGGATAGGAACGCAGACATCACCTTGATCCTATCATCAGATAACATACAGTTGTGTGGCGGGTAAAACTGTACACGTGTGTCAAAATTTAAGCAAAATATTGTTCAAAGCATATATTAGAAGCACACAAGATAATTAATCCCCGAGTGAAACAATATCAAAGAGATTCTACACACCGATAAAGGGTAATATGACAACAATTAGGGTAAACAAATCAAAACAAAGAACGCAATTTGTGATATTTCGGCAAGTTAATTATCGCGGCTCATTAAAAGCTGTGAATACATTGTCTAATTTTAGAGACCACATTTATCGCCCACGTGAAAAATTTAATGCCGCCCACACTCTCTGCGATATATATTTGATGACTCAAACTAGTTTCCTCAAAGTAATTAACTTTCATATAATGAGATGAATCCCAAACACTAATAAAAACCTCCGAAGTCTAAATTAATCCGAAATGAACGAAAATAGAGAAGGTAAGCATCAGCATAAAAAGACACGCTTACATTCTTGCAAACATTGCATTTTTAGTTGCTGACTTGCTTAATTGCTAAAAATTCGAAGAAACTTTAGACTCTTAGAGATACAAAATACTTATTTTTACGTTAGGACAAGCCATGAGTTAGAGCAAACTATTTTATAAAGAGACACTATGGAGAGTTTTTAGTAAATTATATAAGACCCTTAACATTTCAAAATAGATTTTAAGAAGAATATTTCAAGATTATACACTCGAAATCGTTAAGACCACATAATGTGTTTGTTAACATGTGCATCCAATTTTTTTTATTCTTTGGTTGATTCGTAGTATATTAAACTGGCATCACTCGCGTAAAAAAACGACCGAAAGTTCTCACGCAGGGTATCTCATACCTAAGGGTGTTTACATTCTGTTTTCACTGCATAATTTTTATACAAAAGTTAAAAAGAAAGAAAAGTAGGAAATGCAGTATGTTTATTGTAATGTGTTAATTACATTTTTCACATGTATTTAAATTTAGTTTTTTTCTCTTCTTTTTATAAGTGCATTCAGTTCATTTTGTTTATACACTCCTTTAATCTCGTGAGTGAGTGCGATGTTTTCACTGGATCTTAATTTTTTTTTAAATCTGTATCTTTTTAAAACTAAACATATAGGAGTAAACTTCTCTATTTTTTAAATTCAAAAATTTTACAATTCCTTTTTTATTTTCTCTTATTGTTCCAGCACAATAGTTTTTTTTTCAAAAGTTTATTTGAAAGTGGACAAGATGTGTACCAGTTGTCTCCTTTAAAATTACGTTCTTCCCAAAAGTTTTTGTTTCTACATATAAAACATTTGTTTTCAACAGTGTCTCCATCTTCTCCTCTTCTAAATCTGGATCGATTTCAGTGGAGGAATCATACTTGCTCTGTTATATTCTTCATCATTTGATTATTCATCATAACCGCGAAGAGAATTTCTTTTCATCCCAAAAAAATACTGTTGTACTATATCTATTAAATATACTGTATCTATTAAATTATTCAAATATCACATTTCTTCATCAAAACTACAATAATACGACAAGCATAAGGAAGATTAAAAATGTGCTCATGCATTCAAAACTGTAACGGTGATTCACGCGCAGGGTATGACATACTGGAAGAGTTGGTATCCAAAAACATATTTAGAATTCACCTACAAGCTAAGGCCCCTCAAAGGGCGCATGACCTTAAAGTCAGCTACACGAGACACTATCCATTTTCCAAAAAAGCTTAGAAGGAGCGTTGAAAAAAGTTACACGGTGGGGTATGACAAACCCTGCGCGAGAAGTGCCGGGTTAATAATATCGAAGTAGCACGAGAACAATTGTTGATGGACTTAGTAATTTATAACAATGGTAAAGTCACGAGGCATGACAACCGAGTTGTCACCTTTCCCTCTCAAAACTACAAACACGAAGACTTTAAACCTCGAGGAACTTAATGTGTATTGGCCCTCTCAACTCGGTTTGGCTTCAGTGGCACCGGGACTCGAACTCGCGACGTGGCCGTGGTAGCCTAGTGGTCAAGGCCACGGCCACGTGGCTGACGTGTCATGAGTTCGAGGCTAGTACCGCTGAACACCCACCGTGTAGGGGAGTGATGTACGTTAAATCTGTCGATGCTCAAACGTCTTGCTGTTGGTGGGGTGAGAAAGTTATGAAACGGCGGGGGATGCGAGCTCAGGTGTCGTCCTCATCACTTGACCATGGTTCGAAACGACGAGGTTTATCACCAAAAGCCCTCTAGTAGCTGAATATTGCGACGTTAATATTGACTCATTCATTCGAAATCGCGGCAAACACTGGCTAAGAGTTCGTGACCATGACCACTAGACTACCGCGGCCTGCAAGGAATATTGAATCGGTTTAGTAGATTGCGACATTGCAACCTTTACAGTATTTTTCTCTATTATTAAAAATAATTTCTGACAAAAAAAAATAAAAATCATATCAGAAGGGGGAGAAAAAAAAAACAGAAAAAAAATGGTTATAATTATTCACAAGACTTTCCCGATTTTTGATTGTAACGAAACAAATTTATATGACAATGGATCAGGACTATATACTGATGTGAATGTAATTCAACGGTTCTGGTAACACGTTTACGCGTTCGTTTTCGAGAAAATTGACAGGAACATTAAGAAAATGGTTTTCATACTATTTTACAGTAGTTGCCTTGGCGTAATTGTGTGCTGGCTGTCAGTTCACACATTTTGCACTGCATATTTGACAATCTACAATTATCATGTTATTGATTTTTAAATTTGAGAGTATACAAATCAATTTTCAAAAATAATAAGAAAAATTTACAACAAAAAATTATTTATTTCCTTGATTTCAAATCTATGATCATAATTCACGTGCACGGTATTGAAAATTGAATGAGTTAAAGGATGGATAAAAGTTATAAAAATCGAACCCATGTCTTTATCTAGTTCGCCAGAATTTCAGAGAATATTTCGAGCAAAAATATACGTTTTTAAAAATGCAGGGGAAAGTTTTTTTCCCTGAGATAAAAAGAAACTAAGCTTGAGCGTTTATCTTAAATTTTTAGCTTATTAGCTTGATTTTCTTCGTCAAAATTATTTCCTTATGAAAAAATCCTTTCGAAAACCAGCCTTCAAACACGAAACTTCTCAAGACGCATGCAAACGATTAACTCGTCTCGTACTAAAGTTCCTCATTCCCTCCTCCCCTCTTTCTCACAGCCCGTATGTGCCATAAACCTACCGAGTTAGGGATTCTCCCAGTGGAATAAGGGAAGAATCACGTCCCCATAAACAGACGATTTTTTTTTTGCGTAAAAACCCATCTACTCCTCCTTATTATACCCAACGACATAAAAGAACAGGGGTCTCATTAAGGCCCCTTCCCTCCTGCCGCCAGTTCGTGATTCGAAGACAAAAGAGAAATGATAATTAAAAGTTAGCAGGGTATTTCTGGAAAAACAACACCCCCATTCATGGGACAAGAAAAACCTTGTCTCTTTCAAGAGGAAAAAAAAGTGGTTCGCTGTAATTAACTGTGATCGTCTGAGAAGGCTGTCACCCCGCCCCAGAAACAGAAGATTGGACAATGTAGGTGCAAACAGCATTTTGAAAAAGTTGTTTTTTCTTCCTCTTTGCATTTCTTTTATACTTCAGGTAATAAATTTTGTAAAAGTAAAAAGAAAATCCTGTCCTCTTGAGCAACCCTCTTCAAAAGAAATTCACAATTATTTACTGAAAGGTCAGAACGTTGGTAATGTTTTACGTATGTGTATATGACTTTATTTTAAATTTTGACCTTAATATATATAGGGTAAACTAAAAGTCTTGCCCTGATCAAAAACATTCATTACAAAATAACGTTGATGTAAAATGGTAGTAGATACTTGTGTATTGTGTGTGGGTGTCATTCAAACAATTCAATCAAGTTGGTATTTTCCAGAATTTATTGATAACATGCTATAAACTTCAATAAAGCAAATCTTAATAATCTTAACCAAATTGAATTACCAATTTAAATATTAGACTGAAAATATGCTATAGAAAAATCCTAATATTCGGGAGAAAATCCTAGAAAACAACGGCAGCACCTAATTATGCCAAAGCGAAGATCAAGACCACAAATTATTTGTGAAAACCACAGCACCCGGTAACTCTGAAGCTCAGTACAAGATCAACACAGCCTTTCTAAAGAGAAAACGTTTTCAAAACTCCACATCTTACCACATTGTTTTTTCCAACTGATTTTTTTTTCTTTACAATAAATAAAGCTTGGTTGGATTCTATAAGTTTATTTTTAATTCACAACAGTGAATATGACGAGATCGACACTTTAACTGGTACACTATTATTCACAACAAACGTTTGTTTCATTAGATGGGTTATTTTTAGTATTTTTTGTGCATATGTGGTGTGAATGCTCTTCAAGAGGACTCGGGGGAACATTTGTAACGAAGAGATCTTTTTTTTTTTGCCGAAATAGCATCGATTCAAATGAAAGTTCAATGTGTGCGTTGGTTTCACGAAATGAAATCGCCTATCAAAGTTCAGCGTACACTTCGACGTTGTTACGGAAGCAAACCTCCTGGTGCAAAATCAATAAAACGATGGTAAGATACTGGCAGCGTTAAGGTTCTTTCTAGAAGTGACACGCCTAGTGTAAGTGCAACAACTGTTGAACACGTTCCAACGGAGTGTAACTAAATCAACTAGCTGAGCATCACTGCAACTTCAAATATTGCAAATTTCGTAAGAATTCTTTCCAAGAGGCTTAGGTTGCATGCTTATAAAGCGCAAAACATGTTAGGCAACACTTGGCAAAAACTAAAGTACCACCGTGACATTCACCCAGCTACCAAAGGATGCACACGTTGAAATTTACTGAGGTAAATGGTGTTGTAAAAAATTCATAACAGTACTTCAGTGCTTCTCAAACTTCCAGTGTTTGGGATCCAATATTCACTCATAATTTGCAATAACGATGTATTAAATTCAATAATACTATACATTGATGCTAAACCTACAATACGACTTTAACCTCTTCAGAGTCCTCCGACGTATATAAACGTCTTGCTCAACCTGGGTTAATTGCCCCAGACGTATATATACGTCTTCCCGAAGTACTATCTTTTCTGTGAACTGCTATTCATAACATTATTCTGGAGGTTTTGGAAAGCAATAAAATGACCTTGGAATTGTTTTCACCCCTCAATACACCACATAAGATTACCTACGTGCTAAACGGTGGCATTGAGGTACAAATCGCGTAATTTTTTTTATCGGCATTTAAGGGATTAATTATAAATCGTATAAATTACATTAATTATAAAATAGATTGTGCAGTACAGATATATTTATAAGTTTATTATAGTTTAAATGAGTATTTTATTTTTTAATTCAGTCAGAATATAATTGTTTGTTTACTTTCAGTAAGTTAATTTTTTAAAATAATTTTTGCTTTCGACATCAATATGCTCGCGCCCCCCTCGATGGCTTATCCCGCCTCCTAGAGGGGCGCGCCCCACAGTTTGAGAAATACTGCAGTACTTACAATGTATTCAAACAATATATGCCTAATTATAACAGTTTGAGTACAATAAATAATTATAATCAGGGCAAGACTTTTTCCAATTCCTACTATTAGCTCACACTCTTTCTATATTTATTTATTTATTTATCTATCTTGGCGGAGTTTTCAATCATTAATAAAATACATTTTAAAGCGCTCCATGGAGCTGACATTTTATATACATGATTGTTTTGGATGACAGTACAATAATTTAATTATAATTAATAAAAACTAATTGATTAAAACTAATTATTCAAAAAATTACAAATACACAGTCACGTTGGCATCATTTTTGGCGACTTGTGTCAAAACTTGAAAAGGTTTTTTTTTCTCACGTTTTAAAACATTCAGATGAATTAAAATTTTATAGACACGATTGTTTTAGATGACAATACGATACTTTAATGATAATTAATAAAAATGAATTACCACTTAATGTTGTGATTCTGTCCTATTTATATACATATTTGTATTAATTGTAACTATTTAATAAAAAGTAGCTAAAATGATATTTTTCTTTGTTGATCTAAGTAGGAATTGACTTATTATTTTTTTTTTTATATTATTTGTTTTTTATCCATATTGCCTAGTATAAAACTGAGATAAGCTGAAAGCACTATACATGCAAAACATTCCTGGAAAAAACTCTGCACACTAAAAATGTGTGTTTTTGATTTATAACTTTAATGTATAATTCTTTTGTAGTCTGATAAATCTGAAGTTGGATTAATCTATGTCTTAACAGAGGAGTACCGACCTTCCGAACTTGGTGGCGATGGTCCCTCCCGTGATGCCTCCGACCATTCCTCCGATGGCGAAGATGGAGACGGCGATCGACCAGATCAGGTCGCGGGTGTCCTCCGAGATCATGTTGCCCGTCCGAGACTGATGCACGGCGCTGATGAATTCCTGGATCACCTGAAACACACACAACATCCAATTAAACAACATTTCATAGACTCATCCGTTTCTCACTTTCTAAAGCATCTCTTCCCCACCACCTGACACAAAACTAATCTTTAAGAGTATATTTTCCTATTAAAATAGTATCTATAAAAACATCGATTTAAATTAAAAGCTTGGTTAAAACTAACGGGCAATGAAAATATTTTAATATGATTTATGAGTAAGAGTTGTATTTTAGTTTCACTAATTCAGTTTGATTCAATTTGCGCTATAAATAGATGTAAAGCATAAAATTTCAAGGCACCAGAAACTATAGGGTGACTTTAGTCATATATTTCATTTTTGTTAACGCATTCTAAAGCAACGAGAGGGTTGTTAGCGACGAAACTAGTCATTTTCAACCGTTATCGAGTGACGATGACAACAACAGAGCCAGCACCCTACTCGGCTAACTTCCACACCACGTCAACGCGAGAGATTTGCACACCTTAATATATTTAAAGCACATCAGCCCCTCTAAACAGTGGGTATTCAGTGGCATAAACACTGAGTGAGTGAGATTTATATTAACGTCTCATTATTAAGCTGCACGAAGGCTACTAGCGACGAACCTCGTAATATTGAACCTCGGTCAAGTGAGGAGGACCGCACCTGAGTTGGCAACCCCTCTCCTAACTTCCCCACCACATCAAAGGGAGGACATTTGGATCTTGACAGATTAAACGTGCATCAGCCTCTTTTGCACGGAGGCTCTTCAGCGGTACTAGACTCGAACTCCTACCACGCCGACCACGAGCTGGTGACCATAATCACTAGGCTACCGCGGTCTCACGTGATTGATGAATTATAGTAGGATATAAAATTCTACTATAATTGATATTCTTATGAATTCATATGAGAAAAATTGCAGTGTCACTTTAGAAAGATATATATTTTAAACCAGATACTTAGACTAAATACTAGATATTTTAGTTAGAAATTAAAAAAAAAAAATGAATAAAATGCATCTAATATCCTTATTACGCGTAGAACACGGAATTTTCTGAAATTCGTATTATCTTTTATTTTCTAACATTCCTGTCATCGAATAAAGGTTATCAAAAATAAAAGTTGTAATCAATACATTCCGTAAGTTTGTATCACTCGGGTTTTGAGTTTGAACACATTGAAGTAAAATAAACATGTCATAACAGATTAAGTTAGGGGTTATAAACTGACGTTTAGAAAAACAAAGCTTCCATTTTTTAAAATCATTTGAAGGAAACCCATGAGGCTGAAAGGCTATCAACAAGACCTTTTACTTAGAGAAAGATATTCCGAGGAACGGGTGAGATAATAAGCATAGATAGTGTTTGATTGCCGTCACTACAGTGTCATACGAGAGTTCCTTGAAGCAGACTTTAAATTTTCGATCCCTTCACTCTTAACTAAAAGACCATCTCTATTAACATTGATGAAAAAAAGTGATATAAAAAATTTATAAATCAATTCCTACTTAGATCAACAAAGAAAAATTTTATATAGAAAGTAGTATAGTATAGAAAATTTATCTTTTTTTTCCATCAAAAATTTTATTCTCAATTTAAAATCCAAGCGCAGATATATTTTGTTGTAGTTGATATATATATATATACAGTGGACTACAAAAGTGTTCGTACACTTGCAATTTCCAATAAAATGTAATGTTTTCTACTAGTAAAATTGGAATTGTAATTTTTTTTATGATATCTGCAACTTGTTCCTAATGGAATGACAATCAATTTTTTAAGAATATTATAACTATTATTTTTAAAAATTAATAATCGAAAAGCTACTAAATATTACACCACAAAAATCTTCGTACACTTAGCAAAAATGTCAACACAACTTTTATTGCATTTCTTTCTTAATTTAGTACTAAGTAGGATATCTTATAGTGTCCACAACAACTTTTAAACGTCTTTAATCAGTTTAATTTGTAATTTCTGCATCGATTTTCCTCCATGCTTCAGTGATTATTGTTTTCACTTCCCATAACGTGTCATGTTTTCTCTTTCTTTAGATCAAATTCTCACCAAATATGTTCTAATGGGCTAAATAAAGTGATTGAGAAGTGTTTTCAGAATTTGGGGGCAGTTGTACGGGAACCAATGGCGTACGTTGAGAGCAGTGAGCTTGGCGTCAGTATCCTGTTAAAAAAGGAAATCGTCTCCAATATCCAAATTTTTGGAGGATAATTTAAAATTTCTCTTCTCTGATATTCAAATAGAGCTCATGCTTAATAATACCATCAAAAAATAACAAATTACCTAATTCTGAAGCCGATTTACACCCCCAACAGGAACACTTTAACCTACATGGTTCATTGATCCAACTAGATTCTTGGGATTAAGTCTCAGAAGATTCAAAATTGACATCAAATTGATTAGGATGACAGAAAATTCAACATTTTTGGTTCCGATGGGTGCATAATAATTTGTAAATGATAAAATGAGGAATTCTATCTCAAGAATTTATGTGGAACAAGAACTTCTCTATCCCCATGCTTCAGCATGGAGTTCGAGGTGTTCTTGTGTGGGGGTGTAAAAATCGGCTTCAGGATTAGGTAATTTGATAATTTTTGATGATATTGAGAATAATCTCCTCTATTTAAATATTTTAAAAAGAAAATTTAAATTATCCGCTGAAAATTTGGATATTGGAGACGACTTCATTTTTTAACATGATAATCATGCCAAACTCACTGCCCTCAAAGTACGCCGCTGGTTCTTCTATAATCGTCTCCAAAATCTGAAAACATCTCTCAATCACTTTATTTAGCCCAGTAGAACATATTCGATGAGAATTTGATTTAAAAAAGGAGAAAACATGACAGATAAACACATTATGGAAACTAAATGATCACAGAATCATGGAGGAAAATCGATGCAGAAATTACAAAAAAACTGATTAAATCTATACCAAAACGTTTAAAGTTGTTGTGGACACTAAAAGATATCCTACTAAGTACTAAATTAAGAAAGAAATACAATATTTGAAGCCATGTTGAGATTTTTGTTAAGTGTACGAAGACTTTTGTGGCGTAATTTTTTAGTAGCTTTTTGATTATTAATTTTTAAAAATAATAGTTAAACTATTCTTATAAAAAATTTATTATGTCATTCCATTAAAAATAAGTTGCAGATATCATAAAAAAATTACATCTCCTATATATTATTAGTCTAAAACTTTAAATTTTACTGGAAATTACAAGTGTTTGAACACATTTGTGGTTCACTATATATATATATATATAAAACAAAAAAATTATGCACGCATTTTAAAAACTAATACACCAGGAGTATTTTTAAAAAGTAATTTTAAGAATCATTATTTTTAAAAAAATTACAGTTTATAGTATTTTTTTAAAAAATATATATTTAAATTGTGAAATATAATACTTTACTTTATTGATTCCGATTTCAACTAAATAAATTAACAATTTAAGAAAGTTTTAACGGGTCACCGTCCCCTTAAGTTTGCATCCCATTTCAGTAATGATAATATTCAAAATTCGAGATGCGCGCCCAACGGGGTGTTCGAGTAGAACAGTGGATTCAAATCCGGCTACACTTAAGTTCCTACAATGTGTAATAAAAGTTAGGCTAATGAGTTATCTACGTGGGTGCTGTCCTCATCACTTGAACGGGATTTAAAGATGAAGGTTTGTAGCCTAAGAGTGATATTAACATCAACTAGAATTAGATATTTTCATTCATTTTAGATTTTTCATAAATTTTTTCTGTACAGAAAAAAAATTTCTAGCCATAGTGAAGGCATCCGACTACTTGCGAAAACTTTGTTTTTTAAAAAATGGATATATGGGTTTTTTTTTGTGGTTTTTAGATCTATTTAGTACATTTTAAGAAAAAAGGCTAAAATTAACAAGAGAAAAATAAATTATTTCTACTGAAATGGAAAAAAATGGGTAAAAATTGACAAAAAAAATTACATAAACGGGGTTCACTCTGTACAAATAGTAAATGATCAAAATCTCAATTTTTCAATTTTGAAGCATTACTTTGCTATTCCTTTTTGAAATGACCTTCAGGATAAGAGAGATTTTAATTTTTATAAACACTAGAGCACTTTATTTTAGTCATATGAAATTGCTTAAAAAAACAGTGATTATATTCACATAAAGAACTGTAAATTTTGTAATAAAGCAGTTATTGATAAATCTGAAGGTTAAAACACTTCTACTGTTGTACAGAACATACACAAAAAATTTCTGTTAATTATTTTAAAATCTTTTTGAGCCATCGCTGTCTCCGTTTGCGCTTTTCGTAAAAAAAAACACATTTCGAGTAAAACGCATTTTCAAGTTTTACATCTTATGTAAAGTAATGGCCTCTGCTTTTACTAAATCACTTGTAGTTTTTGTTCTAGTGAATGGGAAATAAAAACTTATATTTTTATAAAGCTAATAAGATGGCCAATAAAATACATCATAGAAAAAATTTGGCAAAATTCGCAATTTTAGGGCAGTCTGATACCTTAAGCTAAAACTTCTCAGTACAATAAACACTATTTAAAAATTGAAGCCAAATAGGATTTCCTTCGTTGTTGATTAAGGAAAGTATTCTTCAGCGTCTTATGTAACTGACACATGACAAGAATCATTATTTCGTCGTTTTATAATTTCTAAATATCGCAAAAAACTTCCTGTTTAATACGTGCGGAAAAAGATGTGTAGTAGAATGTTTTCCATAAAACGAACAATAAGATTTTGTGACATGTCCGATTCAAGCACAGGAAGAACTTAAGCAGAAAATTTATTATTTCACTTGTTAGAATTTATTTCCTTACAAGATGAAACTGTCTTCTTTGCATTGTTTGCAGAAGATTAAGAAACACGCACATGGGAACCACGCATTATTTTTCATGGGCATAAATACTTAAAAATTCCAGCTAAATCTTTATACACATATTTCACAATACAAAAAATGATATTTTGAGATTCAGAACTATTTGATAAATTGCGCAAAATTTGAACTGGTGACTTCTTGTACATACATTTAGATAAAATTTGGCGCTTCATATATTATTTCTTTAAAAAAAGGTAATAAGAATAATTAGGCTCTCAAATTATTTTCTTAACGCATGCATTATAACCTGAAATCAAACACAATGCTCAGCACAAGATTATTTAAATTTGAGACGTGGGACCAACGTTACATTTTGGTGATAAAAAACCTTAATAAATATCACAAATAGGAAAAATTAAGAAAATAATTATTAAATTAAAATTAAAACTAATAAAAAATAGTTATATTAAAAATTTCGATGCAAAATATTGCAAAGAATAGTTTCAGCAACAAGACACATACTTTTTAAGAAAGAAATATTTTCGATAGATTTTTGAAAAGCGAAGTTTAATTTTAATAAAACACACACACACACAAAAAAAAACGTTTCGTATGCTAAGCCCCGGACCGCTTCGTAGATCGAATGATAACCGGCCACTCAAGGAACATTGAAATATTTCTATCTTATTTACTGTGGTGTATTTATCTCGGTTTTGTGCCACTTTCTATGGAAATCACTTTATATTCATTTTTTTTTTGGTGCAGCCGTATTTTATTCTGGAAGGCATATTTAAAAAAATACACAGTTAAATTAAAATTATTAAGGTATCCAACTACTTGCGATAACTTTTTTTTTTAAAAAAAGGAGGTATGGAGATTTTTTGATCATTTTTATATTTATTTAGCACATTTAAAAAAAATATGCTACAATTAAGGGAAAAATAAATTATTATTGCTAAAATAGGAAAAAATGGGTAAAAATTTACAAAAAATTACATAAATGAGGCCCATTCTGTACAAAAAGTTTATGAACAAATTTTCAATTTTGATGTGTAGCTTTGCTATTCCTTTTTGAAATGACCTTCAGGATAAGAGGTATTTGAATTTTTACAAAAACTAGAGCACTTTATCTTAGACGTTACATGAAATTGCTTAAAAAACAGTGATTATATTCACCATAAGAGACTGCAAATATTGTAATAAAAAGTTGATTGATAAATCTGAAGGTTAAAACACTTCTACTATTATACAGAACATACACAAAAAATTTCTGTTAATTATTTTCAAAACTATTTGAGCAATCGTTGTCCCCGTTTGTGCATTTTCAAAAACAAACACACACATTGCGAGTAAAGTATTTAAAGTATGACATACTGCTTAAAGTAATAGTATCTGCTTTTGCTAAAATGCCTGTAATTTTTCATCTAGTGAATGGAAAATGAAAAAAAAACTCGGTATTTTTATAAAGCTAATAAGATGGTCTACAAAATAAAATCATAAAAAAATTTGTCAATTTTTGCTTAATTCACAATTTTAGGGTAGTCGGATACCTTAAATCAAACAATTTAAAATATAGACCAGTGATTCCCAAAGTGGTCTATACATATGTCTATATAGACCCCCAAGGGTCTATGACGACCTGCAAGGGGTCAACGTCTGCAAAAATA
>BMAV01019409.1:187479-234774 GCA_019973955.1 Trichonephila inaurata madagascariensis
TATAAATCGCGTGACTTTAAATTTTAAAAGAAGTTTAATCTAGTAGAAACCAAATTTTACCTATTTAACTGATTTGTTTACTAAATTCAATGAGGTTAATTTGCACTTACAGGGTGATATCATAAATTTTATTAAAATGAACTATTTAAGCGGTTCTTAACAGAGCTAAGCTAAAAGTATAATACTGGAGGGCCCTAATTTTCTCAATTTATTATAGATAATCTGTCAGGATGTTTTAACCTATGTTCAACTTTTAAATGGCTTTTACTCAGATTTTGAAACCAGGTTTGAGACACCAGGTTTTTACTATGATAATACCACAGTAGGCACTGAATTGATATGGTCACATTGAAAAAAAATGTCGCATTACAATAGATGTTCGTAATAAGCACTAACAAATATCTTACAGTTTAGAAACAGAAGTTAGAAATTTTGGCTTTAAAAAAGCAAACCTGTTATTTGATCCGAATTCTAAAATATTGTGAGGAAGAGTGTGTTTTTAGTTGCTTTTCCTAGTGAGAAGGAGTTTCAACGTGGTTGCCAATCTCCAAAACAAAAAAAGAAAGAAAAAAAAAACTGGATACTACTATAACACATGAGATTTAAGGTTAAACCTAACAAGATTGATACCAAATGTTGAAAATTTGTTAATTTAACGCCAGATTCATCCCTCCTAATAAAATCACTTGTTTGTTGTTTAGTTATTTTATGTATTGAATAACTTTTAATTTAATTAACGTGTGCTTTTTAAATTTTAATCACATTTTAAACATTTCGTTATAATTAGAAATTTAATTCTTTTATAGTAGAGTTGTAGTACCAGCTGTCAAAAAGACATTTAAGTTGGTAAATTTGCAAACATTTAACATTAATTAAGGGTCTACCTCAAACCAAAAAACATGGCAAGGGGTCTACGAGACAAAAATATTTGGAACCTCTGATATAGACAGTCATCGTCCCACCCTCAGGGGGCTGTTGTAAAATTATCCAGCTTTGGCCAGTCCGTGGCGATAAAAAGGTTAGGGAGCACTGTTCTATAAATGATCTAAATTATTACTATTTTTTGTTCTTAATACGCATGATAATCCCTTAAAATTATGTTGCTATTGTAAAGTGATTGCATTTACAGAGACAAAAATATTTTTCTATCTCTTATAGGAGAATTTTATGTGGAAAATTGGTTTGATCCAAAAGTATGCCAGGTAGGAAGACTAACAATGAAGAAAACATTTTTCGAGGTAAACATGGCCACTCATAATTACCGTAAAATTCTTTAAAATGTAATTTTATTTTAGTTCTGTCTTGAATTCTCAATTACAAATAAATCCAATGATGCTTTATAGTAGTTTATAAAAAATATTGCTTAACTTTTGTAATGAGTGTTGCTTTAAATCAATATTTAAATTATAAGAAACGATTTTCACTATAACATTTTTTAAAAACTAATTTCATTATTTATGAAAACAGGCGTTTGAAATGTGGGCAAGGGTCATTTTAAAGCAACTCAAGCATTAGCGCCTTGGTGGGTAAGAAAGTTATGTTAAACACATGTAATATAGTTTTTGAGCTTATTTGAATCATAAAATAAACAAACTTTTATTCTTCTGTTTTTAACTCTAACGCTATAGCCATTTTGTGTACACCTATTTCTATGCCATGAAGGCTTCGTTGCTCATTTGCTACTATTAGGTCACGCTCTCTTATATTTATTTATTTATCTATCTTGGTGGAATTTTTAATCGTTAATAAAATACATTTTAAAGCGCTTAACTGAACTGAAATTTTATATACGTGATTATTTTGGATGACAATACAGTAATTTAATTATAATTAATAAAAATTAATTGATTAAAACTAATTAAAGAATTACAAATACAGCCACGTTGGCATCATTTTTGGCGACTTGTGTCGAAACTTTAAAAGGTTTTTTTCTCACAAGTTAAAGCATTCAGTTGAACTGAAATTTTATAGACACGATTGTTTTGGATGACAATACGATACTTTAATGATAATTAATACAAATTAAATATCTCTTAATGTTGCGATTCTGTCATATGTATATACATATTTATATTAAGTGTAACTATATAATAAAAAGTAGCTAAAATAAATTTTTTCTGTGTTTTTCTATCTAAGTAGGAATTGACTTAAAAACAAATTATATTACTTGTTTTTTTTCTTCGGTTGATTTTAAGTAATAAACATAATTTTGCACGGATACAATAATAACTTTTATGTAATAATGAGAAAATTTTCTATTTACACATTTTAGGTGTTTTAGTATGTCCTATAGCTATCATTAACATTCTCAAATACGTACACAGCATCTCCTTTCTCAGAATTCTCTGCTTTATTCAGAACATAGCTTCTACCGTTGATTCTGACCCAAAATTTCCTTTTTCTTGACATTTTAGAAACACTTATTCTGATTTAAAGTTTTAAAAAATTGAATTTGAGTAAAGATACAAAATGATTAACTTTTATTATTTATTTTCTTACCCCAACATTTCCCTTTTGAAATTTTATAGATTACGTATGCAGAGAAAGAATTCGAGTGATTTTCCGCGCAGGTTACTAAAAATCCTCGATTTATATCCGACCTAAAACAAACTGTACGTAAGTAAGTGTCTCTAAAGTACAATTGGACGACATTTCCTGGATAAAAACAAAAATAAAAGTTTGAGATTTCAGTGTAGAATGTTACAGAGCTTCAGAACCACAGAAATCATTTTTAGAAAAATGAAAGAATTTTCGGAACATTTAAGTAGCTGTATTTTATAGGAAAGGATGAGACACACATAAATTCTGGGAAAGCCTAAGTTTTGTATTTATAAAGTTATACTTAGGTCTAAAATGTACTCATTTGTCTACTCTGCTAAGTTTAGTGTTAAATTATGTGTGAAACAATAACAAAAAGTATGCATCTGAATGTAGAAATGGTTATGATGGAATAAATTCAGTTGCAAAAACAATTATAAGCAAGACTCAAAAATATTATGTGTTAGAAAGAGGGAAACCAATTCACACACATGAGAAAAATTCAGTTCCTCAAAAACCATTATTGGAGCTCAAATAGCTAAAAACATGCTTTGCATTATCTGTAAAATACTTGAAAACTAATTTATTAATATTAATGTTAATTTAAAACTAAAATTTCTATTTTACTGTCTATAAAAAAAAGAAGATCGTCAAGAATCACGAATGCATGGACAATTGACAAGGGAAAAAAAAGGAATCTGATCCCATACCCATGATTCACACACAAGGCCTGCATTTTTTAAATTATAGAAATATTTTTATAAATTCCATACGGCAGGGGGAAAAAACTCGATGAAATGTTTATAAAAAAAGTTCTAAAAATATCAGGTGATAAAAAAGATGGCATCGCACATTGATATATCTTTTATGTATTTGTTTATATAAGAGGCAAAAACAAAACAAGCTTTGGTGGTAGAAAAAAGATAATAGAGGTAGGTATTATATCACATTGCTAAATGTAAATTCAGTAAATTTAATTATGTTCTCCTGTTATATTTAACTAGCGATATGGTTAAATGTATATTAATTACACGTGCTACACTTAACCGAAGTATGCATCATAGTTTTCAGTCCAGCGCATTGTTTTCATACGACAGAATTGTAATGTAATTGTAGCGTTTCATTACAGACGGGAAAAAAGTGCCTTCACAGAAATTCTGTTTTGTCCAACATAGAATGAGAAAATTTGTTTTCTTTCATAAAACTTTAAAAAAAAAAATAGTTCATTTGAGATTATTACTTCATAACAGAATCAAGACCTCTTAGCTGATAAAGAAGTTCAAACATTTTTGCACTAACTAACAAAAGTGCCTACCAGTTGGTGAACTTTTTCGAAGATGCGGATGAAACAATATTTTCCTATGAACACCTTATTTTTGATCAAAAAATTCACGTGAACAGGATTTGCATCCTAAATGACAATATTCGAGATGCATTAGTTAGAAGATTACACGTCATTAAAATTCTGGACCTTAGGGAGGGCGTTCGAAATCAAGTTCACAGCACAGCGAGTTTAAAATGCGATTGCAAAATGAGATGGCAAAAGAGATAGCCCCTGAAAATTTAATGCAATGTGTGCTCCATGGTTCGCATTTCATTTTAGAGCCCCCTAATTAAATTCCGGCACGAAAACAGTTTGCAAATCCCTTTCCGATAAATATGCACAAAATGCAGACGAGAAAAAGGCTTGCACTAACGACGCAAAGGAATTCGCAAACAGGAGTCCGCAGAGAAGCTCGTCGAACTCGCGGTCCAGGACGGTTATGAATGTGTGTGGATTACGAAATAAAAAACTTAAAAAATTTTCAGATTGGGATTAAAGTATGAACAATATCGTAAATACAATCCTAGCATGCTAATAGTCTTTAAGTGATGAAATTTGAAATTAACAAATCACCTAACTTAAGGAATTTATATAAAATGGTTTTTAAGTAATTGTATTTAATTCTTTTGTACGCCACTTATATGTATATTGCCGCACATTTGCCAGGAGAAAAAACAGCCAACCACTCCAATTATTTGAATAATGACAGATTTATTAATAGACAAGAACGATCGAATGACAATACGAAGATATAAATCGACGTATAGACACAAAAATATTACATTATCTACACTAGTGCAAAACACACTCGTTTACATTTTCATCATGCGCTTCAACGTTTTCGAACACAGTGAAAGCACAAACAGATCCTGACTGTGAACTCGCTTTTGAAATACTTTATTTAAAGGGTCCTTAGTAAAGCGTAATGGAAATTTCTAGGAGGGCCGATTCAAGAACCTTCTTAACGATTCCTTGGCAATATTTTTTCCTCCAAATTTCTCGTCAAAGTTGAAAGAGTCACCAAACTGGGAACCCTGGTAAAATCTTCTTGGGTTACCACAAGTATTATCCAAGTTCACGCTCTTAAGCGAGCTTTGTAGGAAAATTGAGTTTTACAGCTAAAGAGTGTATCGCTACACGGAAAACAACATAGGTGGCGTGTTTCAATATATTGAAAATTACTGCTCGTGTGAGTAATTACTTCTTGACATGCACATTAAGTATAAGACAGCTTAATCGATGTAAAGTGTTCAGATGATTTTGGAAATTAATTTATGGGATTAATGAATTAAAAAACTGTGCCTGAACTTGGTGATGTGAGCACTGACTTATTTTTTGTACTTTTTACTATCCACCTTTTTGAAACACCGGTCTAGGAGAAAAGAGCTAACCAAACAGAATGCAATATTTCGGAATAAACTAGTATTCGAAATAAAACAAATCATGGTAATCGCTAGTTAAATTAAAGCACACATTTCAACGCGTTGTCTAAACAAGATCATGTGACCAAGAATTTGCAACTTTACGATATGATACAGAAATTTAGCAAATTCCAAAGATCCCAAAAGAAAAAAAAGTCAATGTTTTTGGTATGAGGCAACGTTTTCAATCGACATAAACATAATACCATTTAAATTTTCAAATAAAAAAAGCCAAAATTTTACTTTTTTCTTTTGATAGTGAAAAAATAACAGCCGACTGAGGTATTGAACAGCCGGCTGGGTGGCGTAGTTGGTTTGTAGCTGGCTTTCTGCGCCCAAGGTTGTGGGTTCACACCCGGCCCAAGTCGGTGGATTTACATGATGCAGAAAATCGACAGCGACCATGTCGTATGATTATACGGTATGCAAGAGATCCCTTGAGTGTCTGTTTGGTTTGGGTGTTCTCGGCAAAATTAAATCCAAGTACAGGTTCGCATCGTCAGAGCTCAGGTGCCTCCCTCTGGGCGACAAAATTACTTCCGGCAATTGGTATCGCCTATAGGGTGCCGCACGAAAAATGTGATACCAGCTCCTGGGGTATGTACTAGGTCTGCAAAGGTAAAAATACCAATCCACAGCCTTATTAGAGAGAAGTTTATTGAACAGAATCTCGCGCTTTGCAGTATAATACATCTTCTGCTAGGACAAGGCTAATCTTTTTAAAATGCTCCTTAACTTTGGAGAAGGGTTTTGGTCACCAAGGTTTCTCTACTGTATGATAATGACATACGTTTAATTATGTACGAGTAGTTTTAGAGGGTCCGTGAAAGATAAATTTTGTCTAAAAGATGTTTCTTAAAAGATAAGTTTCAGTGTATGAAGGGTTTGTGGTTTCAATGAAAAGGGATCAATTAAAAAAGAGATTAAGAATCCATGCAATGGAAAAGGGGTCAGCAAGCTTTGAAGAGGAGAACCAAGTTGTAAGTGAAGCAAGATTACTAAGATATCAAAAATCCGTTTATATGCATACGCATGCGCAGAAGTGGAGTGGACCCAGGTAATGGTCGCATCCAAAACTATCGTGCTCCACAATTACTACTTTTAATACTCTTTAAATAATGATTTGCACAAAGTAACACTTTCCATTCTTTCAAAAACTAAGAACTATTGATGGAATTTTTGTTTCTAAAGAAGGATCAATGCAAGAACAACCCTTGTCAAAATATTCTGTTAAAAATAAGCTTTCTAGTTTCATGAAAAAAGTTCCATATCAATAATAGCATAAGCGTTTTATTTACGTAAGTCTTTTTTTTTATCCTTAAAGAACAATTGTCAATAGTTGTTCTTACATGTGAAAGTCATTTTAACACTATTTTTAATTACCCTTACGCATGGCATAAGATATTAAATGCCTTTTTTTTTGTACCTTCCATTGGGGATTGAAGAGTATTTCCTGTCCATTTATGAGTGCTCCTGTATACAAATAAAGAAATGTTGACGGAAATCATTTGGAGGCGCGTCCTTCAATGGTGGTATTTTTACCAGTGTTATTGGACTTTAACTGTTTTAAAAGCAATTCTAATATTTTCACTAGTTTTCAGTTAACTTTGTCGTTTGAAAATAATTTAATACAGAAGTAATTGCTTAAACCAGTCATATATTTGAACATATACAACATAAATATGCAGGTGAATTTTTTTACACTTATATAATAATAAAGAAAAAAGAAAAAGGGAAACGGTTTTAGCAGATAGGATTTTTTTTAACGCATAGAGGGAGAAGTTTGAAGAGTTTCAACCGTCTATGCAAAGAGCAGAGGTTTGTCAACTCCTGCTCTTAAACATCTTTTTGTTGGGAGCAGAAAGGTACAAAGACGAATTGGCATCTCATGTGCCAAACTATCATACTACGCTACGCTTTAAAGACCATCTTGATTAAATAGGCAACCCCTCCCCTTATCAAACTTATGCCCAAAGTCTACCGAATATATTTTTAACCACTAAACAGCTTTGCCTCTTTTTTTAATACTTATTTTCAAATATTCGAATGCGATTGCGAAGATCGGATATAACTAGGATATCGTTCGGAAACCTAATTTAATATATGCCAATGCCTCGAATTTCATTTCGGGGTGCATTCCTGTAAAATCCCTGCAAAAAAAAATCTTTTGCAAGCTTTTCTCCGATAAATGTGCGTAAGTGCAACCGAGAACAATGAATAATCCATTTAACCCTTTTTTTCGCGTAACATCCTCGCGCTCTTCTTTGCATCCTTCTATAAATAGAAACACTTTTTTAGGCGTGAGGAGGGGGAGGGAGGGAAGGGAAAAGAAATAATTTGATAGGACAACAGTGGTCGAATATTACCGGAAATAAGCGAACAGAAAAAAAAGAATACGCGATGGTACAAAAAAGCGTCGATCACGATTTCTTCCGCGCGCTGAGGAGGGGTGGAGGATGAAAACGAACGAAATTAGGGAAGAGACGGGGGGTTGCGGGAGGGTTGGCTGAAGAAATAAAGTTGCAGAACAGAGAGAGGAATTTCTTTCCACCCAGATTACTCCCGGGGATGTAGTAAGGAGAGAGGAGCAGCAACAGAAACGAAATCTTTACCATAAACCCGGGAAATACAGAGCTGGAAGGGGGGAAGAGAACGGATGCCGGTGTTGGGGGGATAGAATTGACGTCACAGCCGTTGCCAAGGGAACGCGCAAGCGCAGATCCTGCCTCAAATGTCAGAGTTCACTAGGATTTAGGAATGCCCACGGGGAAAGCGGACAGACGATTTACCTGGCCGAAGAACACCCGGAAGAAGGGGGAGGGTCAACCCCCTCTGCCACCCCTTTACGTACGAAAAAGGGAGCGGGAGATGGGGGGAAAGAGGATTGTCGAGACGGGGAAATATATAAACAGCGTGGTGTCATCACCGTTCCAATTTTTAGGGGCGGTTTATAAAACGTCAATACTTTTACCTCGGTGGTGATATTTTCAGAAAAGATAACTTCATTTTTTTCTTTAGCTTTTATGAAAAGAAAAGTGCTTTCGAAAGCTATAAGGGTTTTTCTAAAGGGGTGTACGAGAACGGAAAAATTGAAAGCGTTACGCATATTTTGGGGAGAATAAAAGTGAGGATGAGGGGGAGTTGCATCGATTGTTTGACAGACGAGTGACACATTCAAGCAAGAATGATTTAAGAAATGGGTTATAAAGTTGTGAATGACCGTTACACATTGACCCAACTTATCTTTAACATTTAAAAGCAAGCTCTTTTTCGGAACAATCAACATGCTATTACTTAATAAATTAAAATGCATGCATTTTCTATCGATGCTTATAAACAGCATTCCCTATATGCAAAAAATTCAACAGTGAAGCCCCGAGAATCTTATAATTTCATTAGAAATTACTTATTTCCTTCTTAATAAAGTGTAATTCAGAAAATCAAGTATTGTTGATTAAAATAAGTTTAATTTTATTGAAGAAATCGGAGTACATGGATATTGTCATTTTCTAGTGGCCTGCTTCATCCTGTCTTATAAAATATAAAAGCTAAACGTGCGTGCTTCGAAAGGTTATTCTTTAATTTAAAAAAAAATAATAAAGCCATCACGAAAATTTTGTAATATTGTCAATTTGTTTTCAGACATACTTGAATTAGTACGAGTTCATACATACAAAAGGAAAAAAAAATTAAAAAATGAGATACTTTGTTTAAACGTTGTCCGCTATATCGATTGAAACAATTACAAAATTGCTGCCAAATAATGCATGCAAATGTTAAAATCACATTAATTTATTATATGTATATGAAAAACACTTTTCGATTTGAAGTATTAAATAATGGATAAATTGGAGCTATTTCATGAATAAAAGTTAAGAGTCCATTTAGCACTAGGAAACCGAGCCAAATAAAGTAAGCATTTATTGAATCAATTCAATGTTGCTCATATTAAGTTCAACTACTTTTGATCGAGACAAGATACATTTGAGTAACATAAGAAATTCAGTACTGTGCTTTTGATGGCCTTTTTATAAATGACAGTGAATTCATGTAACGTTGGTCTTAACAAGTCTTGTATTCCTAACTATATGCTTACGAGTACATTTTTCACAATTAAAAACGCTATACATTGTTTTTTTTTTTTTTAAAAAAAAAACCCTTATATATTAAAATAAATACACACATATGTATAGGGGAAAAATATAGATTATCCCTCTGATTTTGTTTCTTATACTTTTATGGTTTCGCATTTCATTCCTTTCTATTTATACAATTGGTGTTCATTAAATAATTCTGTAATAATTTTGTAGAATTTGTGGAAGACTTTTAGCTTATTTATTTTCCTGGAAGGAGTTTCAGTTTTATATTTTTAATTTCTGACCAGAAAATTGGAAAAAGTTTCATAAGAATATATTTTCTTTAACATGAAACGAGGAAGATTCCAGGCAAACCAAAAGGAATTTCAAAGTGAGTTCTTATCAAAATAGATTTTCTTCTCTAAAATTCGAAGCAAGATTAAGGTATCCGACTACGTTCGGAACCGTGATTTTAAAAAAGCGCATAAATGGATAATTGTCATAATATTTAGTGTCACTTAGATTAAAATACATGTATACAATTGTTTTAAGGACATTTTGACAAAAAAATTTATTTAAATATAATATTTTGGCAAAAAATTAACTTAGAATAATCTTATTTCCAAATGTTTTCCTTTTGTGAAAAATGCTTCTATTATAGTAATATTTTGCCTGTATATAGCTCAGACCTCTGCAGAGGCTCAACTTGAATTTTTGAAAAATTCACATTATTTTCAGAGTTACCACCCATTGAAATCATTATTGGCATTTTTTTCTTAAAATTGCTCCCCTCTGTTGTCGTAAAATATGGATAAACCCACTTCTAAGTTATAGATTTCAAAAATTCTAGTTGAGCCTTTGTACAGAAGTCTGAGCTATATACAGGCAAAATATTATAATAGAAGCATTTTTCACAAAAGGAGAACATTTGAAAATAAGATTATTCTAAGTTAATTTTTTCCCGAAATATTGTATTTAAATAATTTTTTTTTCAAAATGTCCTTAAAACAATTTTATACATGTATTCTAATCTAAGTGACACTAAATATCATAAAAGTTATCCATTTATGCGCTTTTTTAAAATCACGGTTCCGAACGTAGTCGGATACCTTAAATGAGAAAAAAATTGATCATTGTCCATCGTTACTCTGTTTCAAGAAATCAAACTCTTAAAAAATTAGTTATTTTTTCATAAATATTCATCTCAAATGACGATAAAATATCAAGAAAAATTAAAACTGTTAGCTATTAAAGTAATATTTTAGTCTATTTATATTAATTTTCAGGAAAAAGCAAGTAATTTGAGATATTTGAGTACCGTAGAATAAAAACATATTCGGGACGCATTTCTGTAGAGATATTAATTTTTTTTCTATTATGGAGAGAATAAAATATTTATCAAATGACAAAAAGATCTTTAAAAAATAAATGATAAGTCTTTTCTTTTTAGATTAGTTCAACTTATGAACTTTAGAACTAATACTGTTTTCCCTCTCCCACCCTCCAAGTGATCTTTAAGATAAATGACATCCCACTTCTTTTTAGGTTAGTTTAACTTATGAACGTTAAATAAAACTAAATCAATATCCCCATCTGTTCGAATCATTTGAAAAAATAATTTTCAACCCAAAATTCAGAGTAGCAAATGTCTGAAAAATAAAATTCCCTTAGTAAGTAGAGCCTCTCAATATAAGTAATATTTTTCAGGTTGCAGTAACAATGCTTTAAAATAATTCGAAACTGTAAAGGGTTTGAAAGACAAAACAATAGAACATATAGGAGGAGTATTTGAATAAAATCTTTTCCTCCTAATAAGCCGTTATGACCGATTTCTAATTAAAGTTCTGGCACTAATATAATTGAAAGTAGAAAAATATAGCAGTTAAAAACTATTTCAAAAGTTCATGTAGAAAATAAACTGATTGTTACAAGTTAATCTGATTATACCGAGATAAATTCACTTAGAAATCTTACTAATTATTTACTGTAAAAATGATTTCTCTAGAGTATAATTCTTCGAACTTTTAAATGAATAAGTCACTATTATTATTATTTTTAAATTGAGGGAATTTTAAGAAAAGTATATATGTATTCAATTTCTTAAGAAAATTATTTTAATAGCTAATGCTTGTATGTTTGCTTTAATGATTATAATTTTATAAAGAAAAATTACAATAAAAGGTTACTTAAAAAACTTATAAAATAAAAATATATAAAACTTATAACTAATAAATAAAATAAAACTTATTTATTAAGTATAGGATTTGGTTTGCAGGAAAACTCAATTCGTAGGAAAAATCTCATACAATAGAAGAAAATATTATGTATGAAAGCTTTAAGATAACTTCCATCTCTCTCTCTATTGATGCAAAAGATGTATCCCAAATACACAAATGATTCACAAAACTGAGTCTGACAATTAAGTCATAAGACATATGAGTGAAGAAATCATGTGCAACATTCAATTAGCATCAAGTTGATAGGAATTGTAGAATGTAAAGAAATATAAGTTGAAGCTTCTAAGAAAAATTTTATTTTACCCAAATAAACGAGTGAGTGAATATTAACGTTGCACTGTTCAGCTACACGAGGGCTTTTGGCGATGGACCACGTCATTTTGAACCATGGTCAAGTGACGTGGACGACACCTGAGCTGGCACCCCCTCTCCTAGCTACCACACCACACCAACGGGAGGACGTTTCAGCTCTCGTGCATCGCTGCCCTACACGGTGGGTCTTTAGTGGTACAGGGCTCGAAATCATGACATGCCTGCCATGATCCGATACCTTAACCACTGGGCTACCGCAGCCCTATACCAAAATAAATAAAAAGCTTAAGTTATAAGACTTAAATACACCATAAGCCCATTCGCCTATATATATATATATATAGGGTTATATAGACAATTTTCTTTTATTAGATTACTGAGTTTCCAGCTGTAGAAATCAAGTAACATACATTTCATGATAATATCAAAATTAAAGTTCTGTGATGTGCATCTATACCTGTATTGGAATTTCTAGCCTCAAATTATTACCGAGAGTTAAATTTTTTGAATAAAAACATTGTAATTAGATGTGTTCGATATATCGACTGAACTAAAGAGAATATAATTCTGAACATACAATACACAAGGATGCTGTAAAGCTTAGTTGAAATGGCAGTTATTTAAATTGTGTTTTAATATCCGCGCTACTTACGTAATATCACAACCATGCCAACTTTCAAGATAACTCCCCAAATTGGTGACTCCGATTTGACAAGTGTCGTAGGCGCTGAATTGGCAACCATGTGTTTCATTTGTAATTTTTCCACTTGCCCCGCTGTTCTAAACTTAACCGTTCTTTGGCATGGCACACTCGCATACTAAAATGCGAGTCTGGGATTTACCGAATTCTCAAATAAAATTTAATAATATATAGTAAATATTATTCTATCATATATGATTATATAATAATATAAAATTAATAATATAAAATTTATCTAATATATATAAATGGATATTCGTATATATGGCCTCGCTTCACTCCAACACCATTCAACTAATCAGTATGATAATTGGCATGTATACGTATTTTTTTTATGGAGAAGGTTTTTATGCTATCCTCTGTGTTGCAGCTCCCCAACAAGTGGTACTATAGCTTATCAACTTCTACTGTTCAATCAATCAACAAGTTTCCAACAGGGTCGCCAAAAATGAGGCCAATTAGGCTCTATCGCCAACATTTCCCTCTGTTTCCATTGAATCGCCATTATAATGTAAGAACGGCGTTGCGCTCGCCAATATTACAACTTCAACATAAAATAAATACAACAGAAAATAATATTAACGAATTACACATCTAGATATAAATTATTTACTCTATTTTAAGAGTTTATTACACAAAATTTGTAACAATGTGTTAATTTGCTGAGCAGAGATCAGCTTAGGAAGGTGTTTTCAGAAATCAATCCACAAGAGAGTTGCGGGCGTTATAAATAAAAAAAATCCCTTTGGTCAGCTATTAAATCTACAGGCTTAAAATTTAACAAATATGGGTTTTTTGTTCAGCTGAGATATGCAAAAAGCTTTTTTGTGTTTAATTTGCAATTCACGTAAAATTAACTCATTAAAAACGTTTTTATTCTTCGATCTGTAGTGTTTAATTTTTCAATTCACCCGTGCAAAAAACGGGTATACCATCTAGTTAATAATAAAATTCAATAATAAGAACACTTTCTCCATATTTCGGTCAGCGTATTCCGCTTTTAGAATTCGAGCATTTTTATTCAATGTCGTCTGTATGATTCCGAAAATACGCAAATAGTATAACCGTCTATGAGGGACAATTAGTGACACAGATCCGCGATCGTTACTTTCATTTCTGTGCATTGAGAGAATTCCCCCCACACAGAGAAACAATTCTATAGTTTATCACATGTTTAATTACTTAAAACGAGGCCAGATTAAATTTTTTTGCACGGTCTCTGCGAAAACCGTTTAATCAATTCTCGGCGAAAAAGTTCCAATAAAACGTTATGTGGGCCTCTCGGAACAAATAATTCCAAAAACAACACAACCCGAAAAGCAGAAATATCATTGTCTTGCTTTGAACTGACTCCTAATAAGAAAAACAAGAAAAAGGCATACGATCGTTTTCATTAATTAAAATCCGATTCATTCGTCGAAAGCCATTTCTCTATGTTGCGCCCCTAAAGGTAGCCCCGGGCAGGGTTGAACCGGGGCTCATTTTTCTTCACTTCGTTTCAGAATGAGGGGAGGAGAGAGGGGGAGGTGTCAGCAGTGGCGCGATCTTTCACGATATTGCCGACAAGGGAGAAAATGACTTCTAGGCAAAGGTAGTGAATGAAAAATAAATCTTTTGGGGAAGAAGTTATTTATTCTGGTGTGGCAACAAAATCGCTTCTTTCCGGGGGGAAAGGAGAAAAAAAAAGGCCTAGGAAACACGTTCCGCAGCAAGGGTTTATTTTCTGTATCTCTCCCCCTTTTTGTTTTATTCGAAGTTCTTTTATTTTTTTATTTTTGTTCTTCTAAAATAACAGATTCGACGGACAATTGTTTTATTTTCGCTGAAGGATTCACTCTGAGGTTTTTCCGTACAAATTGTAAACGACGTGAAAGAGGAATCGATATCGATAAAATGTATCTTCGAGAAAATTTAAACACGTTAACAAGGGATGAGGAAATCAACTCTTCACAATTTGATCCGGCGAAAATGTTTGACAAAAATTATCGAGATTATTATATATTGTATGCCTTTAAAGTTGATGTATGGTATTGTTAATAATAAAACATACAGTGATTATTTGAATATTTCGTATGTATGTATGATTGTGTTTCTTAGATTCCATTCACATAAATACACCACACTCCAATTTGATTTGCACAAAACACTAAATATTACATTCATAGTCAAGAGAAAAAGATGACAAATAACATCTAATGCAGTAGAGTCCCAAAAACTTGGCCTAATGTGGACGGAAGGGTGGCCGACGTAGTGAAAATGCCGGGTTATCGAATATGGGATAAAAAAGAATAAGTACAAGTGTTTCCTCAGAAAATATTGTACTACACTTGTATGTATTGTTTAGGTGGGAATACAACAGAAAATAAGCTGCTTAAATACCCTTAAACACAGGAAACTCCATGGATATACAGAATTTATTACATGAAAAGGAAAATTGATGAATACACAGCATACAATAATTAACCTGATCAGATACATTTTAGACAAATACTTTTTGAAGTCGTAAAGCTGTCTATAATGAAAATTAAGGACCTGATATTTAAAAAAAAGGAAGCTAGTTTTTGAAAGGAATCCGTAATTTTCCTTTGTCTTCTGTACCGTATTCTGCATTTTACTGTTTCATCACGAAAACGAGTAAATCCACTACCACGCTCTTTGTTGTTCAAAATACTGAAGGGCGGTTTCAACAGCCTTTAGTCCCTCCCTATGTCTTATTTTAAGAGTTTGTAAGGTGTCCTCTACGTTAACATCTTTATCACTTTCCGGCATGTGTTCGTGAGGGTTTCTTAGACCTGAAAGGGTGTGGACGAGTTATCTGTACTGCAGGGTTATCTAGTGTTGAGTTTTCGGGTCTCTACGGTACGGACTTTGAGATTCAATTTAGTTTAAAATGTACAAAATATCATCATTTGACATTCGTTTACTTTTTTCCTTACTAACGCTGAGCTAAGAGTTGAATGAAGTTCATTGGTGATGAACCTCATAGCCTTAAGTAACGAAAACACTTCAGTTGGTATTTAACTCCACACTTACTCCATCGTTTGGCAAAGTAGAATACAAAGTTGAACGTGCAATCCTTCGACACAAGCAAGGCTTTACTTCTACACAAATTTACCTATTAATTCAATACTTCAATTTAAAATCGTACTGAAATTTCACAGTGATCATTGGACGCTCACGAGATATTGATTAAATGAATTTCTCTAAATGTATTCTAATAATAGGAATTTCCTCACATGTGAGAATTTAGAAGCCTCGTTAATTTTTAGGCGCGGAAATGGTTCTTCCATACGACTGGAATGGACCCTAAGCTAGAAATTCTCAGTTTACACAAAGTCATATATAAATTCTACTAATTACGTAACAATAGTGGAGAGATATTCAATTGAATCACTGGAGATGCTTTTTTGTTGTTGTTAATACACCGCAAACTGACAAATTCAGACAAGGTTCATAAGACATTGATGTACAAAAATTCGAATGCAACGGAATTAATAGATATTTTGTCAAAAGAGGTCCATAGAACTAAAAATACACTTGATAGAACTTTAGTAAAGACAATTGGCAAATATCTTCGTAGCCTCTGAGAACGAGAATCACTCAATGTCACCACTGGCAAGACGTGAGAGTGCAGTCTGGGAGAAATTCGAAGGATAGAGCCCTATCTGGTCTATTACCCATACATCAATGAGGAAAGGGAGGTACCCTCTACTCTACTTCTGAACAAATTACAAAAAGGAATACACACACACACAAACGAGACTAAATATGTGGTTAGAAAAAAGAGGGGAGTTGGCAACAACTGCCTTGACGATGTCATCCTACACCTCTCCTCTATCCATGTGGCCAGTTTCGCCTTCATCGATCACATCAGTTGGGAGTAGTGCGTCACTAAGTGAATACTTGCAACTGCATTATGCCAAAAAAATTTCGAATCAACATCAAATTTCTTGTGAAACTTAAGAAATCAGAGACAAAAACATTTCAAATACTAGCCGAGGCTTATGGAGATGAAATTTTGTCTTGTGCACAAGTGTTTGAATGGCATAAGTGGTTTTCAGGTGGAAGGGACAGTGTGGAAGATTATGAAAGTGCTGGGTGCCCAAGGTAAGCGATTACAGACCACAGCATTGCCAAAATTCGTGATATGAGTGGGTTCCCACTCACATCAGAAATCAGACTGTTAATCAACACAACTATACTGAAGTACTAAAAAGACTTCGTGAAAAAATTAGGAAAAAAAGACCAGAATTGGGGAGGGATGGATGGCTGTTGTACCAAGACAATGCATCCGCCCACATGGCCCTATCTGTTAAGTAGTTTCTGACCAGAAAAAATGTTATTTTGATGTGGCGTCCTCCTTATTCACCTGATTTATCCTCATACAACATTTTTTTATTTCATAGAAATAAATCTTAAAGGGAACCCATTTTACCTCAGTTGAAGAGGTTCAGACAAAAATGGAGAATCTTCTGAAGGGCCTTCAGAAAACCTCGTTCCAGGACTGTTACCAGCAATGGCAGCACCAAATGCAAAAGTGTGTGAATTCTGAAGAGAACTGCTTTGAAGGTCCTATTTACTAGATACGAGGCGTGTCTGGAAATCAAGTACCGTTTCGTTCAACCGTAGCGGTAGTATCGGAGTTTACCACTTGCGTATGCGTGTTTTTGGTAGATTGTCAGTACAGTGACGCCATTACAGCCGAATTGTGTTGTTTTTACACATGTTAGTGAGTGTTCAGAATGTTTAAGACGATTGTCGATCTCGCCGACTGTGAAGTTCCTTCCGTAATCCGTTTTTTGAAAGCAAGAAATGTCAAGCGAGATGAATGAGTGAATATTAACGTCGCACAGTCCAGCTGCTCGAAGGCTTTTGGTGACGGACCTCATAATTTTGAATTATAGTCCAGTGACGAGTACGACATCTGAGTTGGCACCTCCTCTCCTAACCACCCCGCTAACGGGAAGACGTTCGAGCTCTCGACATGTTTAACGTGCATCGCTCCCCTACATGGCGGGTCTTCAGTGGTACTAGACACTGACATGCCTGCCACGAGTCTGCTACCTTTGAGCACTAGGCTATTGCGGCCACCAAACGAGATGAAATTTATGGTCTTGAAGAGGTTTACGGTGAAAATGCAATGAGTGATGGAATGGAGAGGAAGCGGATTCGATAACTGAATGATAGGCACACCAATGTTTATGAAGAAGCCTGGTGGGGACGGCCTTCAGTTTTTAGTAATGGTTTGGTTGAAAAAGTAAGAAAATTCATAGGAGCAGACAGTTTACAATTAGATTCCTTTTTTTTATGCGTTTCCCCAAAGAGCTGTTTTCCCCGGTGGCATCTTTCTTTCAAGATGTTATAGACAAGTTAGTTTTCCAGTATGAAAAATGACTTAATAATGGTGATAAACTATGTAGAAAAATAGTTTTCTACATGCTGTTCCATGTAAAAACAAATTTTGTTTTGAAAAAATTTTCATATGCGAGTTTTTGCAAATGGGTACTAAGCTTCTGGACAAGCCTCGTACATTGGCCAGAAATCAATTAATCGATTTCAAGTCAATTAAGTTTTCTTAATTATTTTTAAAGAGGTAAATCAGGTTTTATGAAAAGAATAGCTTCACCATTACCAAAAAAAACAACTTTAAAATGTTTCAGCGTAATAATTCTTAAAAGAGGAAATTAAACTCGTCCAACCAAAACTTGTATGGGCGGACTATTCTATCTAAAATGGGAGTGAAATAAGGTAAATCCCTAAATTTATTTCCTAGATGAGTGGCAAGATGTTTTTAGAACGCAACCGGAACGGGTATTTGTTATAGAAATGTCTCTAACGACTAGTCACTTTCTTGGAAAAGAAAAACAACTTTTTAATGTTCATGTTTGGTGCCTCAATGAAAAGTTTAAGGAACTCGAGAGTACTTGCCTTCTGTGGCGCATTGATGACGGCTGTGTTGTAGCCGAATTGCACCATGCCAAGGACGGCGGCAAAAATGGCGAACACCAGGCTGCATGTTAGTCCCTGGAGAAAAAGAAAAATATACATAAATAATAAGAAAATACTATAATTACAGATTACAATATAAGCAGAACATAAGATACATAAAATAAGCTAAGTTGATGTAGCATTATGTAAAGCATTCACTTTTAAACACATTACACATACTCGTATTAGAAAGAAATTTATTTATACAGCTTCACACGTATCCATCTTTTTTTAATACAAATGTAAATTAAGTAGACTCAATAAACTGTTTATCCATACTCTGATCCTGGAATCGATACTGATCACTGCCTCTATTATGAGAAAACATGCAGCAAAATCCCACATGTTATCCCGAAAGAGCACAAAATTTCTCAAAAGGTTCTCAAAGAGGCTTCTTAAGGTATTCAGACCTTAGAACAACGACTAACTTCAAATCAATTCGTCAAGCCATCAGGAAACACTGACATTGACAAATATGCAAATTTTTCAATAAAAATAAATAAGTTCAAAATTAAATTTGCACGGGCCCAAGACTATTTTAATTGAAACTGCATTTTTCTGAACTACCACTTTATTTAATATTTCGCGTTTCTATGTAATAATTCACAAAAGTTTACTCGATATATGACAATTAAACCAATTTCAATTTAAACATACAAATGTATTTGTGCTAGTACATCTTGTCACACCAATAGCACCAAAATCATCCCCAAAACTGACTTTTTTGCTGCATTCGAATTGGTTAGGTATTGCGCCGGCTACAGCATTCACTTTTTTCAATTTTTTTCTATTCTACAGTATTCAAATTAATTATTAATGAAATTTTAAATATTCTTATTAAATTTTAACTCCGAGTAAAGTTTGTACAAGCATCATCACCAAAGTAAAGATAGAGCCTAACAGGATGACGACCAACTTGAAAGACATAAAACAAGTTATCCAACAATCCCATTCCTTTAAAAAAAATTGACTCGCAGCTGCGTCATTTCCTATTCATCTAAATCAAGATATATTCTAAACTTTTCGAAAAAAATTATATTTAGAGTTTAAGGTGTATATAGATAATTAATATAAAGCAACATTTTAAAGTAAAACGGTAAAAAAATGGAATTCAATTATTTAAAAAAAATTTTTGGGAGTGATAGGCATGTAATAGACCAATAATTTGTAAGTTGCGAGAAAGAAAAATGAAAATTGTGGATGCATAGTTAACTGTGAAAACACTGAATATTTTTTACTTCATAATATTCTTTTTCGTTTCAAGTTTTTAAATTATAAATTTCATATTTTTTTTCAGAATAAGAGAACATCATAATTGCATTTTCTCCACTGAATTAGTTTCTTCGCAAAACAGCAATCCGATAAAAGGTCCTCTTAATTTTTAACGGCCAAGTGAGGAGAACGAAACCCGAATTTGTACTTCACCCTTCAAATTTAATTACAATCCAATAATTTTATTTTTCAACAAAATAAATCTGCATTATCATTTCTTTCGAGTATAAAAGTCGTTCAAAATATTGATTTTAAAAGGCCGATTATTTTAATGTTTAATTTGGTGTCATTTAGTAGTTTTGTAATTTTGGTTCCAAAAAATAAAACTCACGCGTGACCTTGACTTTGGTTTGAAAACAGGAACATCTTGAAGCGCCTCGCGAATAGCCATTACAACCATTTCCGAAGCCCTAATTGGACAACCTTTCACCCAATCAAAACAATTAAGGCAGCCAGCTAATTAAGACAAAGGCGATTAACTTTTCTTCGTCCGCGAATAAGAATTCATAAGAATATCTCTGAAACTGGAAAGAAAGTCATTAACTGTGAGCGTGGACTATAAATCACCCCAAAGAATAAAAACAAAGAACTTTTTAATTAACGGAGCAGCAGCTTATGATGACAATTGGAATATCGAATATTCATTAACCCTCAAAAATGGGAGAAAACTTGGAATCTAGGACAAAAAAAAAATTAAGTGGAAAGTTGAATTAAAAGCTTTTTCTTTTAATAATTTTTAAGTAATGAAAATAATTGCGGTAATATTAATCATGAATTTTATTTGAACACTTTTAGACAGCAGAAGTTCAAAGTATAAAAGTCTTTTTTACTTTAAGAATGTATTCCAATGAGAAAAGGCTTAGCTTTAAAATTGAGTAGAACTTTCCCTCCCAACCACTGAATTATGAGAATTAAAAGAATTGAATCAGTTTGACTAGGGATTTGAACAAGTTTTAGATCTTTTAATTATCTCCACATAAAGATGAATAGCAGATTAAAGAAAACGCGACTGAAATTCGTGAAAAACAAAGTATATCATACTTTTTCTTAATTAAGATTTGCTTTAAAGTTAATATATGCTTCTTTATTCTAAAGATCATGAAAGGATATCTTTGAATAGAATAAATTTCAAAAGAATAAATTTCTATGCAATTATTTGTATTCCGCAATGAAGTTTATTCCATACCATTTTTTTTCGGTGAATAATAACCAGTTTAATTTTGTAACAACGTTCTTCTGCAGGAATTCGCTGAAATGTTGCAAGCGTAGAGGTGGATGAGGAAACATCAATCCATTGCCGTTACTTTAAATGCTAATTAGTTTTTCGAAATTTCCTCTTTTCAGTACATGCGGCAAATTTTGATATTAACTGAATTTTTCGTCAAATATATTACCTAAAAGTATAATTTGTTAAAGATAATCAGCAGATCTATTCAACAATGATATACTTTTAATAGTAGTTTTTTTTTAAATGTTGACAGCTAAAATCATAAAATATGATGTACAGATATTATAAAATGACTACATGCAATTCGCCGTTTGGAATAGTACTTGGGATAACCGTTATCGAATCGTGGGTTCATGTCCTGGTGTCAGTGAAGACCCTCTGTGCAGAGGGATTGGCGAATATTAAATTTGTTGCTCAAGTGAGAGTTGTAATTCGACGGACTTCGAAATTTTGAACCATGGCCAACTGTTGAGGAGGACACCTGTGCTGGTAGTCCCTCTCCTAACTTTCACACCTAGCCAACGGGCGGGCGTTTCACCCTCGTCAGATTTAACGTGCATCGGCCTCCTTTACACGGCGGATCTTCAGAGGTACTAGCCTCGAGCTCACGACACGCCAGCCACTAGTCCGTGACCATAACCCCTAGGTTACCATGGCTACCTGTCAAGGCTCAAAATCTTTACAATGGTTTGGAAGTTTAGTATTAATTCAGGAGTCATTCTCGTCTCTTGATTAAGGTCCAGAATTACTAGGTCTGTCGTAATAGCTTTCAACCTGCTTTAACCCTTTATCTACCGACGGTACTTATAAGTACTACTCACTTTAATGTTACATAGAATGACCATTTTTACGAATACTTTGACGAAACTTAGCAGGGATATTCTTTGAAATCCACTCTTCAAAAATATATGGCAGCACGGTTTCCATGCTGAGTATTTTAGTAGGGAAGGCGAATACTTTTATGGAAGAAATTGCGATTTCAGCTGACGGCGTTTTCAGCGGATTGCGAAGATTGCCATTTTTGTTGTTGTTGTTGCCGTGTCCTTCCTGAAGGGAAGGAATGAATGTTGCCTGAGCCTGCGAGAGAAGTCATTTTTGTTCCGAAGTAGTTCATGTCAAAAGGTAAGCGTCATAGTTTTTTTGTATGTTAATGAAGATCTTAGAAAACGATTCGACTACTTATTTTAAGTGAATAGTGCGTGTAATTAATTTTACAGGTGAATATCTTATAT
The DNA here is from genome assembly GCA_019973955.1 of Trichonephila inaurata madagascariensis. NCBI lineage: Eukaryota > Metazoa > Arthropoda > Arachnida > Araneae > Nephilidae > Trichonephila > Trichonephila inaurata. The sequence continues at coordinate 209,808 of BMAV01019409.1, forward strand.
TAATTAATAAGATCTAACTAATTAAATTTCCCAAAGTATTTTGTTTATAGATATCCCTTAATTTTCAATGTAGTTAGTGATTTAAAAAAAATATTGCATGAAAAAAAAACCTGCAGTAAATCATAATGAGGTAGATAAAGGTTTAAAGTGCGATGTTAATAGAAACGTACTCGCGCGATTGGAATATATACTTTGACAAGAGAGAAGAAATGTCATGATTTTGAGAGTCCTTCTCACTTTGAAATTCTTTTATAATAATAATTAAAAAAAAACAGTAAAATACATTAAATTGAAATAAAGAAATTGAGGTACATCGTTCAAGAATATTCAAGAAATGAATGCGAGTTTCTCCAGAATGATCCATGCGAAGGATAAGAAAAATGATTGGCGAGTGAATATAAGCAAAAGGTTACCGAGCATATCTAAACTCGGTATTTAAAAAGATTACAACACAGTACGCCACAAAAAATTAATACAATACTTAGACCCAGAAGGAACATGTTGCAAAGCCGTGAGAGTTTAGAGAGACAACAATGACTACTAAAACATGACGAACATGACCCAAATTAACAATCAACAACGGTACCACCTGAGCGGATGAGGAAGCCAAGGACACCGGTAACAATAGTTCGTAAAACAGTGAACTTCTAATTTCTAGTGTAGTGTCAATTTATTAAGACTGGATACTCAGTTCTCAGTGATTTTTCTGTTTCTTTTTTCTTAGTTCTTTTTAGTGGTTTTATGTAAGAACCATATGCAATAACAACCGATGCATTTTCTAATACTTGGATCTTGTGGTTTTGTAAACCTATCCCTACTAAAGATTCCATACCACGTCAAAGTGAGGACTTTGATCCTGGATAGATTTAATGTGTATTGATCATTCTAAGCAACAGATATTTAACGACATTAGGACTAAAATCCGTGTCAAAAATGGGACCTGTGGTGAGTTTGCTACTATGATCCCCCGGCCTCCTATCACAGCCACTTGTAAATGTTAGAAAGGAGAAAACAGAACAACATACAAGAAGTAAGGTCATAGAGAAACGGGAATCCTGGGAGCTTCACTCGTGTTTTCTAATGATAAGAAACCCCATAAGAGAAAGGAAAGGTTGGGCACTTTGGAATTTGTATTTACCCCCCAGAAAAGTTAGCCCTGTGAATGCTTAGCATCGCACTATAGAACAACCTGAGGGCTATTGGCGACGGACCTCGTAGTCATACCACGCCGCAGGTGAAACTTCTACAGATTTAACGTGCATCGGTCCCTCTATAGTCTTCAGTAGCATTAGAGTTCGAATTCTTGGCACGTCGGCCGCAAGCTCGAGGCCTTGACTACTTGGATACCAAGCAACAAAGTTAGCCTTGGTCAGATGGGGAAAAGCAGATCTTGTAATTCTAGTGCTTCTCAAACTTTCAATCTTTGAGACTCAATTTTTAATCATAATTTTCATCGCGCCCCCCCTCTATATAATAACAACGTATTGAATTCAATGATGTGCTAACTTTGATGCTAAAGCTACAATGCGATTTTAATAGTAAACCGTACAAATTATTAAGGTAAGTATTAAATTTTGAAAATAATTTTGCATATGACAAGCACATGGGTAAATTAATTTAGAGCATTAATTTAGTATTGATGAATTAATGATGAAATACATTGTACAGTACTGACATATTTATAAGTATATTATATTAGTGTAAATATGTATTTTATTTATTATGTCAGAATGTATTTTTTCTTTTGCTTCCATTCAGTAAATTAATATTTTTAAATAATCTTTTATTTTCGACTTTTCGATATGCGTGAGCCCCCTGGGTAAGATTATAACGCCCCACAGTTTGAGAAAAGCTGTGTTATTCTCTTAGACACATACAACGACAAATCAGTATTTCTATTCCTTTAAATCGTAATATTTCTCAAGCTCAAACTCAATGGCGCAACAGCCCAAGAGGGCCAGGGCCTACTATGCCCATCCCAGTATACGGGACCATTGGTCGCTGAGATGCTTGAGCAGATGTCCTGGTTAGATGGTCAGTCTGAAGCGAGACCCCCAGTGTTTAAGTTCCCAAGCAAGCTTGGTACTCATTTATCGACCCACTGCAGTAGGGATGAAAGGCTGAGTTTACCTGTCCCAGCCCGGGAACAGAACCCGGACATGTGGTGTGGAAGCTTGATATACTATGACTGTGGGTCTCACATAATGTTTCTACTTGAATCTAAAATCATAAGTACATATGCGTGAAGAAAAGGAAATCTTGTAGAAATATACCCTAGACATATATTTTAGACTCATAAATCTTATCGGTTAAATGTTTCGCTTCTCCGTACAAAAGATATAGTGCGATTGATTTTTGTTCGATTACAACCTCAACCAGAAGACGTTCTTACCAATCCCATAAAAAGGCTCTTAGGTTCGAATCAAACGATCAAGGAAATCCATCATGTCCCACAAGTGTCCCATTATGGAGGAGAGCTCAAAGGAAGATCCCGGATTAGACCCTAAAGTGCTGAGTCGATATTTATCTGCTGCTGCTATCCTTCCGACACAAGTGGAGGGAGTCCAGCAAATTGTTTCAAACGGCTTGGGCCCCTTTTGGGGGGCCACTGGGAAAAGGACGATATAAAAGTTTATGGCCCGGGCACACAAAGAGACGGAGTGGGCACTTTTGCGACCATCGGACAGAAAAGACATCGTCCACTCCTGCTCCCCCCCTCATCTTGCAAAAGTTCCGTTCTGTCTCTATACGTACACAGTTCATAATAAACATTTATGATCATCGATCTTGTCGGTCCCCTCTGCCGACTCAACAGACCAAGATAATCGAAGATAATAAAATGTTATCCTCTCCTCTGTTCTGTAAAATAAAAAAAACGGGGAATAAAAATTGTTGAGTGGAAAATTTTGCTACTTGTGTTCCTTTTCGTGTTTCGTAGTGTATTTACGATTCAATATATCATGGCCACATAGAAAGGGGAGTTTAAGAGAGCATATCACAGGAAAAGAGAAGTTGGAATATTTATGCGGCATTTTGGAACGGCAAGACGAATTCAGAAAAAAATTCGTTTTACTCAATATTTCGTTTACTTACACGTATATATATATATTTGTTTCTTCTATTTGTCAGCAAATAATGTTACCTGAATGTGTAAGCAATATATATGACTGAAACTTTATTAAACCAAAAGTATCCATTTTATTTTGGAGACATGCCAAGGCATCATTTTGTGGTCATACTATCTCTGCGATTCAATTAAAACGGGAATTGGCTTTCCTAATCAATGGATGCTTTTACCTTCAAAGAATTATTGAAGTCGAGAGACTTCGAAAAATTAGTATACATACATAATAATGTGCATCTAGCCGAGATTGCAGAAAGCACATTAGAGATTTTTGAATATTATATCTTATAAGAGTTTAGATTCTTATACATAAATTATTCACTGAAAATAAATGCGATTACTGAAGGTACCAGCGAGCCAGAAATGACTGCCCTCTGCTGTCCTATAGTGATGGGAATAGAAGAGAAATATTTTTATGTTTGAAACCTGCTTGATTGATAGGTTAATTTGAATTAACATCACATTATATAAGTCACCGGCGACGGACGTCTTAACTATGAAATTACAAGAAAAAAAAAAGAAATCTCTCTCTAAGCTGGTATTATACTCTTATTAACAACACCTTGATAGAACTTTGAGGCAGAGATAAACTTTCTGCAGACAACTTTCTTCTGCTTTTCAGCGATACTGGTTAAAATCCACGTCTCTATCAAAACCCCACAAGTCCTATACATGCAAGGAACCTCGTAGGCGTATGCGACACATACTTTGGTGTCCTCTTTTAAGATTAATGTATAGTACTTCCCTTTAGACTGAGGGTACTCAACCTTTTTTCTGCTGGTCCGCATACATATGTCTGCTATCTCAAGCGGGCCGCAACACCAGGATACATGGGGAGGCGGGGAGGGGGAGAAATGCTTTAAGACCAAGATAACATTGGAAATTTAAAACGCGGAAAACTGATCAAAATATAACTTTTTTCTTTTTATAATTATTATTATTATTATTTTTTGTCACTAATACTAAATTAGAAGCATTTAAGAAACACTCCTTCACAATTTCTGCATCAGTAAACGATGTCATACAATTACCTAGGTATAACAAATTTCATAAGGTGCATTTGTTACCGCTGGGATATTACCACTGACAAAGCACTTTGTTGCTGTTGCAAAGATTATTCAAGAAAGCCTATTTATCACCTCTTGAAAGACATCTTCGGGGAAAAGTGTCATTGAATGATTTCTGTTTATTGGTATTTTTTAAATTTAGAACTTTCGTGATAAATGAAATAATTACTGATCCATGTTTGTTTTCCACTACAAAATAGTCAACCTCCCAATCGTCTTGAAACGATACATTTTCTTCGAATATTTTTCGCTTGCAAGATATGAAAGATAGTTAAAACTTATTTCCACCCATAAAATTGCCGCTACTCCACTGTTGTCTTTTGTCACTAACCGTAACCGTTCCAAACAGAAAAAGAATATCAATTCGTACCCGTACGACACTGACAGCAAAAAGCAAAATTGATGTATTTGATTTCTTCACAAAGAATTTCCCACCAAATTTTTAATACAATGTTCTTAAATAAGTGTATTTCTCAGAGCAATGGGCCATGACCGGGCCATTTAAAAAGGCTCGATGAGCCGCAGGTTGAGTATCACTGCTTTAGACTCAGGACGAGATTGGTGGATTCAGCCCATGATTTAATTTTAACACCATGAGTCAGGAAGGCTTGTAGCAGACTTTTAAATTTCTGCCTCAATTTATTATTTGAGATCTCCCACAACCATATTAATTTTTTAATCTACAACAACATATATCCAAGATGTGCTGCAACTAGATTTATTGAAAAATAATTATTTTCTTGCAATAATTAAAATTTTTTAATCCAATTCAGCGTCTTAAAAGGTGGAAGTACCAGTACAAGATGTATATGAAAATAAATTCACTTTCTAAATTATTAAGGCGACGTCATTTAAATGACTGAAGCGTAAATAAAAACATGTAGACACACATCAAAATAAATGTACACGAAACTGAATTTATTAATAGCACTCCAGAGCTACAGGAGGGATATCGTGGCTTTTGAAATGCAATGTTTTCAATGAGCTCAATTCATGTGACCTCATAATCACATGATAATGATAACCACGTGAGTCTAGTCAATTAGTTCAAAAATTCATATGACGTCATAGTCACACGATAAAATCTATCGTGTACTTTCAGCTAATTGGTTCATACGCGCTTTGCTGTTGCCAACTTTGGCTCTTTGCAGAAAACTTTCTCTTAAAAATACATATGTATACAAAATGCAGGAAATTGAAAAGTACATCATAGGATAAAATTTTATCATTGATTTTAAGAAAATCTTAAAGAATATTTTTTTTATAATATTTAAAATTTATCCAATTATGAATTTTGTAATTTTATCTAATTGTAAGTTTTATAAATAGAAACAACAAGTACGATTAGTTTAATGTCTGTTTTGAATTCAATGCAGAGTACGCGTTTGTTTTATCACGTGACCGTCATGAATTGAGCCCGTTGAGTAGTCTGACTTCATCATAGTAGCAAAAACACAACTTTATTGTGCAGGAAAAGCATTCGAATTAGGCTTAATTAAGTTTCATAGCTAGAGTAAAATAAAATACTCTTGAGCTCTCAAAAAGAATAAACAATTTACAGTAGCCAATCGTGAGATCCTTTTGAATCAGCAGCGGTTTTGTTGCCATATTTTAAACTTAAATTATATGCGAAATCGAATACATTTAGTTGCAGAATCGCAAATTATTCACATCGATGGAGTTTTGGTGGTTTCAGGATTCTAAACACGCGGCTTGACGGTGAGTGCGTTGTGGGTGTTAAGTACTTATTGATTTCACTATTACTAACAGTCGAGTTAATATTCCATTGACAAATCAAAATTGAACAAAGATACAAAACTGAAAATGTGCAGATATATTATCTTTCATTCTAACATAGGAACGGATTCGTTTTGCTAAATTTGAATTTATTCTTAAAATCCTGTATGATGGCCAAAAAAAAGATTAGAGGTCTATATTTTGTATATAATTTTCTAGTCTCGATTGTAAATGTAGCAAAAGGTGAAAGAGCAAAGCTTATTTATGAGCAAGATTGTGATGCGAAAAGCTAGAAATTACATAACATGATAGCAGGATAATTATATAACAATGCAAGAGTAAAAAGGTTTGTGTGTAAAAAAAATTGCAGCTAGTTGAAATTCAATCAAATTACATCTATTTTGAAACGAATGCAAATCAATCGTTCATTGCCCAGCGCTCCGTCTCATGTCTATTTCCTTGCAATTATATCAAACTTCCCTTTTTCAGCTTGCGCACATAGTAATTTCGAGATTGATAGATACATGCTATACGTCATTATTAATGTCATCGCTACATATAGAAGTCCCATTGAAACATTATTCATTCCCTCCGAGTCTCATTCGTTCAATTTATAACATATTAGAGTCGATTTCTTGTTTTACATCAGTTTCACATATAAAGAATGTCATTCGTCTTTTTTAACAGATGTGCAACACATAAAATCATGAATCAGCCACTTGTTTGACTAGCTTTATTGAACCATTTTTCGACTTTAAGAAATAAAACATTATTCCAAATCACAAGTTGTTATTTTCACTAAAATTGCAAGAAATGACAAAGGTTCAGTTTAATATCACCTAAGGCAGTGGTTAAAAGTCGCGAGTTCCAAGGCCGATGACCTAGTTATAACATTTCATGTTTGAACCCCGATTTCAGCCAATCCACTGTACAAAGGTGTCATCTGACCACTTTTCAAAATTGAATCGTTATCATTTATACATTCAGTAGCATAGCTCACTGGAGATTATGAGTATTCTGTGAATAACTTTGCACAGATAATTCTTATAAAAATGTGTTCATAACTATCTTCTTTCCTATTTTTTAAATCTGTTTTGGAAAATTTCTCAAATAATTATGATTTTTTATCTTATGAACTCTATCCAATAATGAGTACTTTATTTGTGGCATTATTTCCAAATAAAATAATTTGTTTTATTTTTATAATATAAACTTTTTTTTCTAAATTTTTTTTCTTAGTGATATTGTCCGACGACGCGTTTGTATTTGGCTAAAGATAAAGCTAAAGTATGAATAGAACTAAATGGGGCATTTTGAAATCTAAAAATAATTTCAATTTAAGAGTCAAAATACTAGCTTCAATAAAGAAAAGATTTAAATTAGTATCAAAGTACTAACTCGGACTTAAGTTACAATTTCTATTTGTTCGACGGGGAATCTTAGAAACACACACACACAACCAAGATATAAAACCGTAATACTCCAAATATCTCTTAGACTGTGTTTAGAGTTTCCAAACATGTAGTACTTCTCATTTACCTATCTATTACTTGAACAAGAATTGTCCATTAGGAATTAACGCAGCAACATGAGGGTGAATGAAAACAACTCTCGTAATTTAGAAATCACAGTCAAAGGACGAGGATGATATTTGAGCTAGAACCTCACTCTCCAAGTTATCACATCACGCCAATAATTATACTTCGAAGAAAGTGGAGAAAAGAGATAAAAGCAAATTATAATTTTGTAAATACAACATTATCAGAGATAGAAACAAGTAACAATGTAACAAAATCTTTAAAAAAAAATGTACATAGATATTCATTGAAAAATTGCTATGAATAATTCGGATTTAATTTTAAAATATTAAGCAAACCTTTCAAAGAAAAGTAGTTGATAATACAACTGTTTATTTATATATAATGGCGTAATTTGCAGCAAAACGAGGGCCATTGGTGATGAACTTCGGTCAAGAGACACATCCTAACTTACTTTCCAAATTACCACATCACACCAGTACAAGAACTTTGAACCTTAACAAACTTAACGTGAAATTCACCTTTATATGACTAATTATACAATGAGGAGGGATTTTAATTATGTAAACCTGTGGTAGAAGCCCAGTGGCTGAGTGATTAGTGCATCGCATTTCCACACCACAAATCCGAGGTCCAAACCCGGCCTGGGCAAGGTTGACTGAGCCTTTCATCCCTTCAGTGGGTCGATAAAATGAGTACCAAGCTTGCTTGGGAACTTAACATTGGGGGTTTTCGCGTCAAACTGACCACATGACCGGAACATCTACTCATGCACCTCAGGGCCCAAGGTCGCGTATACTGAGTTGGGCACAACAGGCCTTGGCCATCATGAGCTGTCGCGCCACTGAATTAAGTTTTTAAACCTGTGGTATTTCTTAATTCAATAGATATAGAATAGAAGCATGGAAGATCTTTATATAAATAGTATGGATATCAAGTAAAAGTGGATTTTAATTATAGGCTTGTTAGATAGGTTCAATTATTTAAAATGCATGCCCTGGTTTCCCTTTTACATCACATTTTCGAATGGGATTGAATTTTGAAAAATTCGAATGAAAAAAACAACAACTTCTGAAACATTTTATCCAATGGGCTGCATTTTTGCATTTAAGCTTTTGTGCATATGGCAAGTCCCTAAGTGTGAGAGCCATTTCATTGGTGTCACCATCTAATGGTGGCTCCTGTTTCTAAAATTTTGACGCTTGAGTTTATTCAAATCAAGCTTTCATCGGATGGGGATTATTGCCAAGATTTAATTTGGCCGAGTGCACCAGAGCTGAATTAACATTTAAGGGATCTTTTACATGCTTTATAATTGTGTGACATGCGTACCTTCACTTTTCTCATACAGAAAATCTATCAACTCCAGTACAGATCGAACCCGCAACCCTGCGCTTACGAGGCGGGAACGCTACCTCCAGTCCCCTGAGCCGATTCTTTTGGAACCACAAATAAATGAATTTCTTTTTGAACAACGCAACAGAGCTTATACAATCGAAAGTGGTTTCAAAGTATTTCCTCTTTCCATTCAAAACTTTCAGAATTAATAACACGTAACTTAAATTTAAAATTAGTGACCAGTCGAGCCCAAGATGCTTCAAAAAAGGGAAAAAGAAAGAAAAAGATTCCTAAGGCATCAAAACAAAATCGAAACTGCAAACGTAGAAAGAAAATGGAAGAAAAATCCTTATAAAATTAAACATATACAACACATTAGTTTCTTGGAAGCAGCCCGATAAGATTTATAGTTTCATCATTTCGTCTTTAGAATTTGAGAGCAAGACTGGAAAAAAAGAGTAAGAAAAGAGGTAAAAAAATAAATAAAAGTCATAAATAAAAACGAAAGTTAAAAAAGATCGTAAAGTTAAAAGAAAAAATAAATAAATAACACAGCAAAAAGAATTTTTTTTCCATCCCGTTCTGTCAAAAGATAAAGAAATAAGAAGTAAAATAAACATTCTGCTGTCAATGGTTTGACCGCGATAGCAATCGAAAAGAAATGAAAGTAAATAAAAAATGAAGTGAAGTGAATTACTCGCATTTGGCTGTTCTAGAAAGTGTTCGAATGACAAAAGAATAACTGGAGGAAGATATTTCGAAGTAGTTTTCTGGCAGGGTACTTTTGTAGGAGCAATCACCAGTTCACGCGTCAACAGAAAAGTTTCGATGCGAAAAAAGTTAATTTATAAAAATATTCTCATTTATCTTCTAAAGTTAGCCATTCGAAAATTTTTATCTTTAACTTTTAATGATATTTCAATCTTTTTTCTAGTGGCTCATATTTATACCAACAAACTGAAATAAACGTTTGAAAATTTATCCTTTGAAAAATAAATTTCAGGAGAGCTTCACAACACGTTTAAATATTGAAATAATTTATAATTTCACTTATTTTATATTTGTTAAAATTAAGACCAGTAGGCTTTTCCCCCCGTATTTGTCATTCTACCACTATAAGAGAAAATTGACACTTAATCAATACTTACGTAATGATTTATTTCGATCATATTTTAACAACGGAAATAATAATTTAATACGGATATCTACTTTTTTTAATACAAGAAATAGAAATGTTTTTCTGATTAAAAAACCCTTATCATTGCCAATTTGAACTAGGTAAGAACCAATATATCGACTTTTTTTTGTAAAATGAAACCTAGCAAGGATGGAATCCATCTCAGGTGCCAACCTTGTCATTGAATTGTGATTCACACGGAAGCGTATTGGCTATGAGGAATTAATCTTTGAGTCTGCTAGAAATAGAAATTCGGGAGTGTTCAAAATTTAAATGCTTCTACTACTAGTGTTTTTGTTCCGAATTAAAGGATCAGTCTCAAATTGGAATTATTTTTTTTCCCAGAAAGAAAAATGTTTCCTTATTAATATATTTTTTCATTTTTATAATATATTTAGAGAAACATTTTAATACTTAATGGTCTATCGTAGTTTCATTGAAACACTCTCTATTGCATAAAGTCGGTTCCGTAATTCGTCTCTTGAATATTTAGGAGAAAAAAAATGACCGATATGCTTGAATTAATGTCGTTCTAAAGTTGTTCAAAGGGCAATTAATTTTTGACGAACATAAATATTTAGACTATCATTGGAAATAATTCGGACAAAACTCAGGTCTTCTCTGTATAGCAGCGTTTCTCAAACTGTGGAGCATGATAATCTTACGTGGGGAGGGGAGCCTTTCGAACAGTCAAAAATGAAATATTATTTAAAAACTATTAATTTACTGAAAGGATACTTATAAATGTATCAGTACTGCAAAATGTATTTGATAATTTATCATTACTAAATTCAGAAAAGTCACCTATCTGGTATAGTGGTTAGCGACAGTGACAGCAGTGCCGTTGGGCCTGGGTTCGAATAACGGAGAAGGCTTGGATATCTATAAATGGATAGTGCCTTCATGGCAGGGTAGAACTGTAAATGGCCGTCGAGCCTCGCAAAATTGGGGTGGAATAGAGCCAAATTACACTGTCACTTGTATGGTGCTCAAAGCTACGAGTAACGACAGGCGTATATGTAGCCCTTTGCCGCGATGAATTACTGATGATTGTCAGTTGATGATTACTGTTGATCAGGTGGCATAAGTAACAGCAAATTGAGAAAAAAATCCATAATTTCTAGGCACTCCTACGGGATTGTCATATGCAAAATTATATACCAAATTTAATACATATCTTGATAATTTTTACGGTTTATAATTAAAGTTTAACTCTGTAGCTCTTTAGGGTCAAAGTACATTATTTTTTATTGCATTTAGTACATTTTTATTGTGGAGGGTGGCGATGAAAATTATGACTGAAAATTGGATCACAAATTTTGAAAGTTTGAGAATCATTGCTATATAGTATCTTTTTTCTAATTGCCACAATAAGCCATTGGATGACTTAGAAAATCTTGACCATTTGAAAAAGGCAATAGTTAGTATTCAACACAATGCTTTTTGCTAGAGCTGACCACACGTGAAAGTTGAAGAGTCCTTCTTACTCAATTTCCTAATTAAAAAAAATTCTTAATTTTAAGAACACACACACAAAAAAAGGAATTGTAATTTTTTACGCTACCCTTGGAAGGCAGAGTGAGAGCTGTGGAAGACAAATTTTGTGATTACAGTCAAATAACGAGGGTGACACTTGAATTTGGATCACATAATTCACACCTAAGCCAAACAGATTTCATGTCTCGACGTATATTAATTACATCCGCCTCTAAACAAGAGAACCTTAGTAAAATCGGGACCAGAGCCGGCACAGCATGATCAATGCAGTACGAGTACATGTATTATAAGCCTCTCGAACAAATAAGAATACTGAGAGTATTATTCTTTCAGGAAAAATGTTAGCTGTCGCACAATACAAGGTGAAAACAAAGCGCAAAGTGGGAAAGGAAAGCGCCAGGAAAGTTTTCCTGGGATCACGCTTTTCTGACGCTAGGGCGAGTTGCAATCCTTCATAGCACAGAAAGGGCAAACAGAAGGCATGTAGTGGGACGTGCCTGCGCTTTGGTTACAGAAGATTTCCAGGAGGACGCATCCCGGGCATTGTGTTCCAGGCTTTCCTCAGTGGCAATCCATCATACAGTGACAGGGCCTTTTGAATAGGCAGTCGGCGAAGGATGGATTGGACAGCTGGGATGTACAGCCTGCAGTCACATCTCTACCCGATTTCTGTGTTGTTGTTAGCAGAGGACGTGGCTAAACATTGCCTGATGAGGAAAAGTGTAGGAAGATTTGTTCAAACACAAAAGATTCGGACAATGGTGACGTAAGATAAAAGATGTCTTTTAATTGGCTAGAATTGCGTGACTGTTAAATATCACCAACTGAATGAGAGAGAAATTTCTTTTGGAGAGGAAAAAAATTACTTTTTCTTATTCATCAGTATACTACTAATTTTTATTCGACAATTATTTTAGGCTCGAGAATACTAAAGGATCGCACAGTTTTAAAATGATTGCATGCATTAGTTAACTTTGAATCTCAGAAAAGGTAAAAATCGTACCATTGAAAAATCGTTCAATGCAAGTTAAATAAAATAGTGTCAGTTTTATTTAATTTATTTAGTGTGCCCATTTCATATTTATAGCTGCAAACACATTTTAGAATCGGCTTATTGAGACAGATGCACCCAGTCACACTTTTCTACAATTCCATTTGGAAATCGAGAGAGATTTCTGGTTGAAATTTTCATCACAACTTGCAAGTTTATGTCAGCTAACTGTTACTGCTATGTCAGCCAACTGTCAGTTACTATGTGTGATTCCGAGTCTTCTCTATACCCCCTACATACCCTGCATGTGTGTTGGTGTGGTAGTAACATGGTAACGCAGCGTCGCAAATGCTGCAGTTGTCAGCTATGGTGCAAAGAAAAAGAATAGAAACAGCAACGCGTTAATGGACCATAAAACATTTTATTGAAAGGTTTACTACAAAAGATGTTCGAATTTACGACTAGAAATTGTCTGGCAGGCCTGACATCGGTGCTGAATGGGAATTCCATAGGTTGTGGAAGATTCTTCTCGGCAATCTTGTGATAGATGATGCTAAGCGGAAGGCTTCATGAACACTAATTCTGCTGGAAGTCGTCATTTGCGACTTCTGTCTATAATAGGACTTCAAGACGACTTCGGGTCGTAATTTCGAACCCCTGTTGTTGTACAACCTTTCAAAGAAACATTTTCTGCCTCATTAATGTATTGCTTTTTCAGCTCCTTTTCTCTACTTCTTTGCGCAATAGCTCGCATGTACGGCATTTGCGATCCCGTATTCCTATGTGATTCCAAGTTTACATACCCTGCAAGTTTGTCGATCTGGTAGCGAATTCCCCTGAATATTTACTCTTGATCTACATGCAAGAAGGCCTTTTCTCACAAATATATGTTGACTCAAATATAGACAACATTTTCTGTCTATTTGTTTTTCTGATTGCCTTGGTAGACCACAAAAAAACCCCTTTTTGCAGGCGCTGTTTGCCCACCCAAGTACTAAATGATCCCTCACAGCAATATTCATTCATATGAAGTAAGTCATGTCTAATTATTTTGATGGTTTCTGACATTTAAGGCGATTTCTGTACTTCTGTACAATTTCATTTTAATGCGAATTTATTAAATACGTAAAAAAAAACAACTTAGAGGTGATTAAATGTGAAAAACTTTGAAACTAATATACGAACCAATTTTTCAAAACGTAAATCAGTCTAGTTTAGAGCAATCTTAGTATTTCAATTTTCCACTATGATTTGAATGTTCGGTAACCCAAGCAGATGCCGATGATATTTAATCTATTTACACCTTCTTGTCGCCCACGCTTTTAAAAACTCTCGCTATGGAATATTGAGAGCATGTAGCACTTTAAATGAAACTATGCCTCAGAGATCCTGTGGTTAAAATTACTTCCATTGTTGTAGAATGTTATACATAACTAATTAAAAATCCACTAAGCCTAGTTTGAATTTCTATTTCATAAGCCACAATTCCATATTTTATTCTCTATTACAGTACTTCCGTGTATCTTGTATTACATTTTCAATTCATATCAATTTATTTAGTATATAATAGACTAAATTCATGCGATGTCATAGTCACATGATAATGAAAATCACGTGTTTCCAGCCAATTGACTAAATTTCTTGTGACGTCATTTAGTCACATGCTAACTGAACCACGTGTTTTTGGCCAATCAGTTCATAAATTTTAATGCGACATCATATTTATACTATAAATATAATCACTCGTTTCCAGCCAATTAGTTTATGTACTTCACTGTTGCCAACTTTTGCTTTTTGCAGGAACTTTCTTTAAGAATATAATAATGCACATAGTTAAACAAAATGCACTTAATTTAAAAGTATTCGTATAATGTAAGTACTTTTTTTTAATTTTGAAAACTGTTTGAAGAATTTTAACACGTGAACTCTACCCAGTCATCAAATTTTTTAAATGTTATCTCAACTTTACAAGTTGAACAACTAGTATGTCAATTATTAATCAATGGGAAACACGTGATTGACGTTATCATGTGACCATCATGAATTTAGTCCATTGGTTCTTAAATCCTTGTGACGTCATAATAATATGATAAATACAATCGCGTGTTGTCGGTTAATTAGATCAAGCGCTTCGTTGTTGCCATCGTTTGCTTTTTGCGGAAACTTTCTTTCAAAAACTATATATTTTTCAACAATAATAATGTATATAGATAAAAAAATTACAATCTGTTTAAAAATGCTAGTATAGGAATTTAAAAAAGGTGAAAAACTAGGAATTTTAACTTTTGAACTTCTTTACCCAATTTACTTATTTGAAGTTGTATCTGAATTTTACAAGTAGAACAACCACAAATCTAATGCCAGTTTGTTTTTCGAATGCAACGGAGAGCACGCGATTGTTTTTGTCATGTGATCGTCATGAATTTATACATATAGTCTATTCTCCATTCCTTAATTAAACTTTTTCTTCTCAAACATATAAAGGAAAATTCATTGCGAGAGAAAAAGTTCCAGTTCATTTACCAGCTTCTCATATTTAGAAAAAGGTTTCTAAGAATTATATAATCCATTTTTTTATTACACGCTCTTGTCCTTTATATTTAAGAGATTTTGATGTTGTAGAAATCAATTTTTGGAACATAAGAAATTTGTTTACATCAAAGTGTTTTTATTTTATGGCTGATAAATTACCCCTTAAGGATGGATTCAATATGATCATCCAAACTCTTTATGATAAAGACTGAAAATAAATTTTAAAAGTCGAGTTCGTGTATAGAAGTAGAATTTTGTTTTATTTTAAAAATATAGTAGCTGAAAATAGTTTTCAGACTAGTAATATTTGATCTGATTTTTCTCTGTCTAGGGTGTTACAGTATTTGAGATTGGGCAGAATAGAAAAGGATGGTAAATGTCACTTCCAATAAAGTAACGCAGCTTATGAAATAAAAGTGGTAACTACAAGTTTCATTTTAGAGAGATATGGAAGGAAGAAATTCGAAATAATTTCGAACTACGTAACATTTTCCAATATAGCAGGGAGCAAATAAGATAAAATCTGTTCAAATGTTTAGAAACATTTTCCAGCCGTTAACATCTGTCAGATTAGATAATATTTCGATGATTGTTACAAAGATTTACTCATCAAACTTGATATCCAACCAGCCATGCACGTTAAGTGAGTGAGTGAACAAACGTCGCACTATAAAGCAACGAGCCTCGGTCAAGTGACGAGGATGAAGACCTGATCTGGCACCCTCTTTCACTAACTACCACATATCACCAACAGGAGGACATTAACCCTCAATAGATTTAACGTGTGCATCCGACCCCTCTACACGGCTGGTTTTCAGTGACACCCAGATTCGCACCATGACAATCTAGAGTGCATAGCCCACTGGGCTACCGTGGCCATGTATGCACATTAAATCAATCCACAAACAAAGAGAAATAGATAACGATACGACAAATTTTACAACAAAACGGAAATTTTCAAAATCAACCATTGCCTTAAATTTACTCATGGATTTAAAGCACGAAAACGCGTACAAAATGCACAATACTGTTACGTAGATCCGGGGCTCGAGGATTTTATGCAAATCAATCGCAAAGAACAAGACAGCTCTTTAAGAGCGATGAGAATTTATTGTCGAAAATTCAATCCTTAAAATACAGGATTCAGCAGCAATATTCACAAATTAAATATCAGAGGGTCTTTACACCTTCAACACTACTCAGACACAATTATCGATGTCTAAAATACACGTATATAAAAGATTTATTCACAAGCAATCGCTCTTTCAACAGCCTAAGTAATCACTATTCGCTTCAACATTCAGAGCAATACTAACTGATCGCTAGTCAAATCCAGATTGACTCTCAGTGAGCACTATATTTATATATCCCTCGCGGTTAATTTGATAAAGACCCACTTGCGTCATAGGTCTTGAAATTAGTGGATTTCTTCACTAATTTCTAGAAAAATCGATAGAGGGTCCCGAACTCACCAAAAATGGTCGCCAACATGAGCGCAAAGTCACTAAAATGATCGCTAAAGTCACCAAATTGGTCACCAAACTGCCAACTTGGTCGCCAAAAATGACGCCAACTTGGCTCTACCGCCAAGTTCCCATTGAATCATTATTATAACGTAAGGGACGCTGTTTGCTTGTGAATATTACAATTTTAACGTAAATTAAATCTAATTTAGAGTAAGATAAAGACATTACACATCCAAATACAAATTATTTACACGCTTAGGTAAAACATCAATGGAAACTTTGGAAGTTCTAAGTAAGGTGTATGGTGAATATACCATGGAGATCCAAGGCTTACGAATGGCATCGGCGTTTTAAAGAGGGCTGATAATCCATCGAATGCAATGAACGGGTTGGACGACCTTCGACTTCACGGAACGCGAAAAATGTCACGTTGGTGTCTGAATGTGTTCAAAAAGATCGTCGCCAAATACTTGAACAAATTGCTGAGGCTACTCACTTCTCGAAGACGTCGTTTGAGGGAATCCATTCGTAAACGACCTCAGTTCTTGCAGAGTGACGACTGCTATCTTCTGCATGACAATACACCAGCACATAGATCTCAATTGGTGAAAGAGTTCCTTGCCAAAACTCACACTAACGTGCTTTCACATCCCCTCTACTCGCCAAACTTAGCCCTGTGTGATATTTGCCTGTTCCCTTCAATAAAATAACATTTACTGGAACCTCATTTTGCGTTATCAAATGAAGTGAAAGAAGCATCGCTGGAGGCCTTACGGGAGGTTGTAAAAAATGGCTTCTAGCTGTGCTTCCATAAGTTATACAAACGCTGGCAGAAGTGTATCGTTGCCTAAGGAGACTACTTAGAAGGTGAATGTGCTTCGGTGCTGTGAAGTCTGTGCTGCGGTGCTGTCAGGGTAAGGTTTTCTACACCTTGTCCCCGAATTTTTGGATCATACTTCGTACTTCACGGTCTCACTCTCCGAACTTCCACAGTGTTCCAACGTGAGAATTTTGAACCTCGACATACGTACTTAACGTACATCAATCTTCTACACAGCGGTACTAGGTTTCGAACCTCTGAGCTGGTTGAACCCAGTTGCTGCTGCGACGGAGCAGCTGCAACGTATATCCTTAGTTGGAGATTGCGAACATTCAGTAACAGATGAAAACTGTACTTAGTCACACTAGGGCTACAGAACTGGTTTGGGTAATAGTACTTAAGTATTTTTTTTGAATTGCGATTAAGTGGCGATCTTAACCATTCAACCATCCACTCACGCACGTACGGATACATATTACAGCAAATCACGAGTTGTTTAAGCAACGGAGCAAAGGAAAAATACATTCACTGGAAAATTGTGTGGTTATTACATAACTTAGAGATTAGAATTATGAATGCGTTTTAGTTCTGGATAATAATAATAGTGACTGCTTCTTGCTCCTCCATTAAAATGGACACTTTGCTTAAAATGGAGCCATCAAAAAGAACTGTATTAAATCGACCGCATAAAAGGAAAAGAATCGAGCTTTTCATGGTAAAAAGTCGCGATCCAACAAAACAAAAAAAGACAATAGGCGCGCTCACAAAAGACTTTTACCTGAATAGCACTACTAAACGATCATTAAATACATGAAAAGTAAAGAATCGCAGTCAATATTCCGAAAGAAAACATAAAAAGGTCATATCGGAGGACATAAAAAAACACCTTACTCTCCATAAAAAAACGGCAAAAAAAGAAAAAAAAATCTTTCGCCCAGTCATAAATGAGCATTTTTATTTATAAAAAAAAAGGTGGTTTGGAAAACTCTCGCCAGAGTGAGTGGCAGAAGGGGTGGAATTTCGACAAAATGCAAACGATTTTAACCCTACGTTCCAATAGCCCATCGACCCCTAGAAATGGTTACATTGAGAGTTATCTTCGAAAAGGCCATTAAGAGAACGATGATAAGGAATCTATTCGTCGCGAATTATGGAAATGGTATGTGTGTAGGCATTTGAAGACTCCATATTCCAAAATGCGTTTTGATGGCCCTTTATTAATGACACTTTTCGCCCCGCCCACCCGAAGACCAATCAAAAGCTTCCATTCCCCGATGACGTCATCGGCCTACAGACAAGATGGCCGCAAGTAGCAGCTTTTCCGGTAAACTTTCTGGACGAAAATCTTTGGCCTTTGTCAGAGGATAATAATGGTGTAGAGAAAACATTTCTTTTTTTGTTGTTGTTCCTTGTTGTACGTTTTTCTTTTCGTGGAACTTTAATTATTCATTCCGTTTGTCGTCAAATTCCATTACTCAACTTTCGGAAGTTGGAATTTGTAAAAGTTCTTTGAAGATAGACCTAATAAAGGAAATTTAAATGGTCGTTACATTTTAATGGAAATGAGAAGGAATTTTTCTCCAGTTGAAAAAATAAATTCGGTCAGCGAAGAAGTAAATATCAACGCGAGTTCTTAATGGATGAAAAATTATTTCATCCCCTTATTTAAATGTGTTCGGAAGTTCCATTATGCTCTTTGAGAAAGATCATCTTAAGAATGAATGCTTCTTTGCACCTTTGTTGCCATTTCCATGGCAGTAATTGATTCTTCTATTATTCTTTCAAGATCTTTTTCTTTTAACCTTGAAGTAATTGCTTGATAAATTATTTTAACGGCTTTCTGCAATTTTTCATATTTGAATTTCCTACTTATCTTTTTTTTTTTTTTAGTTTGCAGGTATGCGACCAAAAAAGTCGATTTCTAATATAATGAACACATTCAATCTTTGTGAGATTTACATGCATTCATTGGCAATTATTTTAAAAAACAACTTTTAAAAACACTAGCACTTCTTTAAATTGCGTTTTTGAAATAAATATTTTTTATCACCTCGCAATTTTGACTCCCATTCATTAAGGGTAAAAATTGTTTTGACGTTTGAGATAAATAACGGTAGCGTGATATTGATGAATTTAAATATTTAGTTTATTTACGTCACAGCTATTAATTACAGATTATACATTGAAGTTATTAAACTTATTAAAAGATTATTAGAGTTTCAAAACAATGGTTTGTGAGAGGAGAGTTCCCTTTCGTGCGTCTGCTCCCTTCGAAGGTTCAAAGCATCTCCCCCTCTCTCTGCTTCACCTTTTAGCATCTCGTTACATCCTACTAGTGGCGGGAAAAGGGTCCCTCGTGTTGTCAAAGGTCGACGGGCGATCCAAGTAGGTACGCAATAATTCAAAATTGCACAGGTGTCTTTCAGGTGTGGTGATTATTTCCACAAAGTCGATTCACAATTGGGAGGCGGGAAACGTTACAGTATGTTTCGCCCGTCTTAACTTCTGCATTAGACAATGAAATAGATAAGAGATTTATTGGACTAATTATCTTAGACATTCATTAATTTACGAAACACGTGTTTGTGATTTTTAATAAAATCTGCAAATTTAAGAGAAATAATTGAGTGTTTATTAGTATCGCACTATATAGCATCACGAGGACTATTGACAACGGATCCCATAACTCTGAACTAAGGTCAAGTAACGTTGAGTAACTTTAAAAAGCAGTACAAAGGCTACCGGCGACGGACCTCGTAATTCAGAGCCACGGTCACGTGTCAAATACGACACTAGAGCTCACCGATCTACTCTCCAAACTTTCACATATCAAAGAGAGGACTTCGAATCTCGATAGATTTAATATTCATCAGTCTCTCTTCATAACGGACTTTCACTAGTACCAGGACTTGAATGTATGATTTAACTCAAGAAGCCCATCGCGAGCTCGGGACCATGACCACTCGGTTGTTATGGTAACCGATTTTAAAAATTAAATGAATATAAAAATTCTCAGAAGAGAGCGCTTCCTGTTTCCAATAACTTATGTCTTTGTTAGATTACTGGGGCACTTTAGGACTGGAAATTCCGAATTTACCTAATAAAGATAAGCTCCCTCACCAGGGCTTACAAGGTCATTCAAAAGTTTAGGCAGGGGATCGACTTATTGATTTTTTAACACCCTACATTGAAGCCTCGCGCGAGAGCTGTAGATGTCAGACTGCGTAATTTGAATTATGATTAAGTGACTAGAATGACACATTTGGATTAGTATCTCTCTGTAAATTTCCGCAGAAATTTTCAGTCAGGGGTGGGCAAGGTTTTCAAGGGTACGGGCTACTTCTAATGTTTTAAAGTGTTGCACCTCCTCCTCCCCCCAGTGGTGTAGGTGGCCATTTCCTATTCTTAACTCTTGTTTTTGACATTGTACCTCTCTTTAAAAATATGATGATATATTACTACTTTTACTACAACAACACAAGTAATACAAAATTGTCAAGTTGAACGCTTGAACAACTATGAGCGATAGCTAGACAGTGAATAGCAATTCAATTCAATTCAAATTCAAAGCAACGAGCAGAGAGCATACGTGAATTGATGCATCTGAAACCGACATATATGTTTGTTCACTACCAATTCCTGCGTCATCGTGAAACGTCATCTTTCAATCCCACAATTGATTCGCGAACCCAATCCCATGGAAGCTTGAAGGGTGTAAGAAGTCTCAATAGCCAATCCCATTCCATCGCGGGAAGGGCTGATCATCAACATTTCTTCTCCCCTTCAGTCGGCGTGTTGAGAAAATTCATTTATACGGCTGGCATCGCAGTGATCGCTTTTCCCCTTACAGCGACAATGAACGTGTTAAGCGTCATCGTGTGCTTCCAATGAAGGAATATGTGTCGTCTACACATTTATCGAATCATTTGTTTAAAAAATACGGTCCAAAGCCGATTCTTCAATCAAACTGGAGTTGGAGTTTCATAAATAGGTCTCTTTTAGTATGCGCATCTCAGGTCTTAGTAACGGCGGTCGCTCAAAAATGTCTTGGTGGTTCACCGGTCAATCGCGATCTATTTAATGGCTATCCCTGGTTCAAGTGAAGACTTCGAGCCTCGATAGATTTCATGCGTCAACTTCTTTCACGATAAGTTTACGAAGCAAAAAGCCACATTATCCATACCGAGAACTTTCTGCACAAAGGTGGCTCACCCCGCAAGTTGTTCTATTAACAAACGCGAATGCGGGTATAAATACAAATTTTTACTTATTTTTTCCCTTCAGATTAAGAGAAACTTTTTTTCCCACCCATAAACACACTGTTTAGATAGCACATAACAAAAAGCACTCTGTTCATTGCTGTTTAAAGCTGATAATATTTAAACAGTCCATCTTCAAAACTCAGCCTCCTTTAAATACTTAAAAAGACGTCAAAAATTCGATCAGCTGCTTCCAAGAAATCCTCTGAAGCGGAAGAATCTTCTTACACCACCCTCCCCTCTCAAAAAAGAAAAAGTGAGCAACAAGCATTACTTTCCCCTTCTCTTCCAAAGCCTCCCCTTTTTCCGTTTAAACGCCCTTTTAATATTAGAGATAAAGCCTTCCGGGATGAGGAAGGGAGGGCGTGAGAAGATTTCGCGTGGAATTGACATTCCGACAATCGTGCGATCCACCGATCAAGCGAGAAATGGAACACTCCACCCGGAGGGGGGGACTAGAACAAGCCCCTTAAAATGGAATAAAGTATTTTTTTTTTAAAAAATAAAAATTGCTTGTCAAGAAGTATGGAGGGGATTGAGGAAGGAGAAGCAGGAAAAATGCGCATGTTCGATTTCAAAAGTTCTCGTCAAGTAATAATAGCGGTATTTTGTCAGAATTTTACACATCCCCATTAAATCGAATAAAAGTGAAAGAAAAAAACTAAACGTTGTGTAGAAAAAGCCGTATTTCTTTCAAAGGAAATACGACGATATAGAACAAGTCGGCTCGGTGACTTGAAGGTAGCGTAAGCCCAAGGTTGATTCGATCCCGGATGGAATCGATAGATCTTCTGGATGCGAAAATCATAGGTGCGCATATCATATCATTATGTGGCACGTAAAAGATTCCTTGAGTATCCATTTGGCTCTGGTACTCTGGGCAAAATTAAGGCAATATTTAGCATCAGACGAAAGTTTGTATTGAAAAAATTGAAGCCACAAAAATTTTGTAGCGGGAGCAGCCACTAGAGGGGGCCACTAATGAAAGGGCTCTCACATTTGGGGACTTGTGTCTACAAAGGCTTGATTGTCAAAATGTAGCATATTATATAAAAAACACTGTATAAAACAAAACAAATTGTTAGTAAGACACATGAGTGACGAAAAAAATTCAAACATTTTTACAAGTTTCTCTTGAAATTAAACAGTTTGAAAGTGACAATTCCGAGAAATTCACATTTTTACACTCAAAAATACTACTACTACTGAAAAAAAAATTGCTTCATGTTCTGTATAAACTCATAAAAATTTTCACATACCATTATACACACCAGCGTTATTGGTGTCTATAAAAATGGACCCTGATACAAAAAAACCAAGAATTTAGAGTAGATTTCATTACAGAAGCAAAAACAGTATTCAATACTGTATGAATAACACTATCACAAACAAGAAGTTACCTAATAATACGAAAAAAGTTGGAAAAAATAATTCTTGAAAGTCAATAGCTAACATGTAAACATCCTATATCGGAAGCAAATAGAGAAATCTCTATTAGTGGGATAAAGAAGAAAAATGGAAGCGGGTTTGAGTGACCTCAAACAAACCGATGAACCGAAAAAATGTTTCGTTTCAACATTGCTCTTTCGCCACATTACACTTCCTGGAAAACATTTTGAGGCTACACTAAGGCTATTTGCGATGGCTAGCGTAAATTGGAACATTGGTCAAGTGACGAGGACGACGTCCGAGTACTCTTTTTGGAAAAAAATAAGTGAGGATGAAAGATCCTTTTGCATTGAAAGGCAATAAGTGTATTTTTTTTTTTACCAGAGCTTGACTCTGAACTTTAAAAAAAAATGAGAAGTCACATAATTCCCAAGATTCATTTACGGAATTCTTGAAGATCTTATTCCTATAGGTATATTGCACCTCACAATAATATTTATGATTATCTAAAGTTCGAGAATTATTTATACACAACATCTTTAGAGTTATCTTTCAGATTTTTTCTTGATTCCGTAAATGTCTATAATTCTGAAGATACTTATCAAATAAGAGGCCCATTACAAATTTATCAACTTCCATCCACTCAAAAATTGACAAATTTGTAGAATAGTGCAGAGTTCTAAGAATTGTATCGCATGCCATAGGTTGCCGACAGCTGGTGTAAACACTACTTTAAAGAAGGGAGCATAACATATTAAGATATTTAAAGATATGTGCCATTTTACATTATAAATGAATACTAAATGAACATTTTTTTTAGAGATCCAATATTTAACAAATTTAGTATGATGCTCAATAATTCAATTTTTCTTCCTCTTCGAAGATTTAAAAAGAAATGGCGAAACAGAAACCTAACACCAACGCTTTTTTCATCTTCGAGTCGGAACTTAAAGACAATCGAAGCATTTTTTTCATCCACCTTCACTTCCGAAAGGAACGAGGGGAGATAGCCATAGCAGGAAATAACCAAGGAACTCTTATGTATCGAGAAATGTCATTTGTCAGCATGTAGTAGACACGTCTGGATATAAACTTCGACTTCCACTTTTTTTAGAAGAGCAAACTCGCTCTCTCCGCACATTCTATTACATTTTTCTCGATTTCCCCCCATCATTCTCTTTTTTTTCTTTGTACATCAAAAAGAGATGTATTTCTAGATAGGGCATTGAAGTACGACTTTTTTTTTGTGTATCGGAGAAAAAAGAAGTAGAATTTGCCATTTTTAAAATGCTTCCAAGTAACAGTAAAGAACTTTTTCGTTTCCCAGTTCTAGAAGAAAGCTGTCTTATATTAGATCAGCGTTTTTCCGCACTTAAAAAATGATCGATTGTCCGTCTCGAAAACTATCTTTGAAAAATATCCTTTTTGGATGCTATAATAGGGAACGCGACATTTCCAGAGAATAACGAGTCATTCAGTTGTATTGAAATGTTTTCGAGCGCAGAAGCAATTGCACAAAATTGTAAGTGTTAGTCAATAGTAGAAATGTGCAAAAAAATATTCATAATAAATTTTAAGGATTTCATCGAAGCCTACTAATTTTTTAATTCCTTATTAACATCGGACTTAAAAACTATAGGGGCGACGCACAGTTTATTTTGACCTATGATCATGTGACCCAACGCTTTTACCGAAGGTTGTATCAATGTTGAAATCATTAAAAAATAATAAAATTTTAGCAATAGAAAAGAAATTTCTAGCTCCGAATTCAATTAAAATTTCCACTCGAGGGCACAGCTTAAGATTGTTGATTTCCCCCACAAAAGTGTAAGGTTCTTGAGGACAGTTCTCTTAGACAGCTTAGGTTCTAATTTGATGTCATGTACCTTTAGACACGTGCAGTAGCTGGCACAAGCATTATTTCACACACTGACTTTCACATTACTTTACACACATACTGCAAACCGACATTAACATTATTTCAGACACACACATATTGCAAACCGACATTCACATTATTTCAGACACACAC
>BMAV01019409.1:257794-292544 GCA_019973955.1 Trichonephila inaurata madagascariensis
TTTTTAATGTTATCGGCGTGATAATCGTATGTTGTTACTTTAAAGAGTCTTGTGTAGCTTATCAATAATTTAGTGTATCATAGAAATGTAACAAATGATATGCGATCTGATTCAAAATGAAGTGGGAAATAGTAAGAATAATTTGATAAGGGGGAATAAAAAAAAAGAAAGATTGCCGATTAAGAGATCTCGAGGATGCATAACTCGTGTTCGTTTCAAAATCATTCATCTCATACTTATAAGTGTCGAAAATAAATCCCTGAATAGTCAGTAAGTCACAGATACAAAGTCCCTTTTTTCTAAAGTGAATGTTTATAAAATCGTAGTATGAAGCAACACGAGAGATATGGGTGATGGATCTCGTAATTGTGTACCTTGGTCCAGATACAAGAGGCGACACCTGAGCTGATCCCCAGCTATTTATAACTAAATACCACGCCACGGCAAGGACTTGAAGCTTCGACAAATTCAACCTTCATCAGCCCCTCTACACTGTAGACCTTCAGTAGCGCTAGGGCTCGAACTCATGACATGCCGGCCACGAGTTCGTGACCTTGACCATAAGACTACACTTAGGCCACTCCACTTTTCACTAACTATCATTCGTTGGAATAACAGGGATTGTAGCATGTTAAATTCAAACCGACTTCAAAATGTTCAATGGAATGGGCTGATTGTTAATGTTGCATTTAGAAACATTGCGAAATTTATTGGTGACGGATCTTGTAAATTTAAAGTATATGGAATGAAACTGAATGATGAAATACTTGCTCTCAGGTTTCGTGCTCCTCTTGCAATTCTATATCAAAATGTGCTTCGTCACCAATCTAGTAGTTACTAAACAGCATTAATGAATCAAATCGAAAAATTTAATAAATCACACATTAGCAAAGAATTTCTACACTTTGAGAAACACAATTTATAATACCAATAATAAAGAAATTACGTGAAATTGCCATCACCCATTCGTGTGAATAGCTTATAGTTGAACACGGTAATTTCTTTTGAGCTTAAAAATCCACCTTATTGATTTTATCTGAAAATGCTTTAACTATTTTAAATATTCTCGTGCTCGTAGAAATGCTCTATTTTTAACCAATTAAAACACTAAGTTAAGATAGTATTTAAAAAACTATTTAAAAAGTAGTTTTATATGTTGCTCTTTTCGAATGGAATTAGGGTACATATTTCATTCTATTAAAAAAAAATGCCGTGAATTTAATATTTACATTTCATAGTACTCGGATGCAGAATTTTGTTTTATATAGCATAATTTCTCTTTTCATTATTATTGTTTACTTTTTTTTTATTTACGTAAAACAAAAATTTATCCAAAAACTGAAAAGGGGTTTTGTTTCGCCCTATATGTTTCAGATGTTTTGTTTTAAGTTTTCCACAAACATGTCCACTTGTAAGAGATTATAGACAAGAGAAAAAAAAAGGTTGCGCAACAAAGAATGAGTTGCGTAACCTGACCAGCGTCACGGTCTCCTAACCACTCAATTAACCAGGTAAAAAAAAATGTATACATTTCAGAAAATGAGAGTTATATAAACTGAGAGAAA
Organism: Trichonephila inaurata madagascariensis; assembly: GCA_019973955.1. Classification (NCBI taxonomy): domain Eukaryota; kingdom Metazoa; phylum Arthropoda; class Arachnida; order Araneae; family Nephilidae; genus Trichonephila; species Trichonephila inaurata. The sequence continues at coordinate 259,360 of BMAV01019409.1, forward strand.
CAGGTCAGCGGTACATTAATGGGCTGTTTTCAAAAATTCTACACTTACTTTGTACACAAACAAGTAAATTTAAGTTATTCATGCAGATCAGCTGTTCTGTATCATGCGCAAAATGTAAAGAATAAACATTTAACGCACAATTTCAGCACGTGAATTGTTATTTCTACTTCGGAGACAAAATACAAAAAGGTCTAAAAATGGTTTAATGGGCTTAATTCATAATGGTCACAAGATAAAAACAATCACGCATTCACCTTTATATTCAAAACTAAATGAAACGTACTTGCAGTTCCATTTGTAGAATTTAGATGAAATTTCAAATGTTATGATTCGATAGCAATGTTTAAGTATTAAGAGGGGAAAAAATTTTTTAAAATTTGAGATTAACAAAAAATTCTTATATTATACGTGTACTTTCAAATCAAATGCCCTTTGCTTACTCGTGTGTGCTATTGTCGTTGACAAACATTTAACTGAAAGTTTCTTCAAAAAGCAAAAGTTGGCAACATCGAAGAGCAGGAACTAGTTGGCTGGAAACATGTTATTGCAGTTATCATGCGACCAAAATGGCGTCAGCACTTATTACTTGAATTTTATCATAAATTAATTATTCATGTGATGCTAACTTAGAGCTTTATTTCTCTCAAAATGGATATTTATTGAATATACACAAATAAATCTTTGGAAAACAACTGACTGTTGTGTGTGTGAATGTCATAATACATTTCTCAGTATGTTAGTTAATTGTTAAATGAAAAAGTAGAAATAATTCGCGGTTATTTATTTACAGACTTCACGCCAATTTTATATCTTTGGTGAGATATTAATTGGAAAATATAGCCACAAGGCTGATTATAACTACAGAATGTGTAATAAACTAATATAACCCGTAAAATGTTTGCCGATTATTCCATGGAATGGGCTTATGCGTAAGCAAGAGTAATTCTGTTTGGTTTTTAAAATGCGAGTGAGTGAGTGTTTTACTAACTTCGCAGTGTTAAGCAATACATGGGCTGTATGCAACGGACCTCGTAATTTTGAACCATGATCAATTGATGAGGTCGAGATCTGAGATGGCATCCCCTCGACAGATTTAACGTGCACCAGCACTTCCACATGGCGGGTGACCGCAGTAGCCAAGTGGTATAGGTATCGGATCGTGGCTTGCCTTGTCACGAGTTCGGGCTCATTACCACTAAAGACCCTTCGTGTAGGGCAGCGATGCACGTTAAATCTGTCGAGAGCTGAAACGTCCTCCGGTTGGTGTGGTGTGGTAGTTAGGAGATGGGAGTGACAGCTCAGGTGTGGTCCACGTCACTTGACCATGGTTCAAAATGACGTGGTCCGTCACCAAAAGCCCTCGTGTAGCTGAACAGTGCGACGTTAATATTCAATCAATCCACATGGCGGTTCTTCAGTGGCACTAGGGGTCAAACTCATGACACGCCGGCCACGAGTGAGCGACCATAACCAGTTGGTTAGTAAGGTCCCTTAAAGAACGCCGAATAAATCTTAAGCAATTCGCAGGTTTTTAAAAAAATTTTTGAAGATACAATCAAAGAATTTTCGTACATTTTATAAATAAAGATAAAAATTAGTAATATGTATGATTTATATATGATAGTGATGACCACAATTCGATGATGGTTGATAAAAATACATGATCAGAAATATTTTCTGGAAAGATAGTTTGTAAAGCGTATGAAATGTATTGTGTATCATCCAGATTGTGGAAACCTTTTTTTCCTGTGACACGTTCCTAGATTCGTTGAACCTCTCTATTTTCACACAGATATCGATTGCTTATTTTTTATCACTGTATGTTGTACTTTTCCCTTGATAACTTACTGTTTATCCTCCGTAATCTAGAAATTCACGTTGGGAATTACACGTGGACGCGGTTTATGAGGCAAGGTGGATAATAATATATTCCGAAGTATGATTCTCAGAAGAAAAATAAATAGAATTTTAGTTGATATATATTCCTTCTGTTTGTAGAAATAGTCAAACTGATAAATAAGAAACAGTTCATGTTTAAAAGAAAATTCAACTGTTTAAAATGAGACTAATCTTGGGGAATGCACCGATTTTTGATTTGATTTTTTAATTTATGTCGGATTTTAAAGCAACTCGTGGCCATTAGCAACGAATCTTGTAATTCTCAACCACGGACAAGTGATGAGGATGTGACTCATGAGCTGGCACCCTTTCTGCGAACTTCACCACCACACCAACGGGCGGTCTTTCAGCCTCGACAGATTTAACATGAAACGGACTCCTCTACACGGGAACACTAGGGTATAGTGACATGATACTTCGCCCACAAGCTCGTGACCATAACCGTTAGACAACTGCGGCCCCCGCGCGTTTAAAGGAACTTGCTTATAGAGAAGGTGAAGCCATGGGTGTTCTGTCTGGGTCAATCTTTATACGTGTGACTATAATGGATACAGTAAGCCATGTTCCTTATTGACCACTTCAATCCTCTCTTAGGGGGTCGTTTTCGAGGTTATGTGGTAAACAAAGAAAATCAAATTTCGCGCATATTTCGTCTCATTAAGAAAAAAAAAAGTACTCTCTGATTGCATTAAAACCAGAACTTTCTGGTATTTTTAAATTACTTTAATTAGCAATTTAAATTATTTTTTTCAAAACTTTAGAAAAAAGCATTATTTGATTTGTTTTTATCACGTCTCTCCAAATGTATAGTAGTTAACAGACAAAAGATTTTGAGTGAAAAATCCGTCCACATCTACAAAAACTAAAGACGTTCAATGCCATCATAGAGGTTCAGTAAATGCTGATGGTATTATAATTGAAGTCAATCAATTAAAAATAAAATAGGCGAAGGTTTGGGATCTATTCGAGCTTCAAAGTGTTCGATCATGTGTGACGGCACGTGCTGAGAATCTGTTCTCGCAAATATTAATGAGCTTAAATGACCTATATAACTAGCAGGTAAACACAAATTGTCTATTCTAATCTTTTACGCTTCGTTGAACATTAAAATTTTTGCTGTATATAAAAATTAAGCTAGCGAATTGAAATCACAACTGTGAGGGACGACAACATCCATTCAGTTAAAAATTGTTGAAAGGTACTTTTTTCTGTAATGCATAAATCTATTTTTTTAAGTGTCAATCAAATTATTTATACTGATATACAGAACAAATAAATTTTGAATATAATTCTGCTCTTATTAATGAATTGCAAAGATTTATACAACTGGAACTTTAAAGTCGAATCAAATCATTCTGTCACCTGCATGATGCTCAATTGATTGATTAATTAATTGAATGAATGTTAATGTTGCACTGTTCAGTAACACGAGGGCTTTCGGAGACGGACCCCGTAATTTTGAATCATGGTCAAGTGGCGTGGACGACACCTGAGCTGGCACCCCCTCTCCTAACTACTACACCACACCAACGGGAGGACGTTTCAGCTCTCGACAGATTTAACGTGCATCGCTGCCCTACATGGCGGGTCTTTAGTGGTACTGGGCTCGAACTCGTGACAAGGCAAACCACGATCCGTTACATATATCACTCGGCTACCACGGTCACAACATGGTGCTCAAAGTTGCGGCTGACGACATGTTTAAAAACTAGCCCCTCATCATGATGAACTTTGTGGGCCTCGATCTGACACTGTCAATCGGGTGCATTAGCAGCAACAACAACAACACACAAAAACTTTAAGGGCTAATGAACACGTTTGAAATTTGTTCAAATAAAGATAAGGTAAACTAATGATATATAGGGATAATACAATATAGAGAACAGATGCTCATAAGTTGAAATATCTTCAAATGTGATTCGGATGATATCGAATTCATTCTATCTGATCTGAATTCCACATCACACAACCTCACATAAATATTTGGAGTTCCAATTCAACCTGCAAAAGCCTCCCTTATTGTGAGCGTTGAACCTGACAATCAGGACTGATATGATTGGTACAGCCTGGACACTACTACTGAAAAGCAGCTGACCACTCGGCTACCAAGGGCGCTCCTTTCAAATAAAAGAATCTCAGTTCTAATTCTATGGCATTACGCTTTTAAAAATTGAAGTAATTTTCCTTAAAAACAGATTTCCCAAAATATGACGCATTAGCACAATAATATTTTTCAAAAAATATTAATTCTTATGTAAATGTTTACTTTTACTCATAAATTTAATAACTTAGAAATATTACGAAAATTGAATATAATATAGTATCTATAAATCAAAGAACTTCAGCAAATAATTTCTGGAAATCTGCTGAATTTCGGGAATCTTATTCCTTTACGCATTTTAACCTGTTACATAGATGATTTAAAAAGGCGTCATACAAAAAATATTCTTTACTCTTAGACCGGGTTCTTCGACAAATGCACTATGTCAGACATGGCGAACCAGTGGCACGTGTGCCCTCAATGGCTCACGACACAATATTTTGGGCACTGCAGTCATAAAAAAAAATGGTTTGTATTTTATTTCAAAATAACAAAGTTCACTGTGAAGTATTGCGAACAAACGCGAGTGATCTGTCGTGGGGAGCACACTCATTTGTTATTGTCTTGCTTTAGTTACTTCGTGGACTACAGCTGCTTGTGATGCAAAATTTGACTACGCATAGCATAGTCAATTTCGTTGACATAACTGTATTTTAAAGATTATTTGTCTTATATTTATGATTTTTACCTGTTATTTAACAAGGCCTGTTAAGAACAAAAAGTGTAAGATACTCGTAGTAAGTGTAACAGAAAATTTCAAATGGTCAATCTAGAAATCTGACATTATTAGTAAAGGCGGCAAAATGGTGTTTGTTTTATGTTCTGGAAATGTGGTATGCAGAACATTGCCTGTAAAACGGCATTTTGAAACGAATCACAACTCCTCTTGTCAAAAAAGTGAACCAAATTGTTAGCAATAATTGTTAAATGCTTAGAAACCTTTTGGTAGATGACTCCGATTCAGCATGATTTCTACTAAAAGAGTAACATGTTACAATCCTAATATAAGTTATTTGACATCCAATTTGCAACAACAAAAGTCACACTAATGTTACTTTAATTTCACTTACACGTATAACTAAAACATTTACAACCATACACAGTGGCGTAATGGAGAATATTAGGGCCCTCCTGCAAAGTCAGGTTTTGTGCCCCAAGCACAAATACGTACTTGGCGTCAGTCAGGGTTTGCCCCCTCCCTAATGCGGGGTTTGTGGGGGTGTACGTTACGCCACTGTCTATGCAGTGCAAAAGGTACTTTTTCTTAGTAAATAAAGAGTTAAGTTTTTAGTATTTAGTTTTATAATTTTCCCAATAATCAAATCAAAACTATTTGACGGCACGTCTATATATCATTAAAACACTTTTTTAGAAAAAATGGCACGTTGATCCATAAAGGTTCGCCATCCCCGCCCTATGGTTTTTCATAAAATGCAAAACAAACTAAATTAAAATAAAAAAATTTTTCACGGAGACCACATATACATTGAGGTATGTATACATACTTAAATGTTAGTATTAAAAACTGCTGTTTTTTGCAGATTCATTCAGTGGGTGATTTTAATCACAGTAAGTGCAAATGATATAAGAATTACGTCAAACGAAGGGCGGTAGTCTGTTTTAGGAATTCAGTGGTATTTACAATGCGCTGAATTCATGAGGGTCACATGATAAATACAATCACGTATTCTTCATTAAATTCAAAACTAATGCTAGACTAGTACTTGTTGTTCTACTTGTAAAATTTAGACAAAATTTCAGATTAGAAAATTGAGACAAGATGTTTACGTATTAAGATTCTTCAAACAGTTTTTCAAAGTTAAAGAAAACTATTAAATTATACGTGTATTTTTACATCAAGTGCACATTTTGTGCGTTATTATTGTTGACAAATCTGTACATTCTAAAAGAAAGTTTCTGCAAAAAACGAAAGTTGGCAACAGCCAAGCACATGAACTGATTGAAATGGAAACACATGATTGTAATTATGCGACTATGACGTTACAGGAGTTCAGCCAATTAGCGAGTACAAAAACAATTATCAAAGTAATTATAGAAATATAAAAGTTAAAGCAATATTTCTAATACTTATATACTCCAGGGCTATATAAAATTTTTATTTTAGAAAGAAATAAAATTATAACAATGATTGGATATTTTGGCAACTTACATATCTGTTTCGCTCTTGAGTAAGATTTTTTTGACTATTTCCTTGGACACTGCCGCTATAACTCAAGTGACTCGGCAGTGATATGCTCGAGTCAGTGGAATGGTACTGCACAACAGCTTCAGAACTAAGACGCCTCGAAGCTTCTAATTCCTTTTCCATTATTCTTTGATATTTATAGTACAAATATCCACAAATTATTCAGTAACAAATCCTTTTTTTCCCTCTTTCTTCAAATTGGGAAACTGCAGTATTTGATCGTCTATTTACCACTCACTAGTTCCAAAAATGAATTCCTGTTTGCAAGAGAGCTATCAGAAGTTGCTCGCAAAATCGAATTGTGACAAAATAATATTATCGCAAGGATAATCGTGCAACATTCTTTCTTTTCTTCCCTACTGATTGCAATAACAGAAAGCATCTTTGAGCTTGAAAAAAATGTATTATCAATAGACTTATCGAATCTAATTCAGTTGTCAAAAGTAATGCGGTGAAACTTGAATATTAAACTTCGGAAAGAATGCTTTGGATCTATTTAGAGCAAAGAACGTGGCGAAATTGCATTTACGTCACAATTCAAATATCAGTACAACTTTGCAGTTTCATTGTATCTCGGAGTTTATCTAAATTGCGATAGGCTGTTGTTATCAGGACGGAAGAACCGGTAAATATTCCTAAATATAAAAGCGCAACATAAGAAATTACCTTGATAATTTTTTTTTTGATTTTATATAATATTTTTTATCCCACTTTAGACGTCGTTAATATTCTTTATTTAGAGGAGATAACACACCACACCTCTTCTGAATACAATCACATAACTTTCGTGAGTGAGTGTTTCTTAACGTCGCATTATAAAGCAACAGGAGGGCTGTTGGCGACGGACCTCTTGATTTTATGCCTTTGCCAAGTAACGATGACGACACCCGAGTCGATACCCCTTCTCCAAACTTGCATTCCTTTCCAAAGAGAAGAACTTCTAGCCTCGACAGATTTAACGTTTTTAGCCTACACTGTGAATCTTCAGTGGCATTAAGGCTTGAACTCATAACACGCCGACCATGAGTCCATGACCATAACTACTAGGCCACCACATAACTCTCGCGTACTTTTCTGCTACAATTACCTGTTGGCAATGGTTTGAAATATCTACTCCATCCAGCTCCATTCTAACTGCTTTCCCTCGCCAACAGAGCGGGTTGACTAACATGAAATCCACTGGTTCCTTCCCTTATTATCAAACTGAACGAGAGAGTGACAGCTATGGTTCATTTACATAATTTTTCTGTATCTATCTGTAGCAGGAAAACGATGAAATTAGGACTTTCATTGAATTCCTAAGGGAAATGATCAATTCACGCAAGATTTTAAAATAACGTCTCTTTGAGGTCATTTCCCTGATGTAAGCACGTGATTTGATCAAATTCCAAAACTGTTTTAGTGAAATGGTGAAATGAACAAGTCAGCATTTGTAGAGCTCTATTTTCGCTTGTTACCACTCCCTTTTACCTCCCCTCGTTTCTCATCCGTGCCAGGCAGCACCGGGGTTCTGACGTGACGCACCAAAACAAAATGACCTAAATATCATTTTTTAGTTTTATTTAGTTATATTCTTTGCATTATTATCTTTCGATTGATATACCACTTTTGTAGGCCTGAAAATTTTAAACTGGATAAAACTTCAATGGAAAAATGTACATTAACAAATTAGGGAATTCGACCACGCTCTCTTTATAGATAAAAAAAAAGTTTTTTGACAATACAAAAAAAGCTATTTTAAAAAGGGAAATAATAATTTAAAAAAAGTTGTTACAAATAAAGCAGGATATTTCTGAAGTACTACATTAATGTATACTTTTAACAAAATGTTTGAAATACTACTACAAATATCCTTTAAAAAAAATACCGGCTTTATTATTTAATTATTTTGTTAATTAATTTTGAATAAATAATCTGTAATTCTATGATTGTTGTATTAATTACTCTACTTTTAATGATACACCCTATTTGCTAAATAAGCACTTTTCGTCATTTCACTGAACGAGGTTAGGGATTTGATCAAATCACTTACTTTTGCCTTAGGGAAATCACCTTACAGAGTTTTTATTTTAACATCTTGCGTGAATTGATCATCACCCTTAGGAATTTGATGAAATTCCTAATTTACTTATTTCCCTGCGACATATATCCAACGATTTACAACTTATTCTAGTCACGATGTTGTCTTTTTATTGTAGTGTGCAGCTGCTAGCATAAATAACATTATTCTGATGTTAAATTCAATCACGTTAGAGTAACGAAGTTAGAGTATCACATTCTAGGGACTGCTGTATCGATCAATAATTTTAAATAAAATTCCATTGTTTCACTTTTTGCAAAAACTGAATACAAAATTGTTTCGGCGTTTTGTCAGCAGCGTCTCTCTCTCATAGGTTTTCTTTTCTTTTAAGTTTATGATCAAAGTTAAAACATTCACGTGTTTATTACCGAATCTAAAATACTTATTAAATATTCATCTCTTAGAACAAATTTTCATAAAATTCAGAAAATATTGTTTGCAAGCCGTTGTGTAACTCAGTTTGATACAAACAAGAATTTTTTTCAAAGAGGTAGAATATTTTTTTTAATGATATATTTTGAATTTTCAATTCACTCAAGTTCGTGATGTATGCACAAAGAATAAATTTAAAAGGAAAAAGACTTGGAAAACAATTTTATTGGAAAGATGATTAGAATATATTTTACGATAAAAGGAAGCTATACGAAAGCATAATTTAATTCCTTACTGATACGTGTGATCTTTCGCTCATGGATTTGATGCTATTTCAGAATAAAATAAATATTTTATCTGAATTAATAGCTGGAGAGAGATTTCTAGTTTTATTTCATATTTCAAAAAGTGAATCGTTATAAATTCTTTGTTTCTTAAATAAGCATTCAAAATAAATCCAGTTTTACTTATTTGATTGTCTTGATACAGGATACATTACACATTTCAGTTATGAAACGTGTGTTCTATCAACAAACAATGACTGACGTTTTCAGAAGAGAGTTTAGCGAAAAGATCTCGGAGAGGAATAAGCTCTTCTTCCTACTGATATATATCGTTGTCAATATATATTTCACAAATGGACTACTCAGAAATTGAGGAAATGTATAAGACACACAAAAGGTATCCAACCACATACGAAATATTCTTTGTGATGTATTAATTGTGTGTAAATGTCTTAACTTTTTTATAAGTTTGTTAAAGTTTTGGTTAAAAACTATATTGCTTTTAAATCAAATTTCTAAAAATATACATGTTTAAATCACAAGCTAAGTTTTAATAAATTTAATACCATATAAGAGAAATTAAGGTGTTATGTTATATTTTTCCCCGGTGTATAAAATTTAGGCTATTAAAAAAAAACTAAATTGAGATATTTAAAACATTTGCAATAAGATAATTCAAATGAAAATGATGCTAGATGTTTCGCAATATTGATTTGGTAAGATTAAAACATTTTATTTTGCATGAATCTCTTTGATCATGTACATTTTTTAAAATGAAACTTTTTACGAAACAGGAAAACACAAATTTCCTAAGAATCTGATTTAAGTTTCTCTTATTTTATGAAAACTGAATTAACAGAAGTGTAGTTTCTAAAAAACCATTATTTCAAAACTTTCTCGGTAACCGTTTGCAAGAGAGAGTATACGTGTATTTTAACATTAAGTATTAGCAATTTATTTTATAAAGATCGCAGTGGCAAAATAAAATGAGGTTTAGAAAGTTGAGATTCCAAGCATTAGAGCTAAATCAATTGACAATTTTTTTTTCTTGTATTTTGAAAGATATACATGAAATCCAAAAGGCATCATCGAGAAGAAATAAATATCAAAGAAAAATTATTGGATGAATAAAATACAAGAATGAAATTACTGAAATAATAATCCCGTTTGTGGAACATGAGGAAAACATTTTGCCTGTCTATCATGGCTGACAATAACTACGGCGGTATGTCTCAACATTGGAAGGAAAGAGGCTTTGGGCATGTTCTTTGGATATATCAATTCATTTTACTTCTCTATGTTGCTAATGTCTATTTGGCGTGCCATTGAGTGGTGTATCAACTAAGTCCATGGTTTGGCTTTTATTGACAACATGTGTAAGAAGGGAGACAGATTAGGAAAACAAGCTGGCCAAAGTAGTAGTACAGCCTTGTGCGCAATGAATAATTTTTGAAAGCGAGATGTCCTGTTGAAACTTGGCAGCAGGCAAATCTTGAAGGTAAACGATGGTGCTGAGAGGGTTCATTTGCATAACTTATCGAATCCCAAGCAGGAATGCAAACTTCGCACTTATTGAAAGTTTCCTTTATAATGTTACAATTTAAATGTTCAATGGTGTAGAATACTGTCAGTTCAAACACTGTGTAAAGAAAACTTAAAATTATAATTAGATATCGTTCTGTTATCTATCTTCGTGTTCTTAGACAGGCAGTTAGCTACTTAACATTTTATTCTAAATGTTGAAGTTAATTACATAAGCGAATCGTAATTTCAAAATTTTGTAACACAATTAGATTCATATTGGAGGGATTAGCCCCCAAATTTTTATCTGACTTGCATTTAAAAATATTAAAGGGTTGTTCTTGAAGAATTGCATTGTATTGAAAAACGGCAAAATTACGAGAATGACACCTGTGCCTCACGCTAATAACTTCTATTGCATGATGTGAAAATATTGCAGCCCACCAGCTCTTATTATAGTGCGATAAGCTTTAGGACTTGCATCGACTTGCCAGTAAAGCTGACTCCAAGTCGTACGACTCTATCCACAGAAGAATCGAGGGTTCGCTCTAGGATCAAGTTAAAGGAGCCAATCAAATTGAACTGATACGAGGAGATATCATGATAGGGCACTACCTATAAATGCTAAAACCGATTTGAGCCGGTGATTCCGCTTGTACATTACTAATAGTGAAGCTCTGGCACTATATTCCCTGCAAATTATACTATTCAACAAGGTATGTGTTTTCAACATTTAAGAAAACTAAGTAACTTTATTAATGTTATATTAAGGTTACTATTGATGACAAAACCTCGTAATTTTGAATGACATTCGTCAAAATCCATCCTCCAATCTAAAAGTACATGATATCCCTCTTTCAATTTTTGCACTACAAAACGTAGTAATTTGGACCCCTGAGAAATTTAACGTGCATTAAGCCATTGTAACGTTGTGATCCCCAAGTTCGCTTAATTTGGGTCGCGAGAGGGATCACTCAGTTTATTACAAATAGTTTTTTACAACTAATTAACGCCAAATTTACGCACGTGTCTGTAAGATATGCCTTTGCATGTCTAGTCATCATAAAATGGGTATCGTCGATTGCTTGACTCGTTCTCACGAGTATGCAACTGGATCGTAATGTTTACACTTACACTTCTAGAGGGAATTCGCAGAGACCAACTACCCCTCAGCCCTTTTAGCTGAAGAAAACATCAGATCCCAGTTCTCAGATTGTTCTACTGCCACATCCTCTTATTGCAAGTCCAATTCGGTGAAACGTCCGCCCCACAGCAAAGCTATCCTTTCAAGATGGCCTCTTATGTTGGTCTCCGAAGATCCTGGTCACATCCCGAACCGTCTCCTTAACTCTCCTCTCTTTCCCTCCCCCAATAATTTCTGATTGGCGAGGGTCACGGGTCTGCACCTCAACCGCTATTGGCTCTTCTGGGTATATCGCAACTGATGTTATCTACTTCACCACACCTCTTAAACCATATGGAGGGTGTATAAATCGATCTGTCACTTCGACACTGTGAATACACTCCTTGGTATTTCTTCCTCACAAAAGACCGACACACCTTTCCACTCCGACACTCCAGTGCATTGCGGCCAACATGAGCGAGGAAATGAAAGAATGCACCGCCATCAAACAGGTGTGTCCCTTTAGCTTAACGCGTTGGCATGACAACCCATGAGGGACAAGGCCTACTGTGCCCAACTCAGTATACGCGACCTTGGGTCCTGAGGTGCATGAGCAGATGTTGCGGTCAGGTGGTCAGTCTGACGCAAAAACCTCCAGTGTTAAATTCCCAAGCAAGCTTGGTACTCATTTTATCGATCCAGTGAAGGGATGAAAGGCTGAGTCAATCTTGACCAGCCCGGAGTTCGAATCTCGGACCTGCGGTGTAGAAGCACGATGCACTAATGACTCAGCCACTGGCCTTATCTAGATATAAATATCGCTGTGAAATAAATTTCATCTGGTGAATCTATTCGCCTGTGGGCGTCGGAGATAGAAAAAAGGGGGAGGGGTAACATCAAACAATACAAGAGTCGGCTCAACATCTATTTCGCCCCAGGACGTGAGAAAAGAATCTGTAGTCCGCCCCCCTTTGAAGAAGAAAATAACCCATCTGGCTTCAAAACAGACAAGAGGAGTAGCATTCGTCCGTCTTACAAGGCGACGCTACACCATCTGCGCAATAGATCTTTTGTGAAATCAGGACTCGGACACACGATTCGACAGAAAACAATACCGATCAGGAGTTCACGACTATGACAACTCTACAGAAGCAGTCTGAAAACGTTGATGGTAGACACTCCTTTCTCCTTCCAACAAAACAACCGCTTTTTCCTCCTCGAGAAACATGTAAACGACGAGTCATTCTATTTTCCCCCCGCCTAATCTTTCGTTTAACGACGCAATTACCATATGTTTCTCCTGTACATTCAACTGAAACTAATACACAACTTTTAATAACTAAAACCAGAAGAATTGCTCACCTCTGGACAGTTACTGCAGCACGACGTACTTGCCGGAAACATGCTCCCGCCTTCTTCCAGCACGGGACTCTCCACCTGTAAAGAAATGACGTAGCTTAAAATTCAAGAACAATCAAAACACAAAACGACCCATACACTAGTGTTGCAACCACGCGCGATCACTTTTTGAATCATTGCAACAGCTGCTGATGATTTCGTGAGTCATTAAAAATTTTATGATTTCGGCGCAGGTGTGCAAAGAAAAAACGAGGATTGAATTTTTTTTTAAATTGTTGCTCAAGAATTTGAGGAAAGGTTTATGAAAATTTCGTTTGAAATTCGTATTTTTGGTTTTTGAAAAGGAAATCGGCAATTCGCTTGAAGTATTAAAAACTAAGCTAAAAATCTCGAATAAAATGATTTCAATCTAAATCGAAATGGATAAAATTTATTGCTAAATAAATTGGACTAATTCCAAGATATAGACTAAATGTACCTATCAGTTAATTAACTAATTTTATATGCTATATATACTCTTTTATTGTTTTAATGTAATGTATGGCTTTTGAATTCTTAATATAAATTAATATATGTGTTGTTTTTGTGTTGGGTGTTTTTAGTTTCTCCCCTTCCTTAATATGTATTTTTTCAACTGTTTACATGTCTTTAATTCAGTGGTGTAACGGAGAACATAAGGGCCAACCTGCAAAGTCAGGCTTTGGGCCCCCCAGAACCCCCCCCCCCCCCCCCTCCCGATTCGGGCGTGTGCGTTACGTCACTGCTTCAATTGCGTGTGATGGAATTTTGTCGTTTTTGCTGTTGATTTTTCTGTCTTTGGAGTTTTATCTGTTGCGTGCATTTCAAATAAATAATTCATGTTTAATGTTCATACAACTTTAAAATCCTTTTTCATTACTTAATTTTACAATTTCAGATTAGCCTATTATATCTGTAAAAATTCACATATTCGGATTTCTTACACATCTACCTTTGAAACTTACTCCTTTATGTATAATCTCACTCTCTCTTTCGAACGTTAAATTAATAGTTAAAATGAGGTGATGAAAGCCATATCTAAAACACCCTCATTTTACACAACAATTTATATTAGAATCTTACCGACCATTATATTAGTACCTGTAATTATGCTTTTATATTCTATTTTAGAAACATTAAAACGAATACATATTCATTCTGAAAATATGAGTCGCGAAGAATTATTCAACACTTAAATATGCATTACTTGCATTGATCGCTAAATACAATAGAATAATTTTGCGCTTTTGAAACAATTTTTTTCTACTTTTGTACAGCCCCCCCCCTGTTTTGCACCTTATTTCTATACTGCTACTTAAAGTTTTATCAAAAATTCTACATAAAGTGGGTCAAGAGAAATGGGCCTTTGAATACAAAAGAATAAATTACAACTTCGCTAATAAGTCTTTCAGAATTAGAACGATTGGATAGGGTGGAGTAAATTATTCACATTGAGGAAAGGTCTTCCAAAATCTATGAACATGAATTCCTTTTTCGCACAATATGTTTCAATGCAGTTTTAACAACGTACTTATCTCGCAAGACCAAAAATCCGATTTTAGAAGCACAACCTCCATTAACACCTTTCCAACCAACCCGATTCCCACGCGGTCTTGCGAAATTACCCAAATCCTTGCGCCAAGTTTCTCATTACACTCTGAAATTAACCATTACTCTGCATAGGTAATTTCAAAGGAAATAATTCTGCCCATCTATCTTCCACGCCAAAACAAGCACAAGAAAAAAAATGGAACTAACCCAGCAGTAATTTCCAATCCGTGTTAGAAACGAACCCTAACGGTCATGGACAACTTTTCAGAACAAAAAAAAAAAGTAACATTTCTCTTTTTGTATGTATTTGATTTATAATAGTCGCCAATGAACTCATATTTCACGCTTTAACCAATCAAAGAAGCAATTAATCTCTTTAAAATCAAACAACCTCGCCAAGCTGGAGCTCATTAAGCAAATGAGAGCGCCGTACTTTATATATACGGACGGGTTACCATTTTTTTTAATTCTCCTCCAATAGGAAAAGGGAGTTTACGGCCAAATAGCAGCACTATGGCCGGCGGAAATGACGATTCTGAGAATAAATTATAGCTATATTGAGCGGATTAATTTTCAGCTGCCACATTGTTGAAAATCGATACTACGCTCGATTTTTTCTTCTTTTTTTTTTTTTTAAAAAAAGGATTTCTTTTGAATGCGAGATAAAATGGCAGCAGTGGAAAAATTGCTACTTGAAGAGAACGAGCGAACTCGTCTTTTGTTCTATTCAATCTGCGAAAATGTTAGAAGTGATTTCTTCTTCGCTAACGGATTCTTAGAGTAAAAATAAAGAATAACAAAATTTATAATCTACGCAAAACTTTTTTAAAAAACTTTCTTTTGAGACGGGAAATTTTCACTTCGGCGTTTCATTTGAAAGTTTGATCTCTTCGGAGAGATATTATAAAAGAGTCATCTTGGAAAAGAAGTTGAAAAGCAGAATTCGTGTTTAATAAAAAGCACAGATCAGTTTCAAAAATGGAGTTTCGCAGCCTTTGATCCATGAAAGTGTGCAAGGCGAGAGACTGAAAATATACCGAGGAAATTGAGAAAGATTTCGAAATTCGTTTTTCACAGAGGATTCCGAAAACTTGTTTTAATTTTAGAATCTTTGGATGTTTACTGTTACAAATGTTCCAACAAAATGTAATTTTTATTTCAAATAAGCGATATCTTACCTGTATTTGAGATACAGCGTGATTGTTAGATTTTAAAATTGAAAGTTGTGAAAGAACTGAACGACTGGTACATTTTAAACGTAAAAAATGTATCTACACGTTTGTAAATTGATATCGTTTTAAATAAATTTGTTGCATGTCTTTTTATTTTTAAAGTTTCACACAAGTTTAAAGGAGAAATAGAAAAATTAAAGATTGTCAAAGCAGGAGATATATCACAAACCGCGATTTATCCAAAAGAAAGGCCGTGTCTTATGTGATTTTACTTCAAGAGAGGCTTGGAACTTATTTTCAGAAGATGTATTATTGTTATGTAAACTATATGATATTTAATCACGTGTAACATTCCGTATTTCCATCGTTTGTTTTTTATCCGTAAAATAATCAACTATATATTCGTTTATTTTAATACACAACTACATAAATTTATTAAACAATTTTAATTATGTTTCCCCTAGGCCTCAATTTAAGCTTATTTCTTCCTGGAAATATACCTCAGTTAGGCTTATTCTACGAGTAACCTGAAAATAATTATATACTAATGCTTATTTATTATTTTTTTTTACTTCGTCTTATTTCCGGTAAAACACATCGTCAAGCTAGAAGTATTTAATATAATTGGGTTTCACTTTTTTAAATTGTATTGCTGTCAAAAGTTTTAGTTTTTCTAAAGCCCAATCAGGTAATGAGGAGCAGGACCCATTTCATAGGGGGTGGGGCAGTGGCGTAACGGATATTATAGTGGCCCCCCTGCAAAGTAAGTCACTACTTTTTGGCCTTAAATATTTTATGAATTAGTTAAATACGTACTTGGCGTCAGTCTAGCTCTTTGCCCTTTCCCTAGAATCCTAGGCCCCTCTACAATGCAGGGGGTGTTTGTTAAGCCACCGGACGGGAGGGAGGGGGGTAAATGTTAAGGATGACAATTTGACCGAAATTTTTTTACAAATAGATGCTTTGAAAGGGAGATTCGTTTCATATAATTTACTCATAATAAATATTTTAAGATTTGTTGAGCACACATATTTTATTTAAAAGGTACCTCTAAAAATGTATTAAAAGTAGTAAGGTTTGGAAATAATGCTGACCGATGGCAAATTAGGGGACATAAAAGCTTGATCTAGCAGATGAAATAACTGCGGTCTTATTAGACAAGAAGGAAAGCAATTGGAGTTTTAAAATTAATCTCAACTCTACGTCTTACACCGCGAATCAAGCTATTGCTTTAAGAATTTTATTTTCTTTGTCAAAAAGCGTGGCAAGAGGAGAGAAGAATTTCTCAAAATTAAATTTAGTAAAATATTTCTTACGCTCCACAGTTTTTCAAGATAGGTTAAATGGTTTATTATATGAATGATATGAAAGATATAGTCGAAAAAATTTAAAACGTTTAGTAAAAAAGTTTGCAGAGTTAAAAGCCAGGAGAAAAAAAAACAGCCTCATTTTCTGTTTATTTTATTTGTTTTGAAGGGAAATGTTTTATTTTTTATTTTATTTTATGATATCTAATATTTTTTGTATTATTCTGGGTTTTTTTTTTGTTTGCAGGAATTATTTAAGAGTTTTATGGGTTTATATCTATTAACATTTTATCTTAAAAGTAATTTATATCGTTGGTAAAGGGGAAACATGCATTCTTATCCGGAGCTAAAAAATTATAGAGTCTCCCTCGCTAAGATGACAGAGAGCTTCATAACAGACATATAACGCTTAGTTTTTCTGCACACAAATGATTTGATTTCTTTAATTAACGTAGCACTTTAAGCCAACGCGAGGTTTATAGATGTCGGAACTTGCCAGTTTGGACTTCTGCCAAGTCGCGAGGACGACACTTCAAAAGGAACCATACACTTTGAATTTTAATACTACGCCAACGTGAGGACTTTGATCCACGAAAGATTTAACGTAAGTTAGTTCCTCTACACCCAATCTTTAGGGGTTCTTGAACTCGAACTTACAACTCGCCGGTCACGAGTTCACGATCAAAACCCCGTGATAAATTTGAGAAACTATCTAGAGATATAACTTGTTTTGCGGTGACTGTCTTAGTTATTATATAGGTGTAAGTGTTTTCGAAACGTGCGTGGGAAGGAATTATGAAACGATTTGTGTAAAGTAAACTATTGATTGTTGTTTTGTCCTTCCCGAAGGGAAGGAAGGAAAGTTGCCAAAATCTGAGACAGATTGGATTTCTAGATGTACGACTTTCGTTGGCCGTAGACTTGAGCACCATACTGGTAGATTACAGTAACATTTAGTTCGGTTCCACCCTAATTTAAAGAGAGAACACCCTGAGGATGGTCAGGGGCCTCCCACCAACCACACGAGAGGACTTGTGGCTCGACGGCTATTTAGAGTATCCCCATGCCGCAAAAGCACTATGCATTTACAAAGATCCATGTTTTCTCCGGTATTCGAACTCAGGTCCTACGGCACAGCAGTCAGCGTCGCTAAACACTATTTTGAATGGGCGACAGCTATTGATTGTAAAAGAGATTTAAGGTATACGATTACGTTCGGAACCGAGATTTTGCAAAAGCGTACAAACGAATATAAATTTAACACTTAATGTCACTTAGATTAGAATATAATATAATTTATGTATAAAATTGCTTGAAGAATATTATTACAACAAAAAGTTATTTGAATGTGATATTTTGGCAAAAAATGAACATAGAATTACTTATTTTCACAAACATCCTGCTTTTACGAAAAATGCTTCTATAATAATATTTTGTCTATATTTAGCGAAGACCTCTATACAGAGTCTAAACTAGGATTTTTGAAATATATAACTTAGAAGTGGATTTATCCATATTTTAAAATATCAGAGTGAAAAAATTTTAACAAAAAAATACCAGTTATTATTCCAACTGGCTGTAACTCTGAAAATAATGTGAGTTTTTCAAAGTTCTTAGTTCAGGTTCTCTGGAGAAATCTTAGCTATATACAAGCACAAAATAACATTATAATAGTAATTTTCATAAAAAGAATAATGTTTTGAAAATAGATCATTCTATGCTTATTTTTTTTCCAAAATATCGCATTTAAATAATTTTTTGTTGTAATATCCTTAATAATGTTAATGTTTGTATATGTTAATATCCTTAAAACAATTATATACTTGTATTCTAATCTAAGTGACACTAAATATTAAGAAAAATATTGGTTTGTACGCTTTTGCAAAATCATAGTTCCGAACGTAGTCGAATACCCTAAAAGAAGGCTATTACCGATAAGCCTAGTAATTCATAACAAATAAATTGGACGACGCAAGCTTGTACCTCGCTCTCCAATTTCATATCAAGCAATAAGATATTTCTGTTTACTATACATCAGCCTATATTATTTCGCATAATGGTTATCAATAGATTCAGAACTAAGGCAACAACAGGCTTGCGACATAACCACCAAGTTACAGAGGCTCTCTTTCCCGAAAAGTACCGGAATCAACAACCGTAGGACAGAGGAAGTAATGCATCTGAAGAGATGAAAATTTAATGGCTTCTAATCGATCCAATACCTATTGGCCTTTATCAAATTCAATTTGCTTCTACTTGATGCCATCTGTCTTGAGACGCTATCTCATCCGCGAAAAAAACGATGCTACGAGTAAACTATCCATCACATTAATTTTGACGTTTACGAGGCATAAAAGCCTCTACAAAGTGCAACGTGACGGACATTAAAGTCATGAAAAAGATATCAGTCACGGTTGCGGAGGTGAGAAGGCAGTTTTTCAAGCAGTCACCATTAATCTCGCCCCATCTAATAATTCGTCCAAACAAAATCGATGCTACGAATAATTAGAGATTAATATAGATATCAATCGCGGCAATGTGTTTTGCCACGACCAATTAGCATCAGTTTTGTAATTTTATTTATGATGATCAACCATTCTTAGAACGAATCTGGTCCTTATTTATGGGTTGTTTTGCCCACACTCATTCACACTCTCACACAGGGAGTTTATTCTTTTTAATGGCTTCTCACGAGCTTGAATCATTGTTTTGTATCACTGAATTTATTCATATAAAAAAATATATCATACTTAAAATTTTTGTTATATAATTTGAAGGTAAAAACCACGAAACATTGAAAATCAAGCACGACGGCAATGCACAAGTTTTTATAATTATAAAGTTAGTAGAAATGTTTGGGGTTTTTGGATAGTTAATCTTAATTGACGTGATAATTACTGGGGATGGGTCCTTTTAACTGTGACCACTGTCAAATCATGATAAGCAACACTACTATACTGTTCGAATTAATTGGGACAAACATTTTTTTCTTGTCCGAGTTGGCAAAGGATAACCATTTATGTCCCAAACCACCTCAAAGCGATTACATCTGCTCAGAAGTAATGTGGTGGATCTACGTTGACTATAATTTACTCGTTTTGTTGGTTTCAATCAGTGCCTCTCAAAGTTTCAATATTCGCGACCCAATATTCATTCATAATTTTCATCGCGCCCCCCTCATAGAATAACAATGTATTGATTTCATTAATAACACTATACTTTGATGCTAAAACTACGATACGACTTTAACCTCTAAAGTGCCACCGGCCTATATAAATTTCTCGCTCAGCCAAAGCATTAATTTCCCCTGACGTAAATATACGTCTTTCCGAAGTACGATCTTTTGTGTGCACATTTATTCATAAAAATGTTCCGAAGGTTTTGGAATGCAATAAGGTTAGGGTTTAAAGTTAAGAGTTTTAGAAAAAATCGTTTTTTACCATTTGTCCTGAAGAATTCGAATAGCATAGTAATTCTCAGCAGCGCTATTTCTAAATGAATACAACGCCACGTGATTAAGTGTTTGGCCCAGTTGAGCTTAAGTGAGAAACACCTTCAATTTCTTTGCAGTAACTACAATCTTTGATAGAAATAATCCGCTATAATCAACGGCTGATTAAATCAGTGATGAATCTCGCAAACTTAAACCACCGCAACCTTCTCGTACAAAAGAAATTTCAGAAAATGATAGCAGTTTGAAGAGTTTTTCAAATTTCAGCAGCAAAACACATTTACGACATAGTAAGAATTAAACAAGACAATAAAAACCACAATGCATTAGCAACTGAATTTTCTGTAGCCAGAAAAATCCTGTATGAGAAAAATTTTGGATATGCGGATAATCTTGAGGGAAAAACAAAGAAATACGAGAGGAAAATGATATTACAGTTCTCTCTCTTTAGTTCCTTAAAAAAATCACTGTTTTAGACACTTTGCTTCATTAATTCATATATTTTAATATCCATTTCAATCAACTGAACGAAATTATAGTTGGAAAAAAATGTGTTGATTTTGAAAAATATGCTTGTGCTTACACTTTTTTCGTTAGTATATATATATTAGGACAAACAGCCAGCTACAAGAGATTAATAATACAAAAAAGAAATTTAAGTTAATCCTTTAAGTAACTGGAAGAAACTGCGATATACCGAGATGGTCAAAATATTCATTATCATTGTCAGGCTTTAGAGTATAATGAGAGTTAATGGTGGCAACTTCAAGTGATTGTAATAATTTTGTTAAAAATATAACATCAGAATTTTGAAACACCACTCATCTAACTTCTACACCAACAAAAGAACTTTAAACTGCGACGAATTTAACGTGCGTCATCTCGCTCACTATAAGACGAGTCTTAAGTTGAATTGGGACAAAAGCATATGACTTAGCAACCATCCGGTACAGTGGTTAATGACATTGACTGCGGTGCCGTAGGATCTGGGTTCGAATCCCGGAGAAGGCATGGATGTTTGTAAATGTATAGTGCTTTCGTGGAATGGGGGTACTCTAGATAACCATTTAGCCGTAAGTCTCGTGAGGTTTGTGGAAGGGGAAGAGAGATGGGATGCCTCTGACCACTGATGCCTCCCTCAAAATTGGGATGAAACCGAGAAAAATCGTACTGTCACCTGCATGGTGCTCAAAGCTAAGGCTAACGACAGGCATTAAAATCCAGCCCTTCGCTGTGATGAATTTCGTGGGCCTCGATCTGATGTTACTGTCTCGATCAGGTGGCATAAGCAACAACACATACTACTTGATTGAAATAGCGCCCGAAACGTCCTTGTTTCCGTGATGACTTGCTATCGCAATTGCTATCAACAAATGGAACACGGTCTACAGAACTGATTCATTGGTGTATTTTACTTTTTTTTGCACAAATGATACGTAATTATGTGCATAAAAAATAGTAAAATCGTGTAAACAATATATATTATTTAAAATGAATATATTTGCCATGTTTCGAAGATTAATCAACTCTTAAGACAAGTAATATAAAAAAAAATTAAAGTCAATTTCTATTTAGGTCAACAAAGAAAATTTTTATCTTAGTTAATTGAATTTAATTAATGAATTAATCTTCGAAAAAACTGTATTAACATCAAGTGTCATACACTACAAGTTTAAAAAAATGTATTACTTGAATGGATAAATAAAAAGTATTTTATTAAAGATTGAAACTTCGAACAAGATATATGAATAAATAAATAAAAGATAAATATAGGGGGAGAGTGAACTAATAGCAGGAATTGAAAAATAGGGGAAGAAGGGGGGTTTTCTTTGCTATTTTTGTGTTATTCACTACTCAAAGAGAAAATTCTTTTGGTAAATTAAATTTTATCTCAGTATGTTTGTGTCTCAAATGCAATATATTCTTTTTCTTTAAATTACAGTTTTAATTTTTTCACCACTCGTATGTTTTCAGTAATTTCAACAGTTTGAAAAAAAACCTGTGAACATAAGGAGGTTGAAAAAATTTAAGGTAAATTGTTGGCAAATTACAAGGTTTCTTGATTTAGTTTAAATCAAATCAGACTCTTAAAACTCAATTCTATTATATATGAGACAAAAATGAAACCTTGTTGGGGAAGAGATTTAATCAATGTTTATCGAATAAAATAATTAAAATAGTTTCCTACGAATGCAATCCATAAATAAAAGATAGATTAAGCGCGCGGCACATTTTTTAAGAGAAATTTAAATAGAAAGCACGCTACCTGGTTAAGCGACATGGTCTGCTTCACCCAAGAATAATTAATTTGTCAAAATAAAACTGGGATCAATATCCCGAGAGGAAATGCATCGAAGGGATTTCAGGGTTGATATTTTTCTGCTTTTTAATTGAAACATTACCCAAATGCATACAAGGATTGGATTGATATAAACTTTGAATACATTGCGTAATTAAATGTTGATTGAAAGAGTCCTAGAACCTAATTTATGAGTAATTCGAAGTTAAAAAATTAAAGGCTTTATCGATATCTTAAAGCAATAAAGAACACACACACACACACAAAAAAACTATGATTAATTTAGAGATTCCATCTGGTCTCAGCTGGCTGGCGTAGTTGGTTTGTCGCTGGCCTTCTGTACCCCCAAGGTTGCGGGTTCTTCCCCGGCTCAAGTCGGTGGATTTTCCTGATGCAGAAAACCGACAGCAGCCATGTCGTATGATTATACGGCATGAAAAAGATCCCTTGAAAGTCCGTTTGGCTTGGAGGCTCTCGGCAAAATTAAATTCCTAAGAACAAATTTCTCATCGCCATAGCTCAGGTGCCTTTCTCTGGGGCGCGTCAAAAAACTTGCGGTAATTGGTATCGTGCCTAAATGGTGCCGCACTAAAAAGTGATACCAGCTCCTGGGGAATATACTGGGTATATATAAAGGTAGAAATACCAATACGCAGCCCCAGAACAGAAAAAAAATGTGGTCACAGATATTGAAACATTTGCAAAGAAATTTTCAAATGAAATGCTTAAAATTTCAATCAAAGGCGTGCTTCTTTGAATAAGAAAAATTTGTAAATTAATATTTTCTACATATAGAAAATATAACAGATAATTTATGTAGAAATTAATTTTAAAACTTCTGCATGTGCAAAAAATGGGATTCGTTTTGATATAAATAAGTAAAATATTAAATTACTCCCATTTGCTCTTATGTTTAAAATAACAAATGCAGAGAATCACAATTTATAGTTCGTACAATAAAATTAAATAATTTTTAGACTATATTTAGTTTTCACTGTGTTTAATAATTATATCAGCTCACTCTTAGTGGTGTACACAAACTACTTTCGTGTGAAAAGTTAAAAAAACGTAGGCAAAAGCAGCACAACACGTAATCTTTGTACTAAAAATTAAAATTCTGTTAGTCCATTGAGGTTGGGATTGAAACACAAAACCTTCACCCTTGTGTAAGCCACTGGGTTCATCCCCTTTGTGTCTCAAAACTAAAGATTTCGCACTTCACTGCCTGAGAACAAAAGTGAAAATGATGAATCTATTTTCAATTGGAATGCTGTAATTTGTAACCTTGAAACCTATACATTAAAGAAAGCAGAATCAAGTTCAAATTAAGTTTTTACAAAAGGAAATTTTTCTTAAGCATTAAAAAATGTTTATTTTTCGGTCACAAGATTTTTCTCGAAACCTGAATGAATATCATTTCTATGCTTTATGAAATCAATATAAAAAAATGAAGAGCTGCATTTCGCGATGTGCTACGAAGCAATTTTAGTCGACCAAAATTGTCTAATCCGCATTTTGTTTCGCAAAATTAAGTATGATAGAATACAATAAAATAAAATGGACATAAGATATTAATCATCCATTGATATTAGAAAAACTGATAAAGGCATGAAAACAGACTTCTGGATTCAATAAAGTTAAAAGGAAAACGTACAATGTGTTTATGTGTGTGTGTAACATTTTATCTCTCAACTACTTACTTCAAAAAGTGAGCGTTTGATATTCTCGGTTGTATAAAATGCTGAGTAACAATAGTTTTTCCTAATGTATGTTTTTGACTAGTATATCTGAAAAATGCAAAACATTTGAGCGTGTCCTTTCGTAAAATTTTAATCAAACTTCAAATTCTTTTCGAAAATATTTCAACGAAAAACATTTAAAAAAAAATGTTTTTGTATGACTTGGTTAATAGGAGACTTATTATGAAATACTTATTTAGAAATTATCCGAGAACTGAAACTTTGAGTTTTTAGGAAAATTTTTTTGCAATTCTTCAGTGAAACCATGGATCACTTCAATTGAAAGTTTTTGACTTTTAAAGACCTATAATTTAATAATTTTCATTAGAAATATTGCGTATGTACGAGTAATTTTTTTTGTATCAAAAGCATTCAGTCCATTTTGGTTTCTAGAATAACCTTTAAAAGTGTTGGATTTAATGTATCCGAAAGCGTTAAAATGACCAAATTCGGTTAAAATACATAATTTTTGATTTTTATTTTATTGGATGTAGATTTATTTTGGCTTACAAAACATACTTGGTTTTGTTTCTTCGTTACCTAAAGGTCAAGTTACAATCATTTTTTTTTTAAATTAAGGAAACTAGAAGTGGGCATTTAAACTGTTCATAAATCTAGGCAAGTCTGATAACTCTAGAAATTACAAATGTATTTCTATAAAATTTTATAAACCTGTGATATCTATATCATTTTCAAGAAAATGTACTAAAATAAATGTTATTGTATGAATCACTTTTGAGTTATGACCTGTTATTTAAGTAATGGTCTCGTAAAAAATGTCTCATTTCTTATGATATTTGCTCGATCACCTCTCTAAAATTTTTAAATTTGAATAAAAAACATTAACATTTTAGTACATTATTAGATCGATGCATCTAATTTGTTTCAGTGATACTTTTATTTATATAAGTTTATTATATTTTTCTCTAATTGCTTTGAAGTTTTTCAAAGTAGCTACTAAATTTTCGCTTTTTATTGTATTTTTGTAAAAATTTAAATAACTTTTAAAACATATTTTAGTTAAATAATAGTATTTATCGGTATTGATCCGTAAAAAAAGCATTTATGATGTTTTAGCATGCTATTTCTTAAAAAAGCACTCCGAACGTGTTCGGATACCTTAAAGAATATCAATTATATACTAGGATTTTCGAAATTCAAGGAGCATCACCTTACATAAGAGAAGTCGTTCGTTGTATAACTGATATTTAATCACAAATTTTTTTAGGAGACAAATTTTAACGGAATGCTATTTATTCAAAGTGAAGTAGATGACAATTTTTATTTTATAAAAAATTAAATTAGTTTTATTTAAATCAGTTACAACAATGTAACAAATCTTCATATTTTAAGCAATTTTTCTCACACAACAGTAGCAATTGATGTATTTGCAAACAAGTGAACTCGAAATAAAAGGCTAAGTAGTTGTATGAAGATTTTTCAAAAGTTTGATTTGTAGCTACGCTATTCCTTTAAGGTATCCGACTACGTTCGGAACCGTGATTTTGAAAAAGCATGTAAATGGATAATATTTATGATATTTAGTGTCACTTAGATTAGAATACATGTACAAAATTGTTTTAAGGACATTATGACAAAACAAATTATTTAAATACAATATTTTGACAAAAAATTAACTTAGAATAACCTTTTTTCCAAATGTTCTCCTTTTGTAAAAAATGCTTCTATTGCATTAATATTTTGCCTGTATATAGTTCAGACCTCTGTACAGAGGCTCAACTAGAATTTTTGAAACGCATAACTTGGAAGTCAGTTTATCCATATTTTACGAAAACAGAAGGGAGAAATTTTAAGAAAATACGCTGATAATTATTTCAAATAGTTCTAACTCTGAAAATAATTTGAACTTTTCAAATATCATAGTTGAACCTCTGTACAAAGGTCTGAGCTATAGACAGGCAAAATATTAATACAATAGAATCATTTTTTTACAAAAGGAGAACATTTGGAAAAAAGGTTATTCTAAGTTAATTTTTTGTCAAAATATTGTATTTAAATAATTTTTTTTGTCATAATGTCCTTATAAAACAATTTTATACATGTATTCTAATCTAAGTGACACTAAATATCATGAAAATTATACATTTATGCGCTTTTTTAAAATCATGGTTCCGAACGTAGTCGGATACCTTAAACCAGTGATTCCCAAAGTGGTCTATATAGACCCTAGGGGTCTAAGACAATCTGCAAAAGGTCCACATCAGAGAAAAAGCAATTTGGGGGCTATGAGGTGTAAATGGGTCTATGGTAGTGGCTCTCATTAAACGAAATCATGATATTAATTCTAAAGGAAAATCTAATCACACAAATGGAAACCAGATTTTATCTATTTAATAGATTTACTAATTTTAATGAAGTTAATTTGCAGTTACAAGGTGACAGCATACATTTTATTAAAACGAGGACCATGTCAGCAATTTTGGCTTTAAAAGACATACCTGTTATTTATCAAGAACTATGGAATATCGTGAGAAAATTTTTAATTACTTTTCCCAGTGACAAGAAGTTTCAGCGTGGCTACCACAATCTCCAAAAAAAAAAAAAAAAAAAAATGTGGGAGGAATATTGGCTGGACACTACTAACCGAGGAGATTTAGGGTTAAACCTAACAAGATTGATTCCAAATGTTGAAAAATTGTTGAAGAACCAGAATTATTCCTCCCATTGAAAGCATTTGTTTGTTGCTCAGTTATTATTTTTTCTATGTATTAAATAAACTTCAATTTGATTAACATGTCTTTCTTGATTTTTAAACACTACAATTAGCTTCAGTTAGAAATTTAAATCTTTTAAAGTATTCCTATACCAACTGTCAAAAAGACATTTAAGTTAGTACATTTGCAAAAATTCAATATTAGGTAAGCAAGGGTGTGTACCCCAAACCGAACAACATGGCAAGGGGTCTATGAGACAAACAAGTATGGGAACCACTGATTTTAACTTTCATCATCCCTCAATAGTCTGCATATCATTTATTAAGAGTGTTTTTGAATGTAGCAGATTAGGATCTAAAATCGCAATACACTTTTTTCCCCCAATTTAGAAAATCTCTGGATTGGATTTTTATTTATTTATTTTTTTTTTAGATCGCACTCTAAAGCTACGCAAGGGAAAGTGTGACAACAGACTGTCAGGTGACGAGGAAAACACACATTTGAGTTGGCCCACCACTCTTCAAACTTCCACACCACATGAGGACTGAAGCATGACAAATTTAACGTGCATTGTTTTCTAATTACTGTATTTTGCATAGAGATGTTATTTCCCACCAAATTTTTAATACAATATTCTTAAATAGATACATGTCATAAAGGGTACACATTCATATAAGAACTTGAATTTTCTTCTGTCTGGTAATGTGTTCCAGGTCTGAATAGGGGTCTATGGCAATGAATACAGCCTTGAATGGAATCGGATCTCCAACACACGATTCGAGTGAGTGAATATTAACGTCGCTCTGTTCAGCTACACGAGGGCTTTTGGCGATGGACCACATAATTCTGAACCATGGTCAAGTGACGTGGACGACACCTGAGCTGGCACCCCGCCCCTCCTAACTACTACACCACACCAACGGGAGGACGTTTAAGTTCTCGACAAATATAGCCTGCATCGCTTCCCTACACGGCGGGTCTTTAGTGATACTGGACTCGAACTCGTGACAAGGCCAGCCACGATCCGATACCTTGACCACTCGGCTACCGCGGCCACAACACACGATTCGAACGCAGTGCTAAAATTTTTGGTTTTAATTAATCGTAATACTGCTCAATATGCGAGGGATAGAAGAGATTGATATCGTTACTTGTAATCATTTTAGTATCTCATCGTGAATGAAAAGCAATGTATGTGGTATGTTTAAACATATAAACTAAAAGTGGAAGAAGACGGCCATGTTTTGCTAAAAAGATTTACTTTCCAGCGCATTGGAAGGTGTTTTAAATGCTTCGCAATAGGATATAAAAATTAAATATTATTGTAATGCATGAAGTAAATGTAAAATGTTGAGTTCTACATCAATAAAAATTACTTTAATTCATTTTACTAAAAATAAATATACAAGTTAACACCCAACAACATTGAAAATAAATCGAGCGCAGAATGTAAAAGTACATCTACCAACAAATTAGAATAATTTTTGTGAGTCTGATCATTTCACCCCCAAATTATAATAGAGTATTTAAATTTTCTAAAACAATGATTTCTTTAAATAGAAATAACTGATACGCAATACTCGTGGCGACCTTGGCCTATCCATACCTACGACCTTGAGATTTGTTTTCTATTTCGGTCCGCTTCTTTCTGGAATAAGGTAGAGACCGGTTTAGTTCGAGGGCCATCTTGCAAATCTACCTTTCAGGGCAGAGTGTTCCATGCCAACATTCCGTTCAGACAATAACAACTTACCGTAAAATCTGGTGTATATCGCGCACTTTTAACTCTTAAACATAAGATCGAAATTTAGGGGCGCGCTTTATGCACCGGGTATAAAAATGAAAGCTTTAAAAATTTAAAAAAAAGAAAGGTTGAACATAGAAAAAAATTAGACTTCAACATATATCGAAATACAGTTTATTTAAAAAAATGACACTCCTTATGAACTTAAAAAGTTGTGGTACTAGAAGTGTGTACTATTTTTCCTAAGGTTTGGAATGATGTTTTGAATAAATGATTGCAAAACATAAGAACATTGCGCACGTATATTTCAGGTTTCTTCGTAAAAAAGAAGGTGGGCGTTATACGACGAATATACCCCCTAAAAATTAAAAATTTCAGCTTGAATGTATGGGTACGCATTACACGCCGTATTTTACTGTGGGTCACAAGGGTAACTATTGGAAATATAGAATGATTGTGACTTCTCATATCTTGAAAATAACTTATTTGTTCACACAAAACATAAATAAATCCCGTCTGATATATAAATGCAATCGATGCAAATTAAGCATTTACAAGTAACGAATTATGCAAGATCTAATTGACTATCATGAAAGATAATCCCCCCTTTCCTCTAAAAACTCCTGGGTTTTATTACCACACACAACCTTTGATCTATCACACTCTACATTAAGTTTATTTATAAAGGTCGGAGCCGTGATTGTGGAAAAGCGTATAAATGGATAGTTTTCTGAGTATTTAGTGTCATTCGAATTATAATATACATATAAAATTGTTTTAAGAATATTATTACAAGATAAAATTATTTAAATGCAAGTTTGGGGCAAAAAAGGAATGACATTTTCAAAACATAACAAATGCTTCTATAGTAATAATACTTTGTATTATTATTATTATTATTATTATTATAGAATTGAACTAAAAAAATGTTGAAAAATTCTCATCACTTTCAGCGAGTGAGTGAGAGTTATATTAACGCCCCATTCAGGGGCGTAGCTACTGCCGTATCAATGATACGCGACCCCAACATTTGTTACTACAGTCTTACTGACCCCGAAGGAATTTTGATATAGGGCCTACTCAGAACTAGCTACGCCAGAGATCCCACTATAAAGCTCCAAGAGGACTAATGGTGACGTGGCCTCGTAATTCTGAACCACGGTCAAATGACGAGGTTGACATTGGAGCTGGCATCCCATCTCCAAGCTTTCACACCACACGAACAGAAGGACGTTTCAGCCTCGACATATTTAACGGGCATCAACTCCTCTGTACGGCAGATCTTCAGTGGCACTAGGCTCGAACTCATGACACGCCAGCCACGAGTCCATGACTACTAGGCTACAGCATCCTCATTACTTCCACAGTTTCACGAGGGCTGCGGTAACCCAGTGGTCAAGGTATTGGATCATGGCAGGCATGTCATGAGATCGAGCCCAATACAACTAAAGACCCGCCGTGTAGGGCAGCGATGCACGTTAAATGTGTCGAGAGCTGAAACGTCCTCCCGTTGGTGTGGTGTGGTAGTTAGGAGAGGCGGAGTGCCAGCTCAGGTGTCGTCCACGCCACTTGACCATGGTTCAAAATGACGTGGTCCGTCGTCAAAAGCCCTCGAGTAGCTGAACAGTGCAACGTTAATATTCACTCACTCATTCATTCAGAGCTCCACTTCTAAGTTATCCATTTCAAAAATTTTAGCTCAACCCTGGCATAAAAAACCTAACTATATATGGACAAAATATTATTGTTGAAGCATTTTTCACTAAAGGAGAATGTTTTGAAAATATGTTATTCTTTCTTCAATTTTTTGTCAAAGAGAATTCCATTTATATAATTAGTTTTTCTTATAATACTATTTTTAAAATAATTTGTATGTGCATATTCTAACTCAACTAACATCAAAGATCCAAAAGAAAAGAATGCTTTTTGGAATTACGGTTTGGAACGAAGACAATCACTTTAAAATAATAAATGTTTTTCTAAATACTGGAATTTCAAAGAAAAATCGGAACTCAAAAACTATATCGCTAGAATAATATTACAATAATATTACATACAAAGCCTTCTATCTTTCAACTTGAAATTTAACTACAGTCGAACCTCCATACAACGAACCTCTATATTGCGAATTTTTCTATATAGTGAACTTTTTTCTGGAACCAAGAACATTTCACGATTTTGTTCGTAAAATGACCTCCCAATAGCGAAGTCCTTTTTCTATAAAACGAACTTTTTCTCTTGTAATTCAATTTTTTTTCTCCCTATTTCTGAAGTGTTTCTGGGCATTTCGAGTCATTCTCTCCTTTAGTACATTTTACGGAAGTCAAATCTTGAACTGGTTTTATTAGGTGCCTAACTCGTCAATAGAATGAATAGGATGAATTCTGGGCATTTCATCCAAGAAATGCAACCTTTAACCCCCATTGTCCAGTTCACTAGAAACATCTTCGACACCCCTTTGAACTCTCAGTGGAGGTTGAACTAGTCTCCGTTCATTTGTAGTGTTGATCAGTCGTATTGGTAACTTCGTTTCTAGTAGCTCGAAAATGTCAAAACGTAAATGCTGGAGCATCGAAGAAAAAAATGTAGTTCTTTAGGAAGTGGATAAAGGAGTCAAGAAACTTTTCTTGCATTTATTTTTTTTATAGGTAAGATATATAAAATTAATTATTCACACCTTTTTGTAAATTAATATCTATTTCTCTTTTTTTAATATATAGTATTTATAAATTTAAAGTTTGTTTTACGGTTTTATGTTGTTCATAAAAAAAATTGACAGATGAACCTCTATATAACTAATTTTCCATACAACGAACTTTTTTTCAAGATTTAGTGACTTCGTTATATATAGGTTCGATTGTAATTCATTACATCCCGAGTGAACAAACCCTAAGAGGAAGTGGTTTTTATACCTTGTCTTCCCCATTTTTTGTGTACATAACCTCCCGAATATATTCTAGAAAGTATTTTTATTCGATTGACCTAAATCACACAAAAGTTAATTATTACCTGTATACAACTAATAATGGTATGACCTCAAAAAAAAGTGCATAAAAAGTATTGATTACAAAATGGACGTGATTGAATTTGTTCAATTTAACAATTACACGCTTGGTTTTTCTTATTTACAATAAAAAGAAATGTAAGTGATACATATTGAATTTTAATACGCGAGATTCAAATGTACCTAAAATATTTCTGTCAACTCTTAAGGCATTCACAATTTGGATATAAATAAATATTTTTGAACTTTTAGTATTTAGTCTTAAATTTTTTTATTTCAGAATTCATTGTTATAATATTGGAATTTTTCGTGGAGTTCATTTCTTCAAAACTATCTCATTTGTTTTACTCAATGAACTGTATCACATTTTTTTAAATTAAAATTCTCCCCACTTGAGGGCTCTCTTTTATTGGGAATCAACCTAACTATCAATTAATCGATTGAATAATTAGGATTTGAAAATAGAAAAATCTTGCATTGCCATCGGAAATACAAATTGCACGAAATTTCATCAATCTTGAGTACAAAAGGAAACAAATGTAAAATCTGTCACAAAATTCCCATCTTTTCACACGTAAATGAAATTAAAAGCGTGTATGAAAATGAAAAAGGATTTAACACAATGCTATAGTTATATAACCAATACGAACATTGTATTGAGAACTGGCAGAAAAACAATGACCTTGACGGAGGGAAAACAAGCGTCTTAACGAATAGAACCAAAACACGAACTCCGTTAAGAAAATATGTAACCGGTACATGTTTTTGTTTTGTTTTGTGGTTGAGCAAAATTATTGCTAAATTTGAATTCCCCACGCATTTAAAACAAATGAAAGGCTCTAAATTTGGAATCAAATAATTTTAGTAAACAAATTATAGAATAGCTTTTATTAATGTTAGGTGGAGTTCTCAGAGGAATGCGGTGTTATAACACACGTTTACTTATACGAATACACTTTCATAGCAGTTAGTTTGGAGATGGGAAATTTTATCGAAAATTTCCCTCTCAGATACACGAGAAGACAACGTCGCACTTGGAAGTAAGATAAGGCCTCATTTTTTTTTTTAATTCTTGGTCAAGTGACAAGGCTGACATCCGAGCTGGCACCCTACTCTGAATTTTTACAGCATGCCAGCTTGAAGACTTTGAGCCTCGACATATTTAACCTGCATCAGCCACTCCTACAAGGTAGATCCTTATTAGAATTGAGATTCAAACCGATCACTTCAGAAAAAAATTGTTCAACTTTATTTTGCAGCTCCGATCATTCGGCTACCGC
>BMAV01019409.1:307683-325767 GCA_019973955.1 Trichonephila inaurata madagascariensis
ATAATTGAATTTAGAAATTTCATCTTTTATTTTTAGAATCCGGGGCCACCCCCCCCCCCCTGGAAAATGTTTTATGTGCGCTACTGGTCACCTAATTTTTCAAATGTTAATACTACTGAAAATCAGGTGCGGCTTAGAATCGAGGTAGGAAACATCCATTGGATGGGAGGAAATTGAACATCATATACTGACTGTTAGAGCAGTGACAGGCGCATGTATGCATTTACAAATTTTTAATATTGGTTAACTGTCACCTTAGTGAAGTAATTATTCACTTCTTATTAGATCTCGTTAATTATTTTTTTAATTTTGTACAGATCGGATATCGATAAATCTTTTTACACTATTTTTGATTTTTTCACAAAAACATGTTGAGAATTTGGGGTGAGGCTTAGATTCGAATATATAAATACGGTATATTTGTATATAATCCCATTTTTTAAAATAAATCACTCATAAAAATAGAAAACCGAAAAAATTACAAATCAGTTCCATATTGTTCCAATCAGCGACTGAGGACTGGAGATGAAAAATGCCAGATGTGTTTTTCAGAATATCTGCTCATCAAAAGGGATTCAAATTCATCTGCGAATAGCTCGAACGATACTAATTATATTTTTTGACTTGTTTTTGAACTCATTACTGTCATGCAAATTGTCAAAGTACATGAATACACGCCAAAGTGATTGTTTCCACAGAACACACCCCTAAAACGTATGAGATACCGTAAACTCCAACGTATAGAGAGCACCTATACTTTCAAGCTGCATTTTTTTAATTTTTAGCCCTATTCGACGTATAACGCACACCCTCTTTTTTACAAAGGAGCCTGAAATTCACATGCATTGCTCTTATGTTTTGAAGTCGTTGATTCGAGGTATTATCCTAGGCTTTTGAAAAAACAGTATATTTCTAGAATAACAACCCTCTTTCTCTTCTCTTTAAGTTCATTAGGCATGCATTTTTATAAAACAAGTAATATAAAAAAAATTTAAGTCAATTCCTACTTAAAACAACAAAGAAAAATTTTATTTTAGCTACTTTTTATTTAATAGTTACAATTAATATAAATATGTATAAATATAACAGAATCACAACATTAAGTGGTAAATAATTTTTATTCTTTATCATTAAAGTATCGTATTGTCATCTAAAACAATCGTGTCTATAAAATTTCAGTTCAACTGAATGCTTTATAACGTGAGAAAAAAAAACCTTTTTAAGTTTTGACCCAAGCAGCTAAAAATGAAACCAACGTGGCTGTATCTGTAATTCTTTAAATAATTAGTTTCAGTCAATTAATTTAAATTAATTATAATTAAATTTTCGCACTTTTACCCAAAACAGTAGTGTATAGATAATTTCAGATCAAACGAGAGCTTTAAAATGTGAGGAAAAAAAAAAACATTTTCAAGTTTTGACACAAGTTGCCAAAAGGGGCGTTAAGTCATCAAAAATGATGCCTACGTGGCTGTATTTGTAATTCTTTAAATAATTAGTTTTAATCAATTAATTTTTATTAATTATAATTAAATTATTGTATTGTCACCCAAAATGATCATGTATATAAAATTTCAGCTCAATTCAACGCTTTAAAATGTATTTTATTAACGATTGAAAATTCCACCAAGATAAATAAATAAATATACAAATATATAAATAAATAAATATGTAGAGACAGTGCGAACTAATAGTAAGAATTGAAAACTAACTAATATTCCGATCTGTGTAGAAGTCTAATTTTTTTTCATGCTCATCTTTTTTTTTTTTTTTAATATATCATTTTTATACCTTTTATATAACGCGCCCCCGTATATTTCGACTTTATTATTTTTTCTGTCAAAAGCGTGCGTTATACGCCCGATTTCACAGTAGGTAAAATATGAATTGTGAGTACAGAATGAGTTTAAAAGGATCTGAATGCGTTTCCAAGAGAAACAAGAAATGTTAAAAGCTACCGCTCTTGACGATTTGGTAGGTAAAAAGTAACTTCGGATCTTGACAGCATACTGTCATATTGAATGAGTGCTAGAAGTACTCGATTAAACTACTCGTTCAAATTTTTGTCTTCATCTAGTGTTAATAGGGCATCTTTTTGAGAAAGCGGTACAAGAAATGAAACAAGGTCGGAAGGAGCGCATATCATACAAGATGCACTTATCCTGACATATAGAAAAAGAGAATCGAATGGGCATTTAGTTACAAAAATTAAACTGAAAATGACCAGAAAAAAAAAAGATTTCTTTTTAATGGGATGAAATACATTTTGGGCTCCATTAAGATTCAAATTCAATCTAATCGATTGACATCTGATAAATATCATCACTTTTACAATAAAATTTTGAAAATATGTTTTTAAACTTAAAAAAAATTTTTGAAAACACACAGCACATTTCGTATGCTAAGCAATCCAAATTATTTTTCTTTGTTGTAATCACGCATAGTAACCACTACGATAATATTTCTGTTGTAAGGTTATTAAATTGGAGACCTCAACAAATAATTTTGACCACGTCCATTCTTTTATTGAAACGGTTTATGTGGAAATATCGCTAGATAGATCTAAAAATATACCACGAAGGAAACTACACGGCAATTAAATAGTTCTCGAGATAAATATGGCTTTCTCACAGCTCTCATAAAATTCTTAATAATTTAGTTATATTTTAGTTATTTCCATAATTTCTATACTTATGCATAAATTTATAGAATACATCGATCGATAATATTAAATTACTTAATATTTTGTAAGAGTTTTTTAAATCCAATATGAATTATAAGAAAAATGGGTACTTACGTATAATACCGTTGACGAATTTCGTCAAATCGAAAGATGTCTCCAAATGCCGAGATATGCAGCCAATAATGGAAACCTTTCTCATGCTTGTTCGAACACAATAATAACGATGGCAGCATTTGGCGGTATTTTTTGAACTGATAATGTCTTTTGATTGGGCGAAATGGGTCGACGGTGTAACACGTAAATACCAAAAAAAACGTGTTATTGTTACGTTGTTTTTTTAAAAATTAAGTTCATTATTGGTGAAAGCAGGCATTTGAGAAAGGATCAAGTACCATTTACTGATACAATAGTTTCTTAGTGGCTATAATAACAGTTATAAGACTTGAGTTATTTAAGCATTTAATGCTGTAAAAAAACATTGTGCATTAGCTGACTAATTAATTTCAAAGATTAATTTATTCACGTAAACATAGTACGTAATTATTTTTCTCTATTTCTGTTTTCTGAGAGAATACTTGATTGATTTAAACAATTGCCTTAATATTTTATTTTCTCAGTCTCTAACTTTCAATTACTACGAGACATTTTGATGGAGATGGAATTCATCATAAGTAACGCTTTATAGTCAGTTTGAAATTTATTTTAAAAAAAGGCTCATCTCAAATTTATCTCAGTCTGAATATGAAGTTAATATACAGAATGATTGGAGTATTCTCTTACGATGCAAAAAATAAATAAAATATCTACATTTCATTATTTGTTCATAACGTATAAAATTGGTATGAAATGGTAAAAGAAATAAAGTATGACTCAAAAAAATTTATATGGCAAAACATACAATTGGAAGGTTTTATGCTCTCGTTCCCTAACTACTTTTAAGCTGAAATAAAATTGATATTCTGTACCAGTGGCGAATGCAGTCACCTATTATAAGGGAGGGTGTGGGTTACAGTCTAATAAACATATAGACAAAAGCGTCTAAGGGTATCTCTATAGTAAAAATCAAAAGTCTTTTTGTCTGTGGAAAGGGGCTTGGGCACCCAAACCCTCCCCTTGTGTACACCACAGTTCTGGACGCTGTTATTTGACACTTAAAATATGCTTTCTTTTAAATGCAAAAGGTAAAAAAAAAAAAATTTAAATCACAAAATTTTTTAATTTATTCTGAGACAATTATATTTTGTTTTTTTAAATGAAATTTTATCGAAAATTTCCTTTCAAAGGTAGTCGGTTAATGAAAGGTTAACCTTGTGTTAAAACTTTAACCAAGTTATAAACTTTATTAGAAAGGTAATCTCTTAGAAGCAAACCAACCGGTTATTTCTTTGTTTCTTTCCTTCTTTGAAGTTCCCCACTTCAGTTATGCAACACGTGCACAAATTCTGAAAAATGAAATCTACACTCGCATCTAAAATATGCCAATCGTTTGAACTAATCACGCTTAGATATTTCAATAAAAAGAACTGCGATAAAAGGTGTATATCAGTTTGATAAAACGCCGTGACTAATCCGTTATCTGGCAAAGCGTGCCTTTCGCAAAAATCAAACATTTCTCACCAGTAGTCTTCGCCTTTCGTCGTTCATCTCCTGGCCTCCAAAATGGCGTCAACAAAAGACTGCGTATTCTATTTCTGGAAAATTACGATTCCAAGTCGTTAAAAGTCGCCGCTGGGGGTTGAGAAATGCATCTTTAAAAGGGTTCTCTGACCTGCTTTCAGGGTTGGCAATAAGGTCAAGATAAGACAGTGGAAAAGTTTTCCGCGACGAAAATGTTTGGAATCTTCGAGGGAGTCAAATATTTACATTCGCCAGATAACGGGAAGCGAGTCGATAGAATAAATATGGACTCTTTATCTTCGATCGTGCGATAATCGTTTGGTTCGACAGGCGATTGTGCAGAGTGGGAGGGCGTAAGGAGTAGAGGGGAAGGGGGCACACGTCTTTTCGATTTCTTGCGGGAGAAATGTCAGTGTTATCGGAATGTGATAAGATAGCAATCACAGCGCTCGAGTCCTGTTTGACTTCATGTAACACAGTCGATTGGACGAAGGCTTAAGCTGAGATATATTTAATAAACCGTTTTAAGCAGAGAAAAAAAAAGTTTAAAAAAAAGGAGCTGTGTAAGGAAGTATAATCCGCCTACCCTCGGAAACGTCATTTTTCGAAAGTGTATAAATGAATTTCTTTTGCATATATAGTGTCCCTTGAATTAGAATATGCTTATAAAACTATTTTAAGAATATTACTATAATTAAAAATTACTTAGATATAATTTTAAGCAAAATATGAAGAAAGAATGCCATACTTTCGAAATATTCTCCTTTTACGGAAAATGCATTTGTAATATTTTAACTATATACAGCTAAAACTTCTGTTCAAAACCTGAATCAGGATTTTAAAACATATAACTTTAACTCTTTCGCGGGCCTTGGGAAGATTACTTCCCATCTACATGATCTTACAAAATACACCTGTGGGAAGCGCAAAACCCACTACAATATATTAGCATTGTTATTATAACGACGGGAAGACTAATTCCCATACTAATCTTTCATTTTTTTTATCGACCTTGTCATCATAAATAGTTTCATACTGTGACAAGTGAACAAAAGAAACTGAAGTTTAGTCCAGCTAACATTCCATACAGCATTAGCTCGTCAGTTATAATAGACGGATATTCCTCAAGAAAAAGAAAAAGACGTCTTGATAACTTCCAAGCAAAGAAGTGTGCAGTTCCGGACGATGCGCGCTTAGCCAGTGTAGGAAATCATATGCCAAAGATATGTTTCCAATTATAGACAATGTAGGAAATGCTGCAGAAAGGGACAATAAAAGAGGACTGGCTACATGTGTGTATAATGTGATGTTCCCTTGTGCATTGTAACATGCTTCTCCTTTTTTCATGGCAAATAATCCCCATTAAATTTAATTTTCTATATGATGGTGCATTGTTCTTGGGAAGTATTCTTCCCACTCCTAAAATTTAAATTTAAACATAAAATTGGGCAAAATAAAATATATTTCCTTAAATACTATTGCTTGATTGTTAATAAAATATAAAAAACAGCGAGAAATTCAACAGAAAAATAAATGGCCCTCGAAAGAGTTAAAGTGGATTTATTCATATTTTAATACATCAGAGTACAAAAGTTTTTATAAAAAAAATATGTTATTATTCAATTAATAGTAACTCTGAAAATAATGGAAATTTTTGAAAAATCAGGTTCTGAACAGAGATCTCAGCTATATATATAAGAAAAATATTGTTACGTTGATCAGGGTTCGAAGATTTTATGCGATTCAGTCGCAAATAACAAGATAGTTCTTTAAGAGCGATAAGAATTTATCGTCGAAAATACAATCCTTGAAATACATGATTTAGCAGCAATATTCACAGAATAAATCTCAGAAGGTCTTCTCACCTTCAATACCACTCAGACACAATTATCGGTGTCTAAAAAATACACGTATATAAAAAATTATTCACAAGCAATCGCACTTTCAACAGCCGAAGTAGTAACTAATCACTTCAACAATCAGAGCAATACTAAATGACCAGGCTGACTCAGTTCGGCGACCGTCTCCCTATTTATAGCTCTAACGGACCTTTCTAGAAAAATCCACTTGCGTCATAGATCGTGAAATTAGTGGGTTTCTCCACTAATTTCTAGAAGAATCCTCTGAGGGTCCCAAACTCACCAAAAATGGTTACTAACATGGTCGCGAAGTCGCCATCGTGGTCACCAAAAAATGATGCCAACTTGGATCTATGGCCAAGATTCGCCAAGTTCTCATAGAATCGCCACTATAACGTAAGGGACGGCGTTGCTTGTGAATATTACAATTTTAACGCAAGTTAAATATAATTTAGAGTAATATAAATGCTTTACACAGTATATACACTATTTTACACAAAATTTGTAACCATATTATTGAAGAACCATTTTCCATAAAAGAAGAAAGTTTCAAAAACAGGTAATTCTTTCTTCATTTTTCACCAAAAAATTGCATTTAAATAATTTTACCTTGTAATAATTTCAGAAATAATTATATATGTATATTCTAAATCAAGTGACACTAAATATAATACAACAAAATTATTCATTTATACGCTTTTGAAACATCACGGTTCTTATAAAATAGTCAGTTGCCTTAAAAATTTTTCGATAGCATGTAATGCTCAAATAAACATGTAATTTAAATTGTATAAATCTATGAACGTAATAACAAAGGAATATATTCATTATTCAATAAATAAGAATAAAATTCTGATGAGCATTTAAAAAAAATCACACTAAATTAGTTATCAACATTTCTAGCCGTTTGGGAGACATCAAATTCACATTTTTTTAAAGTACCTTTTTGAAAGAAGTTTGTTTTTATTACACACACTACAGTTACATGGCCATCTAAACTAATGGAATCTAACGAAAACTGTTATACATGAGGGGATTATTTTTAAACCGATACGATTCACAGCCACTTGTAGCTCGATCTAAAACTCGAAGTGGCCCCAAATTGGTATGGAGAAGAATGATAACATCGTCTCAAAAATCGCAGACAAGGGTTTTCATGGCACTTTTATACATTACCAAACTGAGAAAATCAGTATAAAACACGGGTATCAAAATAAAATGAAAAATTTTACTTCCGTATGTCAATAATCTGAGCTACAAAAACACAAATAGCTCCGAAAAATAATATTGCCAGATCAAGTGAATATGCGACTTGCATTACCAGGACGCTCATTATTGATAACACTGTATTATCTTAATAATCCACAGCTCTTCGCGAGCTTAGTACCTTAGTAAGGGTCCTTTATAGCTTTATGCTTTGAAATGAACTCGAGATAAGAAATTCGAAGCAACATAGTTACAGACAATTCGCCAAGGCAGGGAACTTAAGAAAATTAACGCAGTGATTATAATAAACGACCGATATCAGCACTGTCATTTTTTTCTAGGAGGGATTATCATGGCAAATTCTGCTGAGAGATGAGGTCCATTTTCATTTGAATGCAATGCCGGTTTATCCATTGGGTGCTTGGGGTGGATCCCCAGGGGTCTGGATAACCATGAGAATTGCGAGTGGATAAACTGGAATCCCAGTGCCAAGGGGGTCCGTAGATTTTCTGCACCCAGGGCACAAAATGAGCTTAAATCGGCATTGTATGAAAGTGTTTGTTAACACACAAACGCCGAATTTGGGCTTCTGAACAGCAAGAAATCCCTATGGATTCCCCAAAAGTTACCGTTTGCTTGTGGGTTCACAGCCAAACTCGTCACTGGGCCATTCTTTTTTAAAACCGTCACTTCGATGCAACCAGCAACATGTGCCCCTAAAATACAACGACGTCACGACATACTGACATTCCACAACTGCTGTTAAAGCTGTCATTCCACAACTTTAACAAAGAGAATGTTTCAGACAAATAATGTACACAGTAAAAATTAATATAATATATGCACACAAATACAGAATCAATGGGCCAATGAATAAGATATATACGGTTAAAAAAAGCAAAAATTATTTATCATTTGTAAAAGAGGAACGAGAAATTTCTTTAGTAAACGATGAATAATTAGATTAAATTTATAGTAACGAAAAAGTTTCCGTGTTAAAAGTGTTTCATTTAATTTGCCATAGTAAAAATGAGCAGGAAAAAGATGGGGAACTTTATTTATAGCAATAAATAAGGATGGTTTTATAAAAAAAATTTGTTACCATGACAAAGAAATCTCTAGTATTAATTGCTAATTTTAACAAAATGAATTTTTAGTAGTGGTATAAAAAAATTCAAGTCAAAAAACAATTCCCACTCATTTTAACACTACTAAATAAATTAAATGGAATTTTCGAGCGCGATCATCGCGACAATTACAGAAATTTGATTTTCTATTTCTGTTAAAAATTGAGTAAACGAGAATAATTTTACTGCCTGAAAAAATTAAAAAAGAAAAAAGAAACACAGTAACTCTCAATAAAAATTAATAGTAATAATAATAAAAATTAATACTCGTAACGATTTTAATTGTAGAATTATACAAAATGGTCGTCTCATTCGAGAAAACTCTCAATAATAAATTTAAATGGAGCATTTTCCTTCACCATCAAAATTAACAGTGAGGAGTTTTTATTTGTTAAGAAAAGCGAAGAAAAAAAAATGCTATTATATTATTTCGTAATTGCAATAGTCAAAAATACACGCATTCATTTCTTGTATCACGGACAACTTAAGATTTTTACTCTTAAATAACAAATAAGGCAAACTGATAAAGTAATTTTTAGCTCAC
The DNA here is from genome assembly GCA_019973955.1 of Trichonephila inaurata madagascariensis. Taxonomy (NCBI): domain Eukaryota; kingdom Metazoa; phylum Arthropoda; class Arachnida; order Araneae; family Nephilidae; genus Trichonephila; species Trichonephila inaurata. The sequence goes on from BMAV01019409.1 coordinate 316,720, forward strand.
GCTAATGAGTAACAAAAATCAGCAAGATTATAAAGGGTTTTAACAAAATATAATTGAAGATATTAATTAAAAATATGAATTTTGCAGTTTATTAATTAAACATATCAAAAATCTCATATTATAAAAATAAATAAATAATAATAATAATAAAAAAACCGAAATACAAATATCATGAATGATACTATTTAAAAACATTTTGTGAACAAAAGTGCTAAGCACTAACACAAATTTTTTTTTCGTCATACGACACAAAATTTTCTACGCCCTGCAACATATTCAGTATATAGAAACGCTTATATTTTTCTTGATTGATGGATTGATTTTGATTTACTCTGCACATTGAAGCAACACAATGGCTACACACATACAGACGTCGTAATTTTAAACCACTATCAAGTAATGTGTGTGAGAACTATATCTAGCTGAAAAACATCTCTTCGCCTAAATTTTAGCTCCGCGCCAACATGTAGCATTGAGCCTCGACAGACTTAACGTGCATCATCCTCTCTACATGGTGGTTCTTCAGCTGAGCTAGGTTTCGAACCCGCGACTTAACAACGCCGGTCGCGGTCACCGCGCCCTTCTATATTTCGTTTACAGGATCCATTGAACCGTAATGATTAAATATTTGCTTTTAAGAAAACGTTCAAAGTACAAAAATATGTGTGTATTTTTTCCTAATAATGCGAACAATCGAAAAAGGAAAACTATTTTAGTTGGTCATTTCTAAATTTATAATCGACAGGAAATTAACAGTGATTTTTAGAATAATTGAAAGTTTCAAGGCAATTTAGATTCAGAGAGTTCCTGATTATTCAAATTCGAATAAAAATAATGTTTTTTTTTAAACAAAAAAAGGCTTTGTCACACTTTTTGGCTCTAATTTGGCGTGTTCCTATATCATTCTTTCGGAAACTTTTTCGCCACTCAGCACAAAATGGATAAAACTCGGAAAATTTAAAGAATAAAAATAAATAAAGTGATTGTGTGTTTTACTGATATTATTTGTGAAATAATATATCAACATTCATGCTGTTTTTGTGTAGCATTTTTTATATACCACCGTTTTCTTAATACATCTTAGTTGTATAATACAGTTATTTTCATAGTCTTATAAAATAGTTTGCCATGGTCAATGTCTCCTACATTGCTAGAATTATTGATAGTTAATTGAGTGTTAGTCATAGCGATGGCTGAGTGGTTATGGTCACGAACTCGTAGTTGGTGGTGTTTTTCTCGAGTCCTGGTGCTTCTGAATACATGTCATGAAGAGGTATTTATATCGAATCAGCATAGTTTCGTATTTTCTTTCATTGAAACATTACTCATATGCTGGGAGAAAAATCAGCTTGAACTAATTTTCACCCAATTATCTTTAAAAAATAAATAATTAAACGGGAGTTTAATAAATCGATATAATTTAGAACTCACGTTGAATTTTAGAAGGAAATTATTAAATAATATGATCACACACAACTGAAAGATAAAAATCAAAAGAAGGGATCCAAGGAGTAAGATTGGGATTGATACGAAAGCTGGCGTAAAGGGACGTGTCAAGCAGATATGTTAATGACTAGAAATGCAGCGCAATGAGGTTGATTCATGTGATGTCATAGTCCCATGATAGTGAAAGCCACGTGATTCTAGCCAATCAATTCAAAAACTCATGTGACGCCATAGTCACACGATAAAAACTATCTTGTGTTTCCAACTAATCAGTTCACGCTCTCCGGTGTTGCCAAGTTTTGCTCTTTGCAGAAACTTTCTCTTAAAAAGTACATATGTATACAAAATGCATTTTATTTAAAAGTATAAGCACAAAATCCGACTTTTTGTTTAATTTAAAAAATCTTTTTGAAGAATTTTTAAAAAAAATCTTTTTGAAGAAATTTTTTCCCCTAACATTTAAACATCTTTAACCAAATATGAAATTTAAAATTTCATCTGAGTTTTACAAATGGAACAAGTACAATTAGTTTAATGTTTGTTTTGAATTCAATGGAAAACACGTGTTTGTTTTTATCATGTGACTTCATGAATCAAGCCCATTGAGCATTGCGGAGTGCCACCAGAGGATGCTGAACTTTGTTCTCCTTGTATTACAAAACAGGTAAGTATAGCTTGCTTGCTTGTGTTGCACACAGGGACGCCTTTAAACTAGAGATGCCATTATGTCGCCATTGAAGACAACATGAGCAGCTGACAGAAGTGAAGAATCATAGGATTGATAGAAACCGAGTGGTCAGCTCGGCAAGTAGCACACCTTCTGGACCGTTCTTACTTTACTGTTAGGAGGTGTTGTGGGACCTGTAGACAAGAGAGAGGTCTGTTATACACAGTAACCAGACTTAGGACACCCTCTGCAGACCAACGAAAAGACCATCACATCACACGACACGCATGCCTAGCTCTTTTTGTTTCATTGCCCTCCATGCATACACAGGCAGCACTTTCACTACGGATCTCTGCGGCATTCCGTATCATCGCAAGACGCCAGGATGAAGGACAGCCACTATAGCAATTCTCATTGACAGACACTCACCATCGCTTCGGTTTGGAGTGGCGTAACTCTCGAAGGGGCTGCAAGCAAATGGAATCATGTTGTCTTCAGCGAAGAATGCCGATTCAATTTGGGAAGTGATGAAAATCGTGTACGCGTGTGGATACCTCGAGGGGAATGTCTTCAATCTTGCCTTCGCTACCACAAGTGGTGTAATGGTAGAGGATGCCATCGCATACGTCACATGGTCACCCCTATTATTGATCCAAGGTACCATGATACCCCAGAGGTACGCTTGAGGCATTCTTCAGCCACTTATATTGCTGCTTATGGCAGGGCTTCCAGGAGCCATTTTTCAACAAAATAATGCTCGCCTACACACAGCAAGGGTTTTACAGGACTGCCTCTCCCACACACATTTCCACCCTTTCTGACCTACTCGATCCCCATACTAGCTTCCTTTCAAGCATATCTGGTATCACTTACGACTATGGCTGCCCAACTAGTTTGGTCGAAGTAAAGACACGCTTACAGCAAATGTGGAACATAACGTCGCAGGACGTAATATGGGACTTGCAAGACTCAATGCCTGACCGCATCACATCATGCATTCATACTAGAAGTGGTGGTCCAAGATGATACTAAAACCTCCATTCATTTGTAATTATTTAAAAAATAAATGCTCCTTTCGCTTTGATTTTTTTTGTAAGGATTTACTTAAATCAACGTTGTACTCACGTAAATTAAATTTCGTTTTATTCTGACTGCTCTTTCTTGGTGTCCAAATTTTTATGAAAAGGAGTGTATATCGAAATATTGACAAGTATTTTACTAATTAGTTACTAACAGGAAAATTTGGCTATATTCCAACCAACTAGAATTTCCGTACAATATTAGATTGCTTTTGAAAAATCGACAGTTGCCTGAACTACAAATAAAAATAAATACTAATTAGTTTCTTAAGCAGTAAAAATGCACTCTTAGTGACAAAAAAAAATCCGTCATTTGTTAAATGCTTAGCCCAGGATTGGACGAGGTTTTTCCGAGAGTATAACTTAATCCCCATGGAAATTTCCTCTTTCCTTCTCGACGCCCACACTTTTGGGGGAGGGGGGAGGTGAACGCGAGACGCGAGGGATTTCTATATTTGAGTCATTAAACTTCTTTAAAATTTCTTCCACTTTTTCTTGTCATACAGGTTTCGTTTTCCTTCTATTAGCCCGGCGTTGCACGGACTTTTTTTGTGTTTAAAACTCTTTTTCTCTCTTTTTTCCCTATGGATAAGATCTTTCATTAAATTTCTATTTTCGATTAATCATTTACTAAACTAGTCTAGTTTTATCCACAAGTAAATAGACAATGAGTGATTTTATTATTAAATAATTAATTTAGTTAAGAATAATAGAAAACGATATATTTCTTTAGTTATTTAAAAACATTAATTTATATACATTTTCATTAAATAATGAATAAAAAAATTCTTAGCTATTCATAAATTTCTAGTACATACGTGTAGTAAATAATCGGAATGTGTGATAATTATTATTGGTTACTTTACATTCCAAGAATAATAATACCTCTTACATATGCTCTTTCAGATGGTTAAAAATTATTATAGTTTAGATTGAAGTTTACAAAAGCAGATAATGAAAGAAAATAATATAATTATTCAAATTACCTCAGATTCCTGTCGAGTCTCGCTGAAATTTCAATAAGTAACGAAAATATAAGTTGCCTTCGCGCGCGAATTGTTTGTTATCAGTACGGTTACGACGTCCTTTTTTCATTTGACATGAAAAGAATAACGAAAGAAAGATTTCTTCTCATTTCTCTCGTTAAATCTAAAAAAAAAGCGTTGAGAGTGACTTGCATTTTATTGATTCATGTATTGTTTCGAGCAAATTGGTCAACATATACTCTTATTGTTTATTTTCTTGCTTTTTTTTTGTTTAGTTTTTCAATGTTGTTGTACAGCGGTCCTTCGTGTAATATTGCCGGGATAAAATAAAACTTATTTCGTATTTTTACATAGCATGAAGATTATCTGATGGATATTTAAAGCAGTGGATTTTTTAACACGCTTTTATTAGCTTCACCTGTATGTAACAGAACTTTTGAACTCGATTATTGCCCATTTTAAAGGGCCAGATTCATTCGAAATTTTGCACAATTGTTAAGAACCGATGACAATACAATAATTTAATAATTTTGTTCCATTGCCCTGATCAGGATCATTAGGATTAACGATTTTTTCATTTCCAGATTTGGTGGCTAATACCAGATCCCATTTCCAGATTAGGCGACGAAAAGATTAAGTTACAACCATAAAGCGAAAACGCCAATGGTATTCTAGATTCTAAAAAAATGACGCATTTAAGATTAATTCACCAATAAATAAATGATTGTTTTAAAAAACTAAAAAAAAGGAAAAAACACGCTTTTATTGTAAATTGAACTAAAAAATAAAAAATAAATTATAGTTTAAGAAAAAATTATAAATTACGCTTTGGGGTGTGTTTTGTACTACATTTTTACACTAACTCTGCATTTTGGAATAGAACTAGTAAGAAATTATAATATAACAATTAATTTCGAGCATCCCATGCTTTTATGACAATGACATGAATTTTCTCGTTAATCGAGTGTTTCTAAAACTGCGGGGCGCACCCCCTAGGGGGGCATGATAACCCTTCAAGGAGGGCGCGAGCATATTGAAAAGTCGAAAACAAAAGATTATTTAAAAAAATATTAATTTACTGAAACTGACAATTAAACATATACATTCTCACATAATAAAAAATAAAATTAACACACTTATACTAATATAATACACTTATAAATATATCAGTACTGTGCAATGTATTTTATAATTAATTTAACAATACTGAGTTAAGAACAAGTTCAATAATTACCAGCGAGCCCATAGGCATGTCGTTTATAAAATTATATACAAAAATTAACACTTATCTTGATAATTTGTATGGTTTATAATTAATCCCTTAAAAATGCGGATTAAAAATTACGCGATTCGCTCCCGAATGCCACCGTTTAACACGTAGGCGAGCGTATGTAGTGTATTGGGAGGTGATAGAAAATAAATAAATAAGCAAATCCTCTGAAATAAGTAGATCCTTCCAAACACTGTCAAGGTCATTTTATTGCATTCCAAAGCTTTCGGAATAATTTTAAGGATAGCATTGCACACAAATGACTGTACTTTGGAAAGACGTCTATATACGTTTCGGGGCAATAACACACTGGCTGAGCGAGACGTTTATATACGCCGGTAGCACTTAAGAGGTTAAAGTCGTATTGTAGGTTTAGCTTCGAAGTACAATATTATTGAATTCAGTACATTGTCATTGTATGGAGGGAGGCGTTGAAAATTGTCATTGAATATTGGGTCGCAAATATTGAACGTTTGAGAAGCACTGCTTAATCATTTTATTCTTACATTAAGAATTATTTTTTACTTTTTAGTTCGATTCACTACGGAAGCGAGTTTTTTAGTTTTTTAAACTATAATTTATTAATGCATAATTTCTCTCTTACGGATAAACTGTTTCATCGGAAACCTATTGGGTGATATCCATTACCTTTCCACTCGTAGATGCAATTTGCTCTGTGAAGTTTCCAAACGTGTTTCGCAAATCACTTAAAATTTAGTATTAAATGCACATCAATAAATCTGCTCAAAAAAGAAATAAAATTTAAAAAATATTTTAGCCAAACTATATCTTTTACGTTTCCCAGTGTAAAATACGTAGATAAATTCAAACATTTAAACAAAAACGTTATTTTCAGATATTGCCCCACTTCTACTTGATTATATTTTTTGAAGAATATTTGTTATTTATTCAAACCTATAATACAAAACGCGAAGAGTTTGTTTTAGCATGTGTTTGAGAGGATAACATTAGTTATCTTAGAATTTTGTCTTATTTAACAGAGTTAATTTCTCTCTATAAAATGTTTGTCAACGCAGGGAAAAACTGCGTTAATCGAATAAAAAAATAAGTGGCTGTTGTTATTATTATTGCTTAATTTATTTTACCTATTCACCAGAAAAATTTATTTCATTGTTATTGAACTTATTGATTTCAGTTAAAAAATATTTTTGACTTTTAACAAAATTTTAAAGGTGAGGGAAAAATGATTCTCATTTAATTGAGAAAAATGAATTAAAAGCATAACAATAGGTACCTATTGCTATTAACAATAGGTAAGAAAATATCGGTAATAAGAATAAAATTCGTCTTTATTCTTTACCTGTGTTTTAAAAATGTGATTTTCGTTGTAGGTAACACATTTTATATCGTTCACATATTCAAAGTTAATTTAACTAAATCCATAAAAGTAGACCTTTAATTTAGTAGATAATGGTAAAAAGGAACTCGCGTTTTGAAAAGTAATTGAAAAGAATGATTTAAAACCAAACAAATGAAAACAGCCTCTGACAGGACATCTACTTGTCTGCCTGTCGACAGGCTAACATTTTGCGGTCTTCATTAATTTACAACGCATGGCAGTTAACCTTTAAATGTCCACTTAAGAATGTCTCAAAATCATTACATCAGCAACAAATGTAGTTAAATGAGTGGCCTTGACTTGTAGTAATGGACAGAACCACATCCCAACCAACTGGTTGAATGTATTTCATTCACTACGATACATAATTGAAACACTCCACCTCTTTTGTCATGAATGACCTGCTAATTGCTACAGACACTGATTAGGGCACACCCAACATCATAATTTGTGTGATTCTTACAACATCAACAAAACCACTGTTCCGATGGACTCCGTATTTCAGAGATTGTGTGTCAAATATAATGTCAATAAAAAACCTTTTTCCCCCCTTCTTTTTTACATTTTTTGTGTCTTGAGACGCTTTTTTTTACTAAATTTTTTCCTCTAGAGAAGTGAAATAGATAATGAAAAAAAATCACGTAATTAGTCCAACTAAAGATTACTTGCTGGCTGGCTTTGCAAGGCTTTCTAACACGCAGATGTTCAACTCAAATCACTTCAAAAACTGATCTTTCCCATATCATGGAAAGGGTGGGGGAGTAAGATAGGATAATATTCTTCGTTTAAATTTATGAATCTCTCTCTCATTAGAGTATAGAACTAACCAGTGGTGTTTACACAAACTTCTTTCATGAGAGGAATTACATTTAAAAAACAAGTAATATATATATAAAAAAATTATTATGCCGATTCCTCTACTTAGGTCAACAACGAAATATTTTATTTTAGTTGAATAAATGTTCTTAGCAAATTAATACTTGAAAAAATTATTATCATCAAGTGTCACTCACTATAAGTTAAAAAAAAGTATATTTGGAGCCAAGAAAAAATTCATTAGAAAAACTTACTGGCGCCATCTGTTGGTGCTAGTTCTAATTTAGACAGAAATAAAACAGAATAAATTTAAAATTAAAAAAAAATTTAATTAAGGAATTAATATTTGAAAAAATGCATTAAGATCAAGCATTATCCACTACAAGTTTTAAAAAACGTATTTGAACTTGAGTGGATGAATAAAAGCTATTTTTTATCAACAATTGAAAAATTCAACAATATATTAGGTTGGAGGAAAAGAAATCAAGTCTTTATTTAACATGCTTCCGATTGTCCGATTTGAGTCAAATATACACCGTTTGGTTGTATAATTTATTGCCATTTTAAAGGTAGCTTCATAATGCCTCTCTCATAGAAGTCTTGGCCCTTATTGGCGAAAACATCTAGAAATCGATTTTCACAATTTTCTCTTGATCCCGATTTCTTTTCACCCAGGAAGTTTTGCAATGCGAGAAAAAGGTGTTAATTGCTGGTGCCAGGCCTGGACTATGTGGTGTATGCATTAAAACTTCTCAACCAAGCTCCCAGAGGTTCTGGCGAGTCACTACAGAAGTGTGTAACCTGGCGTTGTCCTGATGGGACATAACACCTATCCTGTTGGCCAATTCTGGCCATTTCTGGTCAATCACTAGCTTCAAACGGTCCAGTTGTTGACAGTAGTGTTCTGAACTTAGTGTTTGACGATGCGGAAGCACCTCCTAATAAATGATTCCTTTCCAGTCCCACCAAATACACAGCAGAACCTTCATGGCCGTTAGTCCTGGTTTGGCCACCGTTTGAGCTGCTTCACCGCACTTTAACCACAATCGTTTTCACACAGTATTGTCGTATGTGACCCATTTCTCATCCCCAATCACCATCCGTTTAAGAAATGGGTCGAATTCTTTCCGTTTGGCCAAGGTTTCGCAGATGGAAATTCGATCCATCATGTTTTTTGGTGTTAATTGGTGTTAATTGGTGTGACACCCAAACATGGAGCTTCTTTTTGAATCCAACTTTGCGCAAATGGCTTAAAATTGTTTTATGGTCGATCTTTAGCTCCTAGGCGATGCTACGACTACTAACATGCCGGTCAACTTCGATTATTTCTGTGATTCTATCGACATTTTCGACGACAGGCCTGCCTGTGCGAAGTGCATCTTTAACATCAAAAATACCTGAACGGAATCGACGAAACCAAAATT
>BMAV01019409.1:326167-392259 GCA_019973955.1 Trichonephila inaurata madagascariensis
AAATCAAGACTTTATTTAACATGCTTCCGATTGTTCGATTTGAGTCAAATATGCACCGTTTGGTTGTAAAATTTATTGCCATTTTAAAGGTAGCTTCATAATGCCTCTCTCAAAGAAGTCTTGGCCCTTATTGGCGAAAACATCTAGAAATCGATTTTCACAATTTTCTCTTGATCCCGATTTCTTTTCACTCAGAAAGTTTTGCAATGCGAGAAAAAGGTGTTAATTGCTGGTGCCAGGCCTGGACTATGTGGTGTATGCATTAAAACTTCTCAACCAAGCTCCCAGAGGTTCTGGCGAGTCACTACAGAAGCGTGTAACCTGGCGTTGTCCTGATGGGACATAACACCTATTCTGTTGGCCAATTCTGGCCATTTCTAGTCAATCACTAGCTTCAAACGGTCCAGTTGTTGACAGTAGTGTTCTGAACTTAGTGTTTGACGATGCGGAAGCACCTCCTAATAAATGATTCCTTTCCAGTCCCACCAAATACACAGAAGAATCTTCATGGATGTTAGTCCTGGTTTGGCCACCGTTTGAGCTGCTTCACCGCACTTGAACCACAATCGTTTTCACACAGTATTGTCGTATGTGACCCATTTCTCATCCCCAATCACCATCCGCTTAAGAAATGGGTCGAATTCTTTCCGTTTGGCCAAGGTTTCGCAGATGGAATTCGATCCATCATGTTTTTTGGTGTTAATTGGTGTTAATTGGTGTGACACCCAAACATGGAGCTTCTTTTTGAATCCAACTTTGCGCAAATGGCTTAAAATTGTTTTATGGTCGATCTTTAGCTCCTAGGCGATGCTACGATTACTAACATGCCGGTCAACTTCGATTATTTCTGTGATTCTATCGACATTTTCGACGACAGGTCTGCCTGTGCGAAGTGCATCTTTAACATCAAAAATACCTGAACGGAATCGACGAAACCAAAATTGCACGTAATTAGCTGTTACAGAGAGAGAGAGTATCGGGACTATAAACACCATTCGCAATTTCATCCACCTGGCTTGCATTTTCGCCTTTATCAAAGAAAAACTGTAAAAAGAATCGAATTTTCTCTTTGTTGACTTCCATTTTTAACACCCTGTAACTCGCAACTGAATGGACGAAACAAAAAAAAAAAAAAAAAAGCAAAATAATTTTTTTAGTGTGAAATGTCATCTTGACAACGAGCATCAATTTAAAACTGTTTGATCGATACTTCACGAGATATCGACATTACAGCCATCTACCGAAAAAATAATGGATTTCCTTTTCCCCAACCTAATATATATATACGGAGAGAGTGAACTATTAGTAAGAATTGAATAAACGTAAGCGAAAGCACCAAGAAATAATCTTTATGCTAAATGTTAAAAAGGCCTTGGTCTATGGGGGGGGGGGGGGGTGGCCCCCCCCATACCCCCCCACTGGAATTTAAAATAAAAAAAAATAACTTCATTGGTTTCATTCTGCTTAAATTTACTAACACCCAAAATGAAGTCATTTTTTTTATTGGAGGAAATACAGTTAAAAGTTTTTTTCTTATTATCTAAAAATGGTAAAACAATTTTTTTTAAAGACGATAACTTTATTCTGTAATAGTTATGATAAAAGAGATGGATTGAATTTTAACCAAGAAATTTACATTACTTCTATATAACACAAAATAAAGGTAAAAAAAATAAGTATAAAAAACCAATCTCTTTAAATCCTTTTTTCAAGTTGTTAACTAACTTTATGGCATGACTTCAGTAATTATTTAAAGAAAAATTATACGCACTCTGTTAAACAGCCATCCGTCTAAGTGACCAGTTCTTAGCAAAACGGAATGTGGTTATTTGAGGGAATTGTATTGCATTATGAATTTATTTATTTTTTTGTGTGTGTTATTCTGTCTCTTATATTTGTTTGTGTACTGCAGTGGACATTCATCACTGTCAGACTGTCTGGAAGGTTGGAATCGATTGTCTTAGGCTTACCTTCTGAGGGACAGCGATAAATCAAAGGCCTGTTCTCACCACAAAAGGTCACCCCTAGTACAAATAACCATTAGGGGGGGGGGCACTTCTTGTTTATAAAAGCTGATTCTTTCTTCTCGATTTCTTGGAATTCCATTTCTTGACTAAGGAATTCCGTATAATACGTACTTACTATATATACGAGACTGTGTGTGTGTAGCTTTATATGATAATACTTTGCAGCAGATTTTACTTTTAACCTTTAGTATTATACTGTTGGTAATTATTAAAATATTTTTAATGCCACTTCCATAATCGTAGTTTTTAACTTTGTAACGGGTTTATCCACGCTTCCACTAATCCTCTTGGGTAAAATAATCCTTTTAACTGTAATTTCAGTTGAAAACCGCTTTCTGTAAAGAAGACTGGATTTGTGTAAATTAGAATTTCTATTTAGGTGTTAGTCGTAGAGTAGGTGCGTGGATGTTTGAAATTTGATAGAGAAGCAAACATAGTGTGGGGACCGGAGGTCGTATAGTTAAGTCATGTTGGAAGATTATCCAAGAATTAGTCTAGCATTGAGGAGAAGAGCGCTCAAGGAAGAAGAAAAGTGTACTTATTTCTATTATATTTAAATTGATTAAATCTGATTGCTCCCCCCTCGGTTTTAGTGATATAAGTGCATTCTCCCCTGAAGGTACCCGACTACGTTCGGAACCGTGATTTAAGAAAAGCGTATAAATGGATAATTTTCATGATATTTAGTGTGATTTGGATTAAAATATATGTATAAAATTGTTTTCAGAATATTATAAAAAAAAAAATTATTTAAAGCCAATATTTTGGTAAAAAGGGAGCTTAGAATTACCTATTTTCAAAAAATTCTCCTTTGAGGAAAAATGCTTGTATAATAATAAATAATATTGTGTGTGTGTGTGTGTGTGCTTATATAAAGCAAAGATTTCTCCAGAGGGCCTGAACTAGGATTTTCGAAAACTTCACATTATTTTCAGAGTTACTACCAATTGAAATATTTATCTGTGTTTTTTTCTTAAAATTTCTCCACTCTGTGGTATTAAAATATGGATAAATTCACTTCTAAGTTATATATTTCAAAAATCCTAGTTCAGACCGTTCAGAGATCTGAACTATTTATAGGCAAAATATTATCATTATAGAAGAATTTGCTATAAAAGTAGAATGTTTTGAAAATGGGTCATTCTATGTTCATTTTTTGTCAAAATATTGTACTTAAATAATTTTTCATTGTAATACTATTCTTAAAACAATTTTATATACATTTTCTAATCTAAGTGATACTAAATATCATAAATATTATCCATTTCTATGTTTTTGTGCAAAATCATGGTTCCGAACATAGTCGGACACCTTAAATCCTACTTGTATGAAAATTAAGAAACTACCCTTACCCAACATTGTTTATAATACGTCTTTTTAAGTTTTTGAAATCTAAGTGATATTTTTATATTTAATATTCAAGTTATTTCTGTCTCTCAAATAGAGTTTATTAAAAATCTCTTCCTGTTCTTCTGTATCAAAATCAAAGAAACAAATATAAACTTTTAATCTAATAGATTAAGCAATTTAAAAAAAACATCTATTACAAGGACGTTGGTTCATTCCCTTCTATGTGATGTCTTCCCTCTCTAGACTCATATTTGTTTCCTTTCCTTGTTTCTTTTCTTGTGTGGTACTCTTTGACTGGTCCCGTGGAATCTACTAAGCATTCACAAAGTTTACTGCTTTTTAAAAATTTTCTATCATTTTGTCAAAAACGATAATCTATATGCGTTTACCCTTCCCCGCTCGTCGCTGGTACGTCAGCGATGGACAGCTTCTTCTGACCAAAAAATAAAAATTCCCGCATATGTATTAAAATCTCTTACATTTATGCACCAAATCATTCATCTTTATCTTCGTTTCTGGGCTAACATCTTTACCTTGTATCTCATAATTTTTTTCAGAAAACGCGGTAACGTAATGGTCACGGTCCGGAATTCGTTGTTGATGTGTCGTGAGTTCTAGGCCTAGTACCTCTGAAGATTCATCGTGTAGAGGGGAGGATTGACATTCACTACGTCGTGGCTCAATGTCCTTCCGTGGACGTGGTGTGGTTATTAGGAGTGAGTGAGGGAGTGAATATTAACGTCGCACTGTTCAGCTACTGGAGGGCTTTTAGCGACGGACCTCGTCCTTTTTGAACCATGGTCAAGTGACGAGGACGACACCTAAGCTGGCACCCACTCTCCTAACAACCATGCAACACCAACGGGAGGACGTTTGAGCTCTTGAGTGGTAACTGGAAGAGCGGGTGCCAGCTCAGGTGTCATTCTCGTTACTTGATAATGGTTCAAAATTCAAAAGCCATCGCCAATATCACTCGTATTGCTTTATAGACACTTTATATGCTCACTCAGAAAGTTTGTTCATGCTAATTCTTGAAAAAAAAATAACGTTATTTCCAGCTTTCTATGCTCTGGAAATCAAATTGCCACAAAAGGATTTACTATTAGATATCTAAAATCAAAGACTGTAACGGGCTTTTTCCTATTATTTCATTACTTCACATATTTTACGAATCGCCCTTGATGCTAAAATCAATAATAGTCTTTCTCTGTTTCACGAGATAATTGGATTTGAAACGTTTGTTCTTTTCTTTTTAACTAATGCACATGATGGTATTCAAGCCTCTAAAACTGCTCAACCCCGATAAACCTGTTGGCACATTCCATTTTACATTAGGCTTAACCATTATCCCTTCTGTTAACAAGTGCAGTTTCGATGTTTGAGTGAGGCCAAAGCTTCTTCCATTGATCGAACACGAGTCAAATCGAAACCATTCATCGAAATTCTGATCACGCATTGGGTCACGTGGATTGATTCCGCGGCATTTTATTCTTTTTGAGAAAGAGAAAGAAGATCGCACACTTTTGTTCTATTTTGAGTGATTTTTTTCCCACCCTTTCGAAAGTGTTCTGTTCCCAACTGATATACTTAACTGGTTTCACATTGTCTAATTGCGCACGTGTTCCGTATAGTTAATTGTCCGATTTTAGGTCTTTTCTCTGTAGCCATTGACGTGAAAGTCTTATTTGAAGCTTTTAAATAGATTTTGGAGATCCTTTATGAAAGAGTTACGTGCGCTTAAAATCTTTATTTAAATATTTTGAAGGCTACAGTGCAAAGAATTTAAATGAAATATAAACTTATATTTTAATACTAGAAATGGGGACATGTTGACATTAAATCTTTTTTATTCCGTGAAATAAACTATATCTTAATCAATTTGTCTTACGAAATGAGCTATTGTTTTTTCCGAGATAGTATTTTTTTAGATAAAGTTGATACAAAATACAGTAAATGTATATTTTTTGAGATTAACCTAACTTGTTAATTTGTCTCCCTGTAACGATTATAAAAAATTAAATAATTATAATTTAAATGGATATAAATTTAGTGCTTAAAATCTGATTAAATATATACAAAATATAACTTTTTTCAATATATTTAAACATTGATATCTTATAATTGATAAAATTAATATTTTACCCCTACTGATGAATCTAAAAAGATAAAAAAAAACTTAAGAAAGTCAAAAGTACATATATATATATATTTCGTTGCAATAATCCAACTCTAAATGGCAAACTGCAATATAAAAAACCTTGCAAAATATGATTTTACTCAATTGCATTTTATACTTGTATTTTTGCGGAACTCATCTACCTGCGAAACACAATGCTGGGGCAAAAAGCAGGAAAAATTATGCAGTTACCCTCAGAGATAAGCATATACGAAAAATAATCTGAGATTCGTACAATTTTGATTTTTTTAAGCGTTTTACAATGTATGTATTTGGATGGAATTGTATCTTTCTATATTTCAAATTGTATTTTCTTTATTATTCAAGTTATATTTTCATTATTATTCAAACTGAATGTTTATTAATAATGTGCTTGATATATTCATTTATATGCTAAATTTAATTTTTATTCAATTTTTATTATTATTTACAATTTCTATTTTATATGTATGTTGTGCAAAATATTTAGTTTTACTCTCATGTCTCTTACCAACACCATCTACTGTATTTATCTTTTGTGCGATGGCAACAAGTTGTTTGCTTCGACTTGTTTGTGTAATGTAATCTGTGTGTGGAATGCTCAGTTCCTGTAGTGTCCCTCGCTAGGAGAGGATCCCGCCGCACAAGCTGCTGGCATTTGTCTAAATCTTCTTACACTAAATTAAAGTTGTTAAGTTTTTAAAAGCAAGAGTCATATTTATTAGTGCCGTGTGGTGGACATTATCCTTATTTATACATTATTACATACCAATTTTTTAAATGTAACTTCTGCTTTCTTATGATTTTAAACAAATAAATTTCTCATCTACTTCCATTGTTACACCCTCTCTTTTGTCATTAAACACTCAAATTGTTATATAAGTATCGATGAAGATAGTCAACTTGTCCACAGTCAGAAAAACAAAACTTTATACTTAATCGAAACTAGTTTACTAAATTTACTTTAAATTTAATTAAAATCCAATGTTGAAATGTTTTTATAACAAATTTTTCTGGCTAGATTTTAAATGAAGCAATGTAGAATGAAGGTTCTTGCCCTACGTGCAAGATTAAAATTTTATTGAGACTGACTTTGTTTGGAACACGTGAGCTAATTATCCCAGTTTTGATGAATTTTTAAAAATGGTACTAAAACATGTTAATCTTCCTTTAAAAAATATTTTAAATCGTTCCATCCGAAACCTATTGATCTAAGCGATATGGAATTTATACACACGGTGGATTGAAAGCAAATTTTACCTTCCTTTAAAAAAAAATGGGTAGGAGAACTATTATTTAGTGGGTTTCAGTGGCGTACATAAGGGAGGAAGGAGATCCCCGGGTCTGGAACCTCCCAAAGCCCTTGATTTTTTTTCGATCGATTATAATCCTGTATAGTACGTAACATTTAATTAAGTGTTTGTAACAATAATTAATTTTATTAATTAATGCTACTTATTTATTCAATAATTAATTTTTTACTGTTTTTACCCCAAAATCGACATAATCAAAAGAATATGTTGGGCGGCGTATCGGAACAACAGACGAAAATGGGGAACTTTCAATCCCGGGGCCTGCCCCCCCCCCCCCCTTGAAAAATTCCTGTGTGTGCCACTTTTGGATCTCATACAAATTTTTAAGTGCACAATCAGATAACAAGTTTTTATGTGTATTTCTTTACAGAAGGAAAAATGGCAAACTGCTTAGCATAGTTTGGGCTCATATTTTGCCACATGACGCTTTGGCTCAATTTTTTTAGAAGACATAGCTTTTTATTTTGATCTTTGCATTTCTTCATAAGCTCTTGGCAGTGAATTCTTCGATATTTTCTTCAAGTTAAGTATTAAAAAAATTCATCTCGTTTAGAGATAAATATAGTTAAATGGAATATGTTTAGAGATTTCAATTTAATAACACACAGCACTTCTTTTTTTTTTTTTTGAATGTATGATCAATTTTTCTCTAGTTCGACTGAAAATTCCATTTACAAAATGACTGCTGGAATAAATCAAGTTATCGTTGAGGAAACTATATTACCCATACTTTACAAAAGGCTCTACTAATGTCCTCTTAAACCTATACAGATAACACTTCTCCCCCCTCCAGAGAGACTGAAGTTATCCTTTTCACTGTTCGACCGTTGTAATACCGCCTTTATATAACTCAATTTCTAGATCCACAGGCACAACTGGCAAAGATTGTTCGAATGAAATAATAATTACATCACTTCAACCGGTCATTAGATGAGCATCAAAATCACATCAACGCCACCTCATCATCCCATGAGGTGAGGGCATAAAAGTTCTCTACGCCCCCTCCTCCCCGTCTTTGAGATTTCTTCGCGATTCCATTGCTCATTAAATAGAAAGTCTACAGTCCGACTCCATTTTGTAACATCGTTATTTTACTATTATTGCGAGAGAAGGAACCTATCGCGTAAACAGGAATCATCACAAGATTTTATTCTTAAAGTGCAAGATAAACTATGTACTCAATTCTAAGGAAGCAATATGTAATAATAATTATAGGTAATTATAATTAAGTAATTTGTAATTTATTAGATGTAATCAGCAGTCATTTCGGAAGTTTTATTGGGCTATCAAAGCAATGATTATAGCAGATAACCGATTCAATGGAATAAAAAGAATACTTCTTAGGTATTGAACATTTCTGGCACTTGAAATAAACACTGCGTGACAGTGATGATGTAGCATTGAGAACAAGAGGCTATAAAAGATGCAAATTGCAAGGAAAAAGGGATGTAACGTGGTAGACCAAAGTTTAATAAAGTTTACCAGTAACTAACAGGGATCAAACAGCTTTAGTAAAAATATTTTTTTTTAATTTACAATTTTAATCCTCCAGTTACACCTATGAGACGAACCATAATAACGTTATAGCCACGGTATATAATTCATACTATTGTCGTTGGGTAAGCTGTTCTCGCATAGTTTCGCAGCTTCCAAGTTTGGTGTTATCAGTCCCTCTCCCCAAATGTTTTTTTCCTTCTCTTTTTCATTCCCTCTTTTCTTCCCCTCCATTTTTTTAAACTTCCGGGCAAGACTGTTTCACGCCCTTTGAAATCTCTTCCATTCCTGATTAAATTAAGGTGCACGTGACACCTTAGGACTCAAACACCACTGGTTCATCCAGGACACGGTTCAGTCTGACCCATGTCCACTTTGTACCCCACGTTGAAAGTCATAAGGTTTCTCCATAAATCAGCCTGTTACTCCGTCGCATAATGGACATTTCTTGGCATTTCTTCTTCACATTAGCGGACCATCCTTTCCGCACATGTAACAGGGACAAATGTTAATTGAAACAAATGAATGAACCCTTGCATTCTCAATAGTTACGACATCTATTGCCGATTTGATGAAAAAAAGCAATATGGTACGTCTTTTCGCCTGGAGTGCTGGAAAGCAAAAAAGCGATAGCAGACAGCTGGTCTGCTAAGAAACTACGTTTCAGAGTCATTAAAATACCCGAAATGAGAGCTGTCTTTAATCTCTAATAATACGAAAAAGGGAACAAATTAATAGAATCTGCAATAGTACCACCTTTCTATTGGTGAGGAAATCAGTTAATGTAGTTGTTTATAATCGTAAGCGAGATGTGCCAGATCGATGCCAACACAAGCAGTTTACATCAGACAGGTGAATTACATGGTTGAACTCAGAAAGAGAAGTTAGTCATATACTACTTCCTGTGGTAAAACTGTAACCGACTGATCTGCTTCAGTTCTGGCTAAATGTATGGTTGTAGTGTTGAAATAGACATTTTTAATTATTAAATACTGTATTTTTGCCAATTTTCATCATGTTTGCATTCATAGTGTTATTTTTACTATCCCGCAATACAAGTTTTTCACATCACTAACATTAGAAAAAGATGGTTAGAGATGCTGACTGCTGTGCCGTAGTTGGGAATGGGTGTACTCTAAATTGCCGTCGATCTGCAAGTCTTCTCATGAGGTGGGTGGAAGGGAAAGAGAGGTGAGAGGCCCCTGATATCCCCCAAGGGTGTTATCCCTCAAAATCGGGGTGGAACCGAGCCAAAACGTACTGTCACCTGTATTGTGCTCAAAGCTACGGATAACGAAAGGCGTACATCTAGTTCTTTGCCGCAATGAATTTCGTGGGCCTCGATCTGACACCATCAGACAGGTTGTATTAGCAACAACACACACACACAACTTTAAACTTTCTATTATAATATAATATTCTTATTCTCAAGTTATTTTATTTATTTGAAGGAATTCTTTAATTACATTTGTTCAAATCATTTTTTTTTAAATATATGATATCAATGAAACATTTTTAAATTTATTTTGATATTATTTACTGTTTATTAATATTTTTATTTATTCAATTTCATCCTGAATTTCGCTAGATCTTAAAAAGAATATCGTAATCTATATCGTTTATATAAATTTGATATTTTCGGTGAAATCTTTTAATATTAATCAAACGTTACGTACAAGACAAAATTTTCTTATTAACCCTTTTCTATTTTTTAAATTTTGTATTGAATTATCTTTTATATATTTTATCCCTAAAAAAACCGGCTTTTGAGTAGGATTTTTCATGAAATGGTTTTTTTTCTACCCAACCAATTATTAGCTATATATGTTGTCATTGGTTAATTCTTTTTGCAGAACATTTTTGTAAAATACTGAAACTTCCAAATTCTTATGAAATATTTTTGTTAAATGAAAAAAAAAAAACTCTTCGATGAATTTCCCAAATGGTTTCTGAAGAAAGTCGAATTATTAAGGTTCTTTTAGTTTGACATTCGGTTTTGATCCGTTAAGTCTTAAATTTAGTTTAAATTTTATTTCCTATTTCATTCTATTATCATCTGACTTACTTTAATAATTTATAAATTCTGCCTGATTACTTATTTTGTTTACTTATTTCCTTTTTTAAAATTGCCTGCCGTTATTCATTGTTTTTAAAGTTAGTATCCTTTGCAATTATTTTAAATGTTAAAATTTTTTGAAGTATTATTAGTGTTTATAACATAAATTTATTATTAATTATCTTATTTAAATAATTTCCTCGAGTCAGTTTTTATTTATTCTAACTTTATCCTTAATAAATAAAAATACCTGTTTTAAAAATAAGTTTATGTTAGCGTAAGTTTCATAATTTTTAGAAAAAAATTATCAAAGCATATAGATGGAATAAAATGCCTTTGTTTTTTAAGTAACATGTACTTTATTTCAACATAATTTTTAAAAAATTTTTAACTATTAATTTTTCCAATGTTGCCAGAACTTTCTTAACTAACTAACTAACTAATAAGTCGTGGTGAAAAAATTTATTCCTTTATTCGCTTCCAATCACAGAGAATAAAAGAATAAATTCATCCTATTTTTATTTTTTGGACAAAATCAATGCTGGCTAAAAAGCAACAGAAAAAAAAAAATCCCAATTTTAGCCGAAACCTCGAAGCTGTGTCACTTAGGATCAGAAAATCTCAATAATCAAATCACAGTTGCTGATGATGTTGATAATGACACGGGCACTAAACCTACTTAATTGCATTATTCAGTCCCTAGCGGTTGTCTTAAATACTCTTGCTTGGTGATGTGACGTTAGATATTTGAGCTATTAAAACTCAGTTGGGGTTGAGTATTAATGCCTTTTCTATGTTTCCCGAGTATTATCTTTCTTTCTTTTTTTCTAATCCGTTTACAGGCGAGGCTGGAAAAAATAACCATTCGGGATCAGAAATATTGTCTTGATGCCTTTGTTATTTCTAGCTTTTAATTTACTTTTTTGATAAAAATGCGATGGAGTAAAGTATTATTCAGAGAAGGAGAATTAAGCGCATATATTATGCTGCTGAAAGTGGTTTAGATTTGTTTCATGTTTGTTGTTTTCATTTGAAATGGAAGCCAGGGTTTAGTTGTGTGCTCCTGGGAATTTATTTTTCTGTGTACATCAGTTAAAATGCCATTTAGAAACTTCGATTTTTCCCCCCCTTGAAAAATTTTGGGAGAATATTTAGGATAAAAAGAAATTTTTTTGACTATGATACTTATGAAACAACAGAAAAGTTTGATTTTAGAGTGCTTTTGTGAAAAAAGACTTATTTTTTATGTTTTCTTCAGTTGATGTACTTTGTTCCCGCATTTTTCAGATAAGTATCACATAAATGCATTAGCAAAATAAGCCTTTTTCAACGTGAATAATCTGAGACGACAAAAAAAAAAGCCTCTGTAATGAAGCTGCATCTTTCATGCGCATATCTGCTTACGGATATCTTGTTAATGGTTATTTTCCATGAAAAAAATTTAAACGCTTAGCATACAAAAAAAGAACTAGATTTGACATTAAAAAATAAAAATAATAATAATAATTAGACGAAATTGTTGATTAAAACAAAGGAGTTTTTCTTGATTACTTCCCTATTAATCTGTGACACCTCATCTGGAAAAGAAAGGTTCTGATGGATCCTGAGTAAAAATCTCGACTATTTCGACCTTCTTTGTATGATACAATGAAATAATTTCAATTGCAATTTACAGTGGGATTCTATTTTTTTTACAAATTAAGAGAGGTGGTAGTACCCATCCAGATGACCAATGATTACATAGGAGCATAGAGTCGTGGTGCATTATAAGAGGCCGAAAAAAAAAAAGTAGAAACGGATCCTGTGGGATGAAGCAATACAACTCATCACCTCTGACGTCATTTTGTGCGTGCCTGCGTAGCATATCTACCAAGACCATCAAAAATTTACTGCATGAAAATTCCCACTGAGAAGCAGCAGCATTTTTCTGTTAGTTGGTGCCGGATAAAGGCTATCAGAACAAACGTTGTCATTTAAAAACTGTTCAACATCATCGCTTCAAGTATTATCTTGATAACATTGTCTGAAACTTTTCGTGTATGCCATGGCGGAATACACGTACGAGGAATTGCAGATTTGCACCTCCCATACGATGAAGCAAAAGGAGATGGATATGAAGCACGAAGATTGAACGAAGGTCTCAAATCACTGGACTTTTTCTTCTGGAGGCGCATGAAATCTTTAGTGTACGAGACGCCCTGTAGACTGATCTAAAAATCTCGTGGAGAAAATTGTTATTTCCGCGGACAAAATTAACAACACACCAGGAATCTTCGAGAGGGTACGCCACTCCCACGCGTTCCTTCGCTGGTGTGATCCGTGCAACGACACGCCTGGTCAGCAATTTGAACAGCTGCTCTGTGAGGTTTTACTAAACAATAATCTGATTGTGTTACTTTTGGTATTGTTCATTCGATTTCCCAATACTATTGTAAGTTCAGGTTGGAATTCTAATGTTACTCATTTCTACCTCTTAGAGTGGAATGCGACCCAATGTTCCATAGTTATTATTGGTCGTCTGGATGGGTACTATCACCCTTCTTAATTTGTAAAAGCAATTTAGAATCACCCTGTATATCTGTTGATGGAGAATATTGAAGTCTCGTACTTCGAAGGTACTCAAGAACTATTTGTAACAGACCTGCAATTTTGATCAACGGCCAAGTGATGATGAGGACACGTGATCTGACACCTCTCTCCAAATTTCCACACTATAACAATGTGAGGAAATTGAGCCTTGGCAGATTTAACGAGCATCAAACTCTATATGCAAAGGATGGCAACGATCAGGGCAACGCCCAGAAACAATATCTGGAGACGAGTGATGAAATGACGGCAAAACGAGACATCCATAATCGAATCCTCATCATTTGACGATGAGTCTGATTTTGCAGTCACCTTCGTCATTTGACCATGAGTTTGCTGGTAATAATCTAGAGCTTAGCGGCTCTTCCAATCCGAGTCAAGTTTCATATGTATTCTATTTTAAGGCCTATGCATGATTTCTATGCACGATGTCGATATAAACTATGGATCAATCAATAAATTGGACATGATATCCTTAAGATCACGGGTGATTATATAGTTTTGAATTGTCTTATTTTTTTAAAATTTTGTTTAAAATATAAATTTTATTTCTGTATATTACTCAATTGCAGAAAGAGTTTCATCAGATTCCAAACCTTGTTAACATATTTTGTAGAATACAATATTCAAGATATTGGGTAAAATTATTGCGCATATTTTTGTCTTATTCAATTATTCGTTTGTGAGTTCTCAGATTTTTTAGAAACATTTGGAAATATTTTCGCAAAATCAAAGGAAAATATCTAATTTTTTTTTTTAAAAAAAAACTTTCATTGTGTTTTGCATTTTCAGATTCACTTTATGGCATTTAAATCGATATATCCGTGTCCATGCTCGAGAAGGAAAACAGTATCTTCAAAGATTAACAATGCACTAAATTTAAATCGGTCAGCACACGAAAACACGCCGGAAGGAAAGCACGTCGTTTTTAATATCAATTTGTAGGGTTTAATTTTGAATTATCATTTAAACTTTATTTGTTCTATTGGTGCCTTCTTGAGTTTTGCAATTACAAATATGTTTCTCTGCACTTAAATTTGTTTTTATTGAAACAATCCATCGTGCCATCTCGATTAATATAGTTAATGTTTTAACCTATTTCAACGACAGAAAATTTTAGCTCATTGAAATTTTTCCATAACACAAAAAAAGGAGAAATATTGTTTGATTTTTTAAAAATAAATTAAATTGAAACGTTGAATTCATTAAAATATATGCTTAATCCTGAATCCTTAAAATTTTCAACGTTTTAAGTAACCCAATATAAAACCATAACAAATGTGATTAAAATTATAATACATAAACTTAGTTTTCATTCAGATTTAATTTCTGTAGAATTATTTAACAAATTACAAATACTTTAGTTTAATATTCAGTAACTGTTCTTAAGAATTACATAAGAAATCTTAATACTTCGAAATAATTAAGCCGAATGGATAAAAAAAAGTTCAATTAATTTTTTTTTATAAATAAATCGTGCAAATTTTCAATGAAATTTGACTATTTTTTTTATCCTGGTCTTCGAACTCCTTTTTAATTGAAGTTACCTTAATATTATTTAACATTTCATCATTTTACCAACATCTTTTGAATTAGTTGAATTAATTAGTTATTTATTACAAACTAAATCATTAAAAACGTTTCTGATTAAGATAGATCTATCTAATTAAAATATATTATTTTTAGATAAGCTGTATACATAACATGCAATTAATTCGTTAAAAATAGCCTTCGACTTAATATGCAGGTAACGCTCTTACCTTGCCCTTTTTACGGATAGAGATCGCAACCTCACCCAAAAATGGACGCAATTATCGTTGACACATTTGATTGAAGGACAATTAAATCCAGAGCCGTTGCCAAATTAAGGGAAAACTCCTTAAATTTGTTATTTTTTTTAATTAATCAAGTTAATGTTAACTTAAGCTCACCCGCAAACAAAAGCAAATTCTACGATTTTGAAACGAGAACAGCAAAAATAATTGAAATTGAAGCCCAGACAGCCTCCGCGGAGCATCTGCGAGATATGGGAGAAGGTCAACGACTGAGTAAACCAGGAATGGACAGAACTGACCAAGATTTCGGAAATGGATCAAGGAGACGCTTGCGGTCATGGTCGGAGATGACCACTGTTTGGGTGGGTTCCTGCTGAGTAGATATCAAGTTGGACCGGTGGGCGAAGTGATTAGCACATATCATCGCACTGGATTTCGCCATTAATGATTGAACTAGTTCCCGTGCGTGATTTGAAGCGTGTAGTTATCATTTATTATTCTCAGTTAAAAAGGAAAATTGGGTGATTTAAATCACTGGGCATCCCTGAATCATAATTAGAGGCCGAAAAGAGGATGGACTTGGGAAAAAAATACTGAAAATGACTAATCAGATATTTTCAAATGACCAGCCGGAAATTAGGGCAAAACGTGAGACATTTTAATACAGTCAAATTTATTCATTGCATCCTTAAATCGAGACATTTGACAAAATAATCCAGTAGAGATTACTATTGAAAAGGAGGGGGAGGGGGAAATCATGTCGGATTTTTATGTATTTCTCATTATTTACAAAAACACTTATTTTAAAAACCTTTAGAATTGCTAAAATGTTTAAATAAAATTTCTAGGAAGAACCTAATTACGACTTATAAAATAATTCTTTAAATCTTCTTAAACATTAAATGAAATTAAATAACAGAGCAATAAATATACCTTTGAGAAAAAACGTGGTTTTGTGGATAACATCTTATATATGTTTTTGTTTCTTATACCACCAGATAGACAGTAACATAGGATCAAGGTCCACGAAATTCACCGCGGCTAAGGGCTAGATTTTTACGCCTGTCAACAGCCTTAGCTTTGAGCACCATGCAGATAACAGTACGATTTTGCTCGGTTCCACACCAATTTTGAGAGAGAACACCCTAGGGGTGGTCAGGGGCCTCCTACCTCTCTTCCCTTTCCATCAGTCTCACGAGGGGACTTGCGACTCGAGGGCTTTTTAAAGTACCCCCATGCCGCGAAGGCACTATCCATTTAAAAACATCCATGCCTTCTCCGGGATTCTAACCCAGTCCTTGCGGCACCACTGTCAGCGTCACTATACCGGATGGGCAGCGCACATCTTATATGTAAGTATAAATGTTGGTACATTTGTTTCTGTGGACTATACAAATCCACATCGTGGATCTTATCTTTCAAAGATTTTGCTAGGTGTTTTGCTGATGATTCAAACAAACCGCGCGTTAACATATTTCTGCCAAAAAATAAATAAATAAAGTTTATTTTTATTAAATTTTTTTCTAAAATCGCCTTGCTTAAAGAAATTTTGTATGTGCGAAATGGTCGAGTGTTATGTTTAGAAAACGATTACTACATTTGGCGACATCCTTTGATTTGGCAACGTTTAAAAACCGGTTTTGCTGAAATCGACATCCCAAAGTGAGGGGGAGATTTGCGTGGACGTTATATATTAAAATTTCCGTTTTCCAACCATGAGACAAAACATGAATTTTGGCAAGCATATTTCTTTTGTTTAGTAGAAATTGGCTAAAAGCGGGTTTTGTGGATAGTTTAAAAGATTCTATTCTTTATAAATAAAGAAGAAAGTTATATCACTTAAATACCACATTAGTATAACAAAAAATTATGGATAGCTATTAACAACATATCTCGTAATTCTGATCCACGATCTAGTGATGATCATCACATGAGCTCACATATGCCATAATCATCACATGTGAGCTGCTTTTTCCTTCTTTTATATTCCACACTCTGTGAGAGTTACTTCCACTGAGACTAATATCTTCCCATTGGTAATATATTTAAGCATAGCATTATAAATATCAAAATACAAACCGAAGTTGTAATAATATTACCTAAAGACTAATTTCTGAGCTCTAGATTCTTGCAGATCGAGTTCGTTGCTTATAGGCAATGAATAATATATTACAGTGCCCTTTTACTGAAGTTTTCTATAGATTGTTTCACATGCTATACAATAGCAGCATGAATATTAATTTACAGTTTAAATACCTTAGACACTGCTTTAAAATGTCACGGACTCTTGTTAACTTAAGGGGTGTAGGAAACCTCTATACTGACAATGTTAAATTGGCTGTTTTCGATTACCTTTTCTCAAAATCTGGTATATGTACATGTTTGAAATTTTTCATACAATTAAAGTACACCTTTCTCATTATACTTAAATAAATGAGCTTTTAGCTAATTTTAAAATTTTTCATAACTTATAATACATTTTATCAAACATAGTGAAATTTGACCCATTTTTCACATAAAAAATTTGTAAAAAATAATTTTTTGAGTTTTTTTACAAAAAAAACCTCATTTTAGTACATATTATAGCCATCATTATAAATATATAGTTTCTCAGGAGAGATACATCAAAATTTACATTTTGAGATAAATTGATTTTAATGTATACACAGAGAGGCTTCTAATCGGATGGGAAATAAAAAAAAATAAAAGGCTCAATTTACAATAAAAGATTCGTGTTTTGGTTTATATCAGACGTTCAACTTTTAAGCAAAAACGAAGTACTTTGTTTACATTTTTCGCGCTATTCAAATGGGTGTAGCCCAGTTTCAACGATTGTTTAAAAATAGGTTTTAAGGGCTTCTAATTACCCTAGATGTTAAAGAAATGTATTTTTAGAAAAGTTAAAATTTATACAATTTTAAAACGTAAAAATCTCAAATTGTCAAAAAAAATATGATTTTAGCTTTCAAACACACCTTAACTCAGTGCCGTAACAGCCCATGAGGGCCAAAGCCTACTGTGCCCAACTCAGTATACGTGACCTTGGGCCCTGAGGTGTATGAGCAGATGTTCCATTGAGGTGGTCAGTCTAACGCGAAACCCCCAGTGTTAAGTTTCCCAACAAGCTTGGTACGCATTTATGGACCCACTGAAGGGATGAAAGGCTGTCGACCTTGCACAGCCTGGAGTTTGAACCTCGGACCTGTGGTGTGGAAGCGCGATGAGCTAACCACTCAGCCACTGGGCTACATAGACTCTTTTTGTCTGAAAAAAAAAGATTCTTTCACTGTACAGCGAAATACTTACTTATGATATACACACATTTAATAGGTTGGCGTGTAGGAAATATGGACGGGAGCGTTTGTTTCCCTGTTATCATTATCCTTTTGGGGTTTTTTTGGTGCTACTTCATTTATAGTCATATTGTCCATTGCCAGAGTCCCATTTCAACGAAGAAGTTTTCTCAAAAGAGTTTAATTTTATTATTTTAGGATTTTTTTTTATTTTAGTATATAAAAATAGTAATAATGCTGCAAACGCTGCGCACAATATAACCAGGCATTTGGGAAGAATTCTATTAACGACTGAAAAAAGTAGCGTTGGTTTGAAAAATTTCGGTTGATGATTTTTTTTCTACAATTATGAATCCCGTGGAATACCCAAAATATTTGTGAAAAATGATGCTCTGAAAGCATTGGAGAAAATGAATCCAATTGTATCTGTTTTACTGCCATTATGTTGATGAAATGGATGAAAAATAGAAAATTCTACGCCCATCACTTTAATCGGTATGGTCCCATACTTCTCCAAGACAACTCTCGGTCGCATACATCATTCAAAAAAGTTCCAAAATTAAATGAATACAAGTATGAATTTTTTAGCAATAGGAAAGCAGCTGAATTTGGCTTAATCACCTGATTTTTCGCCAATCAACTTCCCTTTTTTAAACATTTGGAACAGTTTTTACTAGCTGTACGATATGAAAATAAAAACAGTCTGAAAAATTCCATATCATAGTTTACTGGTTCTTGACATCGGAATTTCTTCAAAAAAAAAGACAATACATTAAAATCTCATTGGGAAAGGCGTATTGAAGCAAATAGAGAATATTTTTATTAAACAAACAGTTTTTGAAAAAATATAAGCAGTTTGATATATTCACTTAAAAATTCGACATTTGTATACAATTGAATATATACATAAATATATATACAATTGAATTGTGTCCTTTTTCATAGTTACCCTAATATTTGTGATTTAGATTAGTCACTTATTTCCCTGAAGAACCAATTTGATTTAGTTTTTATAAACGATACAATTTGAAGCTGCACAAATGGTGTCACAAATTGATTTACTAAAAAAAAAAAAAAGGTAACTTTCTAAATATAAGTTCGTAATCTTAAAAGAATTGTAAACAGTATTAAATTGAAACCATGCTGTATATGTACCGCATCAAACGAGAGATTATACTCGTAGTATTCTTAAATGTATTGCTTGTATGTTGGTTACCAGAGATATAACATTTACCTCGAAATACTTAATCATTTCTATTTAACTTCATTTGTCTGACAGCAAGCAAAGTAAGAATATAACCTTAACATTGCAGCATCTTTTTTTTCAAGAGACTTTCTTAGTTTTCGACTCTATTCTTTAAATGGAGAAACCCACTAAAAGAAAGAATCTTTCCCCATCTTTCCCTGCAGAATGTGGTCTTCTTCAGAACACAATTTAGAACTCTCACGAGAATGTCTTAAGTGATTCTATAAATCTTCAAACCGTGTGAAAAGTGACGACCTCTCCAACGTCAATTAGCATCGGCAAACATCAATTAGGCCAGTCATCCATCAGTACTCCGAAGAATAAGAGAAAGAGTGAGCGCGTGGTGGCAACCAATTCCGAGGGTTGACCAGACAACAAGATGCAGACGATAATTTGTTCTCGAGAGAAGTCTTACGGAGGCGTTTCCACTGACCCACGTTCTTCACTTTCATGAAGACCTGAAGGCTGCGTCCGTGACATACACGGTTGCTAAAGTAGACCTTCCTTGTTCGAAGGAAATATATATCGGTCTGATCGATCAATATCCATCTATATCGATGACAGGGGGAGGGTGTATCGCAGTTTCGAGAATCCCTCAATGTCTTTTTTATTCGGTGTCAGATTTGAGGTGGGGTCTCGCATCTTTCTGTGACAAATCGGAATGTCAAGGCTCGAAATAAATAAATAAATATTGCCCCACATTTAATACATTTTGCAATGTTACAATGAATCGTTTAATGATGACAAAATAGATTGTGACACCTGCGGAAATTCATGTCTTAAATGCCTTGTCAGTTCTTATCAAAGTCATAGAAGTAACACTAGGGCAGGGGTGGCGTACTTTTATGGATCAAAGTGCCATTTTTTCTAAACAAGTGTTTAATGAGGTATAGATGAGCCGTCAAATAGTTTTGACTCGTGATTATTGGGAAAATAATAAAACTAAATATTAACAACACTAAACTCTATTTACTACGAAAAAATACCTTTTGTATACTGTATAGTTGTAAATGTTTTATTTTTACTTGTAATTCAAACTAAAGTAACATTAGTGCCACTTATGTTGTTGCAGATTGGATGACAAATAACTTATATTTGTATTGTAAGATGTTACTTTTTGTATAGAATATATATATATACATGCTGAATTAAAGTCTTCTGCCAACCAGTTTCTAAGCAGTTAGTTATTTTTGCTGTGGTTCCCTTTTTTGACAAAAGGATTTTGTGATTTGTTTCAAAATACTATTTTACAGATGATGTTCTAATATCTCTGTTCCAGAACATAAAACACACAACACTTTGTCGTCTTTACTAATAATGCCATGTTTCTCGGTCCACCAAATTTGAAATTCCCTGTTACACTTACTATCTTTCACTTCTGTTCATTTGCTGAACTAGCCTTGCTAATAACAGGTAATAATTATAAATATAACACAGATAAACTTTGAAATACAGTTGTGTCAATGAAATTGACTATGCTATGCGTAGACAAACTTTACATCATAAGCAATTGTGGTCTACGACTGAACTAAGGCAAGATAATAACAAACGAGTGGACTCCCCACCCCGGGTACCACGACCGATCGCTCTCGTTTGTTCTTAATACTTCATAGTGAACTTTAAAATTTTGAAATAAAATGCAAACCATTTTGATCACTGACGTGTCAAAAACTTTGTGTCGCATCAATGGCTGGCGTGTCACCAGGTTCGCCATTCCCGCACTAGGGCTATTTGTGACGCACTTCGTATTTTTGAACATTCATATGAAAGGTATATGCCTACACTCCTAATTTCCACACCATGACATCGTGATGTTTCTGATCCTCAACAGATTGAAAAAAAAAAATGGAATATATAAAGGCTCAAGTGTGCGTCTCCATTTATCGTGTTTTTACGGCCACGACCATTCGATTACAAGGACAGTTTAAAGGAAGAACTTAATCGCGTGATTTTGTATCCTTTATCAGGTTATTAAGTTTCTGTAGTGTTCCTAAAGGCAAATGTACTCGTAGCATTCTGATAGTTTAAATATACCTTTCTATTGCGTGTGTTTATTTAACCCTTGTTTTAACCCTTTATCTACCGAATGTATTTATAAGTACCACTCACTTTAAAATTACATGGAATAACCATTTTTACGAATATTCTGACGATACTCAGCAAAAATATTCTTTTAAATCCACTCTTCCAAGATATAGGGCAGCACGGGTTCTATGATGAGTATTTTAACGGGGAAGGCGAATAGTTTTATAGAAGACATTGCGTTTTCAGCTGACGGAGTTTTTAGCGGATTGCGAAGATTGTCATTTTTGTTCCGAAAAAATAGTTAACTTCAAAATATAAGGGTCTTATTTTTTTGGTTCTAAAGGAAGACCTTAGAAAACTATTTGACTATTTATTTTAAATGAACAGTGTATATAATTTTACAGTTGATTATCTTTAATTCAGTAATTAGCTCTAAAGGGTTAATCTTTTTAAAGTGGAGTATTTTTTTTATGTATATCCCTTAATTTTCAATGTAATGACTCAAAAACATATTGCATGAAAATAACTGCAGTAAATCATAATGCGGTAGATAAAGGGTTAAAGTTATAAAATGTAATATCTAAATTCCCATTTTAAAATTGAAGAGTATAGTTTTGAAGTTGTTGACAGCTTCACTTATTTCGGTTCCGAAATTAACATTAGAAACGATGGTACTACTGAAATCCAAAAGAGAATTACTATGTCTAATAGATGTCTTAATGGAATACGAAAATATACGAAACCAAATTTAATCAAAAGAAAAACAAAGGTTCTATTGTATAAGTCTTTCAAGATCAGTATATTAACTTATACATGGGAAACTTGATCCATGCCTCGAACATGATAAGTATCTTCGAAAGCAAGATTTTAATATTCATTTTTGGTGGAATTTAGGAAAATGAAACATGGTGAAGAAGATCCAATTTAGAGCTTTATGAATTGTATAAAGAATCTGACATTGTTATCTTCATCAAAATACAACGAATTAAATGGGCAAGTCACGTTATCAGAATGAGCGAAGACCGCACCACTAAGCAAGTCTTCAATGCTCAACCAATTGACACACGAAGAAAGGGTAGGCCAAATATTAGATGGATTTATGGCCTAGAAAAAAATCTCCTAGTTTTGAGAACTAGGAAATGGAGAACACTAGCAGGAAGAAGGCTGACCTAGAAAAGGCTTCTTGAAAAGGCCAAGGCCCACTCTTGTCTGTCGTGACACTGAGGAAGGAATATCTAAATATTCAGAAATTAAATTAAAAAAATCTGCATTCTGAATCATGTGTGAATTATATTTTAAGTCTTCCAGTTGAAAGTAAAAGAAATTATAATTTTTGATTTTACGTTAGCGATGTAACAGTCAGGTATTTGAAATAAAAATATTTCCATCCGATTTATACATTCTATGATATGGCCACGCGCTAGTCGAGTGGTCATGGTCACGAATTAGCGCCCTGTGTTGTCGTGTTTTAAATTTCAGTACTGTTGTTACTTCAAAATCTACTTTTACCTTTTATATCCTTTCTATTTAAAGAAAATATTGATTTAATATTGCTTTCAATTTGTATTGACCTAAAAATACCATATAATTAAGATTCTTTTTCAATGTATAATCAGCCGTGTAAAGGGGCTAATGCCCGTTAACTCTACCGAAGACCAAGGTCCAAACCTTAACGTGGTGTGGAAGTTTAGAGAGTGAAGGGATGAAGCGATGTCGTCCCCGTCAGGATGTAGGTACAAAATTAGTTTTTCTCCAATAGCCCTTCTGTCGCTTCACAATACGACGTTCATAAAAAAAATCCAATCATATTGTGACGGATCTATACGCGTTTCTTCAATTAATCCTCTTGGGAAATCTTTGGGCTATCAATTCACGTTGTTCACAACCAACCCTTCGGAAGAAGAGAATCGTGATTTTTAAATTAGCTTACTATGTATATAGTTGAAGTTTTCTAGGTTGAAGACAGAGAAGGAGAGAAGATATACTCGAGTCAGGTGAGATTGCTACTGAAGGTATAATATTAGAATTATTGTGATTTGAGACTTATTAAGAGGGAATTTTAAAGTGATGATTGTTCACTAAGATTGAATTGATATTAGATTGAATCAAATGATAGGTTAGATCCTTTATTAAGGTCCTTAATTTTACCGTCACGATTAGCATTCTCTTTCTATTATTAGTTGAAATTGTGTTTGATCTTTGTGTGTGTGTAAATAAATAGATTAATTGGATCATAAGTGCTTCTTCTCTACCCTCCACACATCTAGGTGCTTGAGAGAGAGGTGCAAGCCCCTCACAATATCTTATGTAAATTATTTAATGGCAAATCAATAACAATCATTCCAATTACAAAATAAAACCAAAGAGTTAACTTGAACAAATTTATAGTTATTCATAGCACATACCCTACTGTGATTCAACTAATATGCCATCAATGTAAACTTAAATGACGCACGCAGTTACTGAAAAAGCATAACAGACTTTAGCCGAATCAGACAGCCGCGAGACGTCATTTTAAACATTGCAAATGATTTATCGTTGTATCGATGCTCAAAAGCTAGTTGGTGACGAGTTCCATAATTTTTTAAGTCACAATGAGTACGATGCCAACTGATACTATACTTTGTTAACTTAAAATGAATATAAGAAAAAAGGGACATTGCAAAAGTATTATCACACTTTTTGAGTCTAGAGGAAATACGCGCAGCCAGAAATGTTCAACAAACAAATAAACTGAAATAATAAATCATAAACATAATTACGTATGTGTGTACACATGTTGAGGTGTTAAATAATAATTTTAACGAATTTATAAATTTAATTTTAAGTATAAATTAATTACATTAATAGAAAGAAATATTTCAGTTAGAGAAAATATAAACTGCTTGCATTTCAATATTTTATATATACAACTTTCATACAATCTACAACTGTTATTGCATGAAGCTCGTACAGTATGTACTACATATCATACCTAAAGTAAACAAAATCGGTTTTTTATAAAATTTGAACACATATATTTAGAAAATTCCTGGAATTTTTTTGTGGAGTTTTCGATAAAAAAGCAGTAAATAAATAATTAATAAAGACTACTGAGAACTTGGTTTAAAAATATTATTTAAGGATATTTATAACTACATCATTATCTATATATTCCTTGAAACATGGTACCCGATTCTTATATTCTAAACCTATTATTACTTTAAAAGTTCAAAAAGAGAAGTTTTACCGAAAGGAGTGAGATTGTGTTTCCTTAGAAATATTTTTCCGAATCAAAACCAATTTGAAATCCTTGGGAATGGTTTTACGTTTGATGACTCAGATATTATCGAAAATAACTTTTAAAATTCTTTTCAACTTTAAAAATTAGTCTTTCATGTTTAAAAAATAAGAAATGTCTTGCTAAAAAAAGCGATATGTAAAATTGTTTGTAAACAACCAATAAAAATGTAACTTACTAAATTGTTCTTTTAGTATTGTAATATGTCATTCTACATACATTTTGCAACTGAATACATTCCATTATCCATAAAAATTGACTGACAGTTAAGGACGAAAGCATTTCTCAAATTTATAAAACAAAATTTCTGCATAAAATAATAATAAAAAAAAAGGAAAAGTCAAAAAATGATTTATATGATAGAAAAAGATTATCTAAACTGAAACAAAAGGCCACTTATAGCAAAAATAGCTTGATAATTAGCTATTATTGTGTCTGAAAACCACGATTGATATAAACAAGTATATATCTCAAAAAATCTATTACTATATATTACTTCAGTTGAAGGATGACATGTTATTGAATTAGTACATGTCCTGACATAACACAATGAAAATGATCCTTCAAAGGTGTATTGTGTTACTTCCTTTAAAGGTGAAAGATCTGACAATCAAATCGAACACATAATTAAACAGAGCAGACAAAATAAATTGTTATTCATTACTGACACTTAGAACACATACAAATCCCCCTCTCTATCCCTTTTTGTTATGAAAACTGAGGGAAAAAATCCCTCGGTCTTCATTTAAAGTGACATCAACAATAATAATGGTTCCCAAAAAAATTACTTAACCCAATTTCTTATAACAATCTGTAAGTCGAAGAGGAAAAATTGAGCGAGACAGCAACTCAGAAAAGAAGAAAATAATAATAAAAACCGAAGGAAAAGAAGGAACGAAGTTTCTTGTTATCCAGCAATTCGGGGAACAAAAGATGAGATCTCTCTCCCGCCTCAACTTTACTCAGAGGTAATAAAGAAGCTTATGCCACACATGGAATTGGATAATCCAAGTAAGGTTTCTTTTTTTTCCCTGTAGCATTTGAAGCCAATTTGGCAGCCTTGGCTTCTTTTTTTTATTTATTTGTGTGGTTGAAAATTTATCTTCTGCCAGTGTCTCGTGTCTCCAATTCCTCGGTGGATAAAAAAAAACTGTTCATCTGACGAGGAGGGGAAGGATTTGATCAAGGGATTCTCTTGGATATTGAAAATGGGGTAGAGTGCTAATACTTTACTGTCATGAACTTGTGTTTTATTTATAATTCATGGTGGCTGTCCTCTTTAGCAGCAAAATTTCGGGGGTTGGGAGCTCATGCGTTCAAATTTGATTCCACCAAAAATTATTCTGTGATATATCAAGATGTACAGCGTGCCAACTCCAAAAAGGCCTCGAAGTTATGGTTTGATCTTATTAAAAATGCAATTTTGAGTCTAACAAAGCATTGAGATGAACTCAGTGGCGCAACAGCCCATGAGGGTCCTTACTGTGCCTATCTTAGTTTACGTGAACTTTGGCGCTGGGGTGCATGTGCAGATGTTTCGGTTAAGTGGTCAGTTTGACGCGAAACCCACAGTGTTCAGTTCCCAAGGAAGCTTGGTAAACACTTATCGACGCACTGAATGGAAACAATGAATTGAACAACACGAAAATGGCAACACTGACCCCATTCTGAACCACAGTCATATCATGAGGATGAAGCCTGTGCTTGTACAATGAAGAGCTGCAAAAACTTGTACAGACGGTTGTTGTTCAAATAATGACTAACAGAATAACGCTATGCGGTCGGTAGCAGCTATATAAAACAATAGATGATATATAAACATTAGAAGTAGCCCATACCATGGAAAACTCTTTCGAGTTTTCCACGGTATGGGATACTTTTAATGTTTATAAGGTTCTGCGCTCCACCAGTGGCGTAGTTGTGACTATTCTGAATTAAAATTATGTTTTCTTTTCTTAACACTTGTTTTTTCGACATTCTACCCCCTTTTAAAATATGACACATTACTATTTTACTACAAAAACACAAATAGCACAAAACTGTAAAATTAAAGGCTTGAGCAATTAGGAATGACTGCTAGATCATGTAAAGAGGACGTATTCAGTGCTGCGAGCAAAGAACATACGCCAACCGATGAATTTGAAACTAGTGTACGTTCTTCCAATTGTTCGCTGCCGATTTTCCCACAATGCACGTTAAATCTGTCGAGGCTCAAACGTCTTCCAGCTCGTGTGGTGTGGAAGTTAGGAGACGGAGGGGGGTGCCAGCTGAGGTGTCATCTTCGTCACTTGACCATGGTTCAAAATGACGAGGTCCGTCGCCAAAAACCCTCGAGTAACTGAAGAGTGCGACGTTGAATATTCACTCACTCACTATAATACCTGTTATATGTAAAGCCTTTTCAGAGGGATG
The DNA here is from genome assembly GCA_019973955.1 of Trichonephila inaurata madagascariensis. NCBI lineage: Eukaryota > Metazoa > Arthropoda > Arachnida > Araneae > Nephilidae > Trichonephila > Trichonephila inaurata. The sequence continues at coordinate 353,180 of BMAV01019409.1, forward strand.
AATAATCAAGATAAGTACATTTAAAAAACGTGTCTTTTTAAAAAGAATAATTGTTATTACATGTTCGAAATTATTTTTGAATTGACTTCCATTTAAAGTCCTGGTGCCACTGAAGACCCGCCGTGTAGAGGAGGCCGATGTAGGCTAATTATGTCGGCGCTCAATGTTCTTCCGTTGGTATGGTATAGTTATTAGGAGAGGGAGGTGTGAGCTCATAGGTGTCATCCTCGTCATTTGACCAAAGTCCAAAATTACGAGGTATGTTGCTAATAGCCCTCGTGTTGCTTTATGGTATGACGTTAAAAACCTCTCTAACTCTCCCTGGCCGGCTGGGTGGCGTAGTTGGTTTGTCATTGGCCTTCTGCATCTAAGGTTGCGGGTTCGACCCTGGCCTCAAGTCAGTGGATTTTCATGAAACAGAAAATCGACAACGTCCCTGTCGTATGATTATGCGGCAGGTAAAAGATCCCTTGAGTGCCTGTTTGGCTTCGGTTCTCTGGGCAAAATTAAATACCTAGAACAAGTCCTCAGAGAATATCCTCAGAGTTCAGGTGCCACCCTCTGGTGAGGAACTGGGCGTCAAAATTACTTGCGGCAATTGGGTATCGCCTGTATGGTGCCGCACTAAACAGTGATGACAGCTCTTAGAGAATGTACTAGGTCTGCAATGATAAAAATACCAATCCGCTGTTCCATTGGAAAAAAAACTCTCCCTGTTACTCCATTAAAAATTGAAATGAATAGCATTTTTACTTTTCTTAATCACCTCTTAGTAAATTTTAATTACTTTAAGTTCAAAATTGAGTTGTTTCATACCCAAATACATATAAATTATTATTAACGATAAAAATAAGATATATAAAACAATAAATGTTCTATTTCTGAAGAATATTCTGAAGCTTCGAATAGTTTTTTTGTTCTATTCATCGACCTTTCCTTAAAATTTCCAATTGCATTAAATGATTTAAGAGCCTGTTATTTTAAGAGGAAAAAAATATATCATTTCCCATACATCAAAAGTCTTTTGACTCGTATACACACGAAAATTCAATTTTTTGACTCGATTAAGAATGTCAAATGAGTTCTAATTTTTTTAATCATTGAACCTCCATCGCTTCAAATACATGCAAATTAAGCAATCGATACTAGAGAGCTTTCTCAGAGCAAAATAGCTCAAAATATCAACGTAATATGTCTTCATTAGCTCCTTAAAAGCCCCCGAAAGTGGTTGAAGATCAGTTTTCGCACTTTCACCTCGACATGACAGATGCGTTGAAGGTCAAAAGGCACCGAAATTACATCGCTTAATAACTTAAACGTTCAAGTGTCCATTACTTATTTTAATTTCTCCTTCACATTAATAGTGATTGATGAAGATTGGTTTTTTACTATGGTTACAGATATTTTTTGGAAATTCTGAGTGACCTGTGGTAGTTAGTTTAGGTTAGTCGCACCTGTGGCTCCTAAGCCCTTGGGAAAGCGCTGTGGTTAACGGAAGAAAAATCGTCTATAACTTTAATTTTTCATTCCACAAATATTATTTTTTGGTACAGTTAAAAAATTATTCTTTAAGAATACTCCCAGTGATTGAATTAGGTTAAGTTGGGTTACTTACAAATCAGAATTACTCTAGAGTTTACGAAGATTCACTTTGGTCTTCGTGGTGCCATTTTGTATGATTTTATACCATACCATTAGTTTCAACCAGCTGAAAGTTATTCCAAAATGGGTAGAAATTGAAAATAACTACGTTTTTCAGCTCCCTTGATAAACATTTTCGATGTTAAGACGAAAGAAGAAATCACAAAATAGACTATACGAAAAAATTATCTGAATTTAAACCGCGTGTAAGAAATATTGCTATGTTCTATCGTTGGCAGAGATAAAACGAGATTAGATACTCAGATTTAGATTTAGTAGTAGTTGCAATGAAATTAAATTATTTTATTTATGTGTAGCATCTGTTTTTCATCTCTTAATGTTTACATTTATTATTATTCTTGATAAAATAACAAAATAACACTAAAAAACACGTTGATATAACAAAATAACACGAATCTCATCTATATTTATAAATGGATTGTTTGTATATACGAGTTCGCTTCACTCCAACACCGCTCAATTGATATCTCTATGAAAATTCGTATGTATATGTATTTTTTTGTCGAGAAGGGGGGTTTTTGTACTATCCTCTTTTTTGCAGCTCCCCACCAGGTGACGCTACAGCATGTTGACGTCTGCACCGTTCAATTAATCGCCAAATTGCCCATATAGTCGTCAAAAATGATGCCAACTTGGCTCTGTCGCTAACATTTTGTTCTGTTTCTATCGAATCGCCATTATAATGCAAGAAACGGCGTTGCTTGCGAATCTTACAATTTTAACATAAAACAAGTACAACAGAAAGTAATATTAACTTATTACACACCCAGATACAAATTATTTACACAATTTTAAGTGGTCATGACACAAGATTTGTAACAGTGTGTTATTTTTGCCGAGGAGAGATCAGCTTAGGTAGGTGTTTTCAAAAATCAGCCTACAATATAGTTAAGGGGCGTTATAAATAAAAATTCTTTTTATCAGCTATTAGATCTACAGACTTAAAATTTAACGAATAGGTTTTTTTTCTTTTGTTCAGCTGAGATATGCAAAAAGCCTTTTTTTTTGTTAAATTTGTTGTTTAACTCATTAAAAACTTGTTTATCTTTCAATCTGTACTAATTAATTTTTCAATTCACACAAGCAAAATACCGGTATATCAGCTAGATATTTGTATTTCAAACACTTGCCTCTTAAATTTATTGGACATAGGGACTAACTCTACAAGTAATATGAATATAATGAGAGATTAAGAGCGTAGTTTTCAACAAAGATCAAAAGATGAGTACAATACGTGAGTTGAAATTTTACTTATTAGATTTCCACATCCCATCATGTGGACTGTGGAAGAAGTGAGGGTTTAGTAACTATAACGTTTCTCGTACCTTCTTTGTAATAAAATAATTTTTCCAATTATTTTTCATCTTATAATTTTATAAGCAATTGATTTCAATATAATAATAAGCTAATCAGTTATATTTAGTGCTAATTTAACCAATAATTTTAATTTGTTGTATCTATATGTTTATAAAAGATAATCATATAGAGTTTAACAAAAAAGTACAGAACTCAAATTCTTCTATTCAGGAATATGATAAGGACTAATTAAATTAATTTTATACAAGGGTTATTGAAGAACATGGTGAAAGAGTAATAGATTACCTAATTTTTTTCATATAAATAATTGTCTTTTCAGTATTTTCCTTATTTTTTATATTTTTATCAATCGAATTATTCATTTAAAGAATATTCTAAAAGAATATTCTTAGGAAAATTCATTGAAATGAAAAATATTTCTCCAAAATCCACCTTCTGAATCTCAATATTTAAGTCAAAAGTTTGCTTGCGTTGAATTTGTTACCATAGTGACGCATGTTTTCTCAGCAACACATACTTGGAAAACTTTTATCATTTTATTTTTCTTACTTTTTGAAAGTATCCTTGAAAAAAGTTTATATTCTATGTTATATAATATATATATGTTTGTATATTTCATTGTTTAAATTCGTAATTTCGATGCTTTCTTTTCTTAGCAATTAAACTAATAATTCTAATTTATTTAATTGTTTCTATACACCCCTTTTAAAATATTATTTAAAACTGTATTTCTGTTCAAATTTTCTAAAATTATTCTGAATTTTCTCAAGAGTTTCCCAACTACGCGTAACTTAAACAATCTACAATCCTCTAAAGTTGGACTGGCTTGATAAATTCTCTTCTATCCCTGCTGAGATGAAGAAGTCTAAAAACTAAACGTTAGTTCTCCTCTTCCCATCAAAAAGATGCTAATTTCCAACTCCTCTCTACTCCCTTTAAAAGTTTTGACTTTTCCCAGAAAAGTCTTGATATACTTTCACGAGATCATTGGAACGTGAGCACCATACTTTTTTTCTTCTCCGGAAATCACACCCCTTGATCGTGATTTCTTACCCTGGAACCTCGAAAGCTCCGGTAATAAATAACGAATTTAATTCTGGAGCTTAACTCCACTGGACAGCTCTAATAGAAGACCTCTGGTGGTGGTAATCTACGTTAAACGTTGCCTCCGTTCTATGAACTCATTTTTGTCAGTTGCCTCACGTTTGTGATTTTATTTCATTTCACTTCGAAAGCAGCCGTTCATTTTCGAGTTTTATCCCTCCCTCTTCTGTCCTTCCTTACCCTCTACTTGAGAAAAGTGGTTCAGTAAAAAATGGATCACTGCGCATGTCTACACAAAAACTTAAGCCTAACTTTAGAATACAATTTAAACCTAATTTCTGGGTGGAAAATATATTGAATCGTTCTCACATTATAATATATTTTACTTTTGAAGGTATCTTCAAATCACTTCTATGGATTTTGGATCTATATTTAGTTATTCCTCTTAAAGGTGGAGATTTAGTTTGATAAGTTTAGTGTTGAGTTTCAGTTCTTTCTTTTTCCGAGCATGCTCAGATGCGCCAGTTTTTACTTCGCGATTCCACTCACATTTCTGCGGAGATGGGAGATGACATTTTTTCATTCCTTGTGGCAACGATGATTTAGTCCAATTTTTCTTTTCTTTCCTTTGGTCTCACTTTCTATTTTTGCTTTTCTTCTGTCAAGTTGTTTTGGAAATAAGACGATGTTCTGCGGAGAAATGGAAAGGATTTCTTACTTATTTTTCTTCTCGTCTCACTTCTCCCCGGAACGGTTGCGGAGACACCCTTAATTTCGAGCTCTTGAAAAATTATTCGGAACAACTAGCGGTTATAAGGGTCGTTATTTATGAGCTCCTAGAATGTGTCGGCTTGAAAACGGTGGCATTGGTGAAATTTTTTTGACAGTTCGAAAGTGAAGATATGAATTGGGTAATAAACGAGTGGAAACAGATTTAATAGATGGGCAGTTTTCGAAACTAAAAATAGGAAGGACTTTCAGTAAATTGTTATGTAGGTCAGTTATTTTTAAAAATTGAAGAATTTTCCATTACTGTTTATTTGGAAGTGTTGAATGGCGTTGGGTATTTGTCAAAGATAATAATACTTTATTGTCCGTTAAATCAAAAAAGGTTTCTGAAAAAGGGTACATTTTTTTCTGAATTAAAAGCTATTTCATAAAAAGCGTTATATTTTCAACAGAACAATTTTCTTTGAGTATAGCTACAAATCAGTAGATAAGGAAAAGGGGCAGCTACTGAACTATGTAGATATTAGAAATTAGATATTATATTCCTTATTTAGGAAAAGGGAAATAAGAGGACTCATAATTTTAACATGAAATCTACACAAAAGCTGAAAAATTTATAAAAAAGTTAAAAGAAAATGACACATTAAAAATATTGTTCGAAGAAGTATGGATACTTGACCAGAAAATAAGAATTGGTAAACTTTTTGTAGAGGGGGCAATGTATTATATATATCGATTACTTTAAATAACAAATATTGTCGATGTTCATGTATCACAGTTCCCTCCAATGACGGGGAAAAAGATTCATGCCACTCTTTGAGACATTTTTAAAATTTACATTTGATTACAACAAACTTGAACATCGTGAAAATTGAATTGTAAAATATACTGCATTTCTGAACATTTACGTAAAATTAAGCTCCGGAAAAAAAATAAAAAAAAAAATATTTAAAACAGAAATAATACGCAAAACACACAAAAAAAGTGGCGCGTTATCTGAATTAAATTACAAATATAAGGGTGATTCACTACCATACCGACAAATTTGCAGGGTGTGTAGAGGGTACAGAAACGACACGGAATCATATAGAAATACAAGGTCGCAAATGCTGTCGTTTCGAGTTATGGCGCAACGAGGCAGAGAAAAAGAACAGAAACAACCACGCATTAATGGGACAGAAAACATTTTATTGAAAAGTTGTATTACAAAAGGTGCTCGAAATTACGACCAGAAGTCGTCTGGTAGGCTTGACAGTGGAGATGAATGGAATTCTTTACGTTCTTAAGGATTCCTGGCATGTCGCATATCGACAGCTACAGATATTCGAGCGATGCGGTCTTCAACTGTGTGAAGGAACGGGCCTCTCATATACCAAACTCTTTATGTGACCCCAGACGATGAAGTCCATGCACTTTCAAACTCATGTTTGAGTACAATCCTTCCATAAAATGTTTTCTGTTCCTCTAGTGTGTTGCTGTTTCTTTTCTTTGCTTCCTTGCACCATAGCTCGAAACTACGGCATTTATGACCCTGCATTCCTATGCGATTCCGAGTCGTCTCTGCACCCCCTACGCACTCTGCAAGTTGGTCGGTCTGGTAGCAAATCACCCTGTATTCATATTCATGATGAAACTACAAACGGAGCAAGCTGTAATACAAGCAGATTGAAGGGATCTTGTATATATATAATTAGTCGCTTCTACTTCTTCACTTAAGGAATTTTCAAAATACGTTTACGATGTGCTCGCTTCCTTTGCGAGATGCTAGGAATGTCAAGTGAGTGTTTATTAAGGTATTCGACTACGTTCGGAACCGGGATTTTGCAAAAGCGTATAAATGGATAATATTTATGATATTTAGTGTTACTTAGATTAGAAAATGTATACAAAATTATTTTAAGAATAGTATTACAATAAAAAAAATTATTTATTATAAGTACAATATTTTGACAAAAAAGGAACATAGAATGACCCATTTTCAAAATATTCTCCTTTTGTGAAAAATGCTTCTATCATAATAATATTTTGCCTGTGTATAGCTCAGACCTTTGTACAGAGGCTCAACTAGAATGTTTGAAATATATAACTTAGAAGTGGGTTTATCCATGTTTTACGACAACACAAGGGAGACATTTTAAGAAGAAAACGCCGATAATTATATTTCAATGGGTTATAACTCTGAAAATAATGTGAATTTTTCAAAAATTATAGTTGAGCCCTTGTACAAAGATCTGAGCTATAGACAGGAAAAATATTATAATAGAAGCAATTTTCACAAAAGGAGAATATTTTGAAAAAAGGTTATTCTAAGTTAATTTTTTGCCGAAATATTGTACTTAAATAATTTTTTTTGTCACAATGTCCTTAAAACAATTTTATACATGTATTCTATTCTAAGTGACACTAAATTTCGTGAAAATTATTCATTTATACGCTTTTTTAAAATCACGGTTCCGAACGTAGTCGGATACCTTAACGTCGCACTACTAAACAACAGGAGAACTACTGACAATGGACCGAGGGATGTCTTGAGATCATGGGCCCCTTTCCCAAACGTAGGCCCCATCTGTGAATCTTAAAAGTAGACAGTACATAGCATACGTTGTCATTAACTCGTACGAACAATAACACGAAACAAATAAATGAGTTTGACAAACAATCGCATACACGGGCTCGACCGACTGCCGCCTTTAGACTGAATGAGTAAGTCTCGTGTGCATGGCGGTGTATGGTGTAACCCGAATTTCTCAGTTTTTTGGAGAATACAACTTGAAGCAGCATTTAATCGTTGAAATTACTCGAATTATGAGAGAAGGCTTCCATTCCTACTGAGACCCTAGACACGGGCCCAGTTGGTCCATCCCTTAAGGCAGTGCTTCTCAAACTTTCAATATTTGCGACCCAATAAGCGAACATAATTTTCATCGCGCCCCCTTCATACATAGCAATGAGGTTAATTCATGTGACGTCATAGTCACATGATAGTGAAAGCCACGTGATTCTAGCCAATCAATTCAAAAACTCATGTGACGTCATAGTCACACGATAAAAACTATCTTGTGTTTCCAACTAATCAGTTCACGCTCTCCGGTGTTGCCAAGTTTTGCTCTTTGCAGAAACTTTTTCTTAAAAAGTACATATGCATACAAAATGCATTTTATTTAAAAGTATAAGCACAAAATCCGACTTTTTTTTTAATTTAAAAAAATATTTTTGAAGAAATATTTTTCCCCTAACCCATCTTTACCCAAATATGAAATCTGAAATTTTATCTGAGTTTTACAAATAGATCAATTAGTTTAATATTTGTTTTGAATTAAGGAAAACACGTGTTTGTTTTTATCATGTGACTTCATGAATTAAGCCCATCGTATGAATCAATTACACTATACTTAGATGCTAACGCTATAATACGACTTAAACTTCTTAAGTGCCATCGCCATCGTCGTATATATACGTCTTTCCGAAGTACGATCTTTTCTGTGCACTGCTATCCATAAAAGTATTTCGAAAGCTATGGAATGCAATAAAAGGACCTTGGCAGTGTATCCGGTGGCATTGGGTACGAATTGCGTAACTTTTAATTGGCAGTTAAGTGATTAATTATAAACACCGAACAAATTATCAAAATAAGTGTTAATTTTTGCATATAATTTTATCTCTGACAAGACCATGGGGTCACTGTGGTAATTATTAAACTTCTTAACTTAGTATTTTTAAATTAATTATCAAATACATTTTGTGTAGTAATGATACATTTTGTAGTATTATAAGTATATTATATCAATGTAAATATATGTTTTATTTTTTATTAAGTTGGAATGTATTTTGTTTGCTTTCACAGTAAATTAGTAATTTTTTAAATAATCTTTTGTTTTAGACTTTTCTACATGCTCGCTCCCCTCTCGTAGAGTTATTACCCCCCCCCCCAAGGGGGCACGCCCCACAGTTTGAGAAACGCTGCCTTAATGCGTCCTTGGATGGACCTACTAATTTTGAATCTCGGTAAACTGATGAAATTGATATCTGAGCTAGTGTCCCTCAACTTCCACTCCATACCAACACAAAGACTTTAGTCTCGACTGATTTATCCCTTCTACACTGTGGGTCTTCATAGACACCAAGATTTGAGTCCACGACTCAACAATGCCGGCCACGACCTCGCGACTATGAACACTCAGGTACTAAGGCCACTTTTTAGTTCAATTTCTATAAATTTTCAAACAGTACCCTGCAATTATACTCAGGAGATCTTTGTTCTCAAACTAATTTTCGAAGAGTTCCTTCAGATCCCCAGGAAATATTCCCAACTGGAAAAATTGAATTGATTGTATGAAGCCCTTATATGTGGACCAAAGTATGATCTGTTATGATCCCTGAATCCTTTAATTTGTTATCGGGGCAATTTTGATAGATTTTGGGAGTCTACGCATGGAACTTCTATTACTCAGAACATTTTTATAGTTCACTGCTTTTTGCTGTTAATGTTGTGGTCTATAAGTAGAAACTCTACACAGTAATGAAGATTAAAAACGCAGGAATTTAATCTCCCCAACATCACAAGGAGAGTAATGTTTTTTTTTTACATTTTAGATTGCTTCTATATAATAAAAACTAAGATAATTATTTATTCATGACATTCAGTTTTTTTAATATTAACGCACATAGGAACTGTTTACTTCCATTTATGTACATATAAATACAAAAATCCGACACTCAAACAGAAAGCTATAAAAATTTCTTTAAAAGGTTAAGCCAGTGCTTCTCAAACTTTCAATATGTGTGAATCAATTTTCAATCCTGATTTCCCACCACGTCCCACCACCCCTTATACAATAACAACATATTGTATGCAAAAAATAATGTATTTTGACGTTAAATCTACAAAATGATTTTAATTATAAATCTTATAAACTATCAAGATAAATATTAAAATGTGTATATGTTACTCTTAAGTAAGTTATTTTTGAGTAACAGAGTAAGTATTATGTTACTTTCTCTTACTAATTTTTAAACTGGAAGATTGCAAACTAATTTTTAATTAATGAAGATACCAAATACGCAGGTACCTTGATACAGAAAAGCTCTCAAGGGCCGAAGAATAAATCTTCACAGATTTCAAGTCAAGTGTCTAAATCAAAAGGAAATTTCGAAATAAATCACTCTTTGAATTTTCAGCATGGGCGGAGAATGTATTTTCTGCATTGAAAACAAAAGAATTTCGTATATTTTTCTATATACAACTGTACTACTTACTAAAATTTTTCATAATTTAGTATTGATAAATTAATTATCAAATAGACATTGTGCAGTTCTGATACATTTATAAGTATATTATATGAGTGTAAATGTGCATTTTATTTTTTTATTACGTCAGATTGTATTTTGTCTTTTTTGCTTCATTTCAGTAAATTAACAATTTTTAAATAAGATTTTATTTTTGACTTTTCGATGTGCTCGTGCCCCTACGTAGGATTATCACGCCCCCTAGGGGAGTGTGCATTACAGTTTGAAAACCACTTTGCTAAACTTAATTCAAACTGATGGAGTAATTCTGAACCTTTTTAGTTCTGAGCTTCTGTGGCAGAAGTGAAGATCGAGCACCCTTTCTCCTTCTTTGACATTCCAATTCAAACATGTGAATTATATTGGTTGTATATTAAAGCTATATATATATTATAGCTAAATTATTATATATATTAAAGCTATATATTAGGTTGGGGAAAAAGAAATCCATTATTTTTTCGGTAGATGGCTGTAGTGTCGATATCTCGTGAAGTATCGATTAAACAATTTCAAATTTATGCTCGTTGTCAAGGTGACATTTCACACTAAAAAAATTCTTTTGCTGTTTTTTGTTTGATCCATTCAGTTACAAGGTGTTAAAAATGGAAGTCAACAAAGAGAAAATTCGGTACATTTTACAATTTTTCTTTGATAAAGACAAAAATGCTAGCCAGGCGGCTGAAATTGTGAATGGTGTTTATGGTGCAGATACTGTAACAACTTATTACGTTCAATTTGGGTTTCATCGATTCAGGTCAAGCATTTTTGATGCTAAAGTTGTCCCTCGCACAGGCAGGCCCGTCATCGAAAATGTTGATAAAATCACAGAAATAATCGAAGTTAACCGGCATATTAGTAGTCGTTGCATCGCCCAGGAGCTAAAGATCGACTGTAAAACAGTTTTAAGCCATTTGAGCAAAGTTGGATTCAAAAAGAAGCTCGATGTTTAGGTGCCCCACCAATTAACACCAAAAGCATGATGGATAGAATTTCCATTTGCGAAGTCCTGGCCAAACGGAATGAATTCGACCCATTTCTTAAAAGCATGGTGACTGGGGATGTAAAATGGATCCCATAGGACAATATTGTGCGAAAACGATTATGGTCAAAGCGCGGTGAAGCAGCTCAAACGGTGGCCAAACCAGGACTAACATCCAGGAAGGTTCTACTGTATATTTGGTGGGACTGGAAAGGAATAATTTATTATGAGTTGCTTCCGTAGGACCAAACACTAAATTCAGATCTCTACTGTCAACAACTGGACCGTTTGGAGCTAGCGACTGACCAGAAATGGCCGAAATTGGCCAACAGAAGAGGTGTTGTGTTCCATCAGGATAGCGCCAGGTTACACACTTCTGTAGTGACTCGCTCTTTCAGAAATTCTGAGACCTTGGTTGGGGAGTTTTCATGCATCCATCATGTAGTCCAGACCTGGAACCAAACGATTATCACTTTTTTTCGCATTGCAAATCTTCCTGAGCGATAAGAAATTGCGATCAAGAGAAGATTGTGAAAATCGATTACTAGCGTTTTTCGCCAATAAAGGGCAAGACTTCTATGAGAGTGGCATTATGAAGCTACCTTTAAAATGGCAACAAATTATACAACAAAACGTTACAAATGTGACCCAAATCGAACAATCCAAAACATGGTAAATAAAGTTTTGAATTTCATGCAAAAATAATGGATTTCTTTTTTTTCCCCAACCTAATATATATATATAGAGAGAGAGAGAGAGAGAGAGAGAAACAAAACATCGGGAGTATTCAACAGTCAAAAATATTGAATATAAATATAAGCACCATTAATTAGGGTTATAAATTAAAAAAATGAAAGAAAGCAACAAATAATCAGTTGTCTTTAAAAGTAGATGCAATTTTTTTCTTTTCTATTTTGTTATTAATCTTGTATAATAGCATTTAATTTTAGTTTTACTTTTGAGCATATACGCACGTATAAACATACAAATACTGATGGAGAAAAAGATGCAATTTTGATAGTATTATGTTTTATAGCAGATGGTGAGTGGCATAGTTGGTTTTTCGTGATCTTGCACGCCCAAGGTTGCGAGTTCGACACCGGCTCAAGTCAATGAATTTTCATGATGCAAAAAATCAACAGCGTCCATGTCGTATAATTATGCGACATGTTAAGGATCCCCACAATGTCTGTTTAGCCTGGGTGCTCTCGGCAAAATTAAATTCTTAGCATCATTTCGCATCGTCAGAGCTCAGGTGCCTCCGTCTGAAGAGGAAACAGGGCGTCAAAATTATATTGAGGCGATTGGTATTCCACCTTTCCGGTGCCACACTAAAAAGATATAACAACTTTCGGGGGATGTACTATGTTTACAACGTAAACACAAATCCGCAGCTCCATTGTAAATAAAAAATATATTTTGTAACATACGCTTTTATAAGTGAAGTACATGTGTGTGGAAGCTATTATTAGAAATGAAGATATCGGTGAATTTTTTAAGTCAAAGCTCAAGCTCTCCCTAAAACTTATATTTGCCTGAAAGGATACCGGTTTCGAAATCCTACGACAAAAAGATCTATTTAAGGATGAACACAAAGTTCTCTCTTTCAATGAGAAATAGGGATGAAAATTATCAGCAAGAGTTTCAGCACGTACCAGAATTGCTACATAGTTCGTGAAAACTAAAAACTAAAAAGAACTTGGAAATGAATACTAACACCGAAAATGATTTAAGGATCAGATGTAATTACATACACAATTGAAGAAAGGGTAAAAGTGTGTGAATAATTTATGCGACACGAGACACATACACGGGCGTTAAAACCGATTTTCCCTCTCGGTGCACCTAGTAAGCGTTACGTAACAGCAACAAAAAAAAATTCTCTTTCACACACGCTTTCTCCACGTATTCGGCGATTGTAATTCTCTGTGCTCGTCCCCTCGAACTAGCATCCTGTCTTTGAGCTGTGTGTACAATAATTTCCCCGCCTCCTTAAAATTCAACTCAAGATTCTGAGAAAAAGAGTAATTTAGTCAAATCTCGTCGGAAATTCGTGACTGCAGGTCACGGGAGGCCCCGGGATTTGATTAATATCTTCGGGAGCGGGGCCCGGGGCAAATCCAGTGTTTTACACCGGCGAATTAATCGATTGAAAAGTTTTAGTGAGTTTTTCCGTTATCGATTCCCGGCGTCTGTCACTGACACCCATATTGATCGGGGGGGGAGGGGAGTCTGGAGTGCAATCCAGTCACTCGGAAACTGTTCTGGGGAATGGGGGAGTTAAGAAAGAACAAGGGAGTTTTGTTGTACTTTTGTTGATTAAACGTTCGAATGACCACAAACCGAAGAGAAGAGGTGGATTAAGACTGTTGAGAAATTTTTCAATGTCTACCCATTTGTTTTTGTTACTGATCTTAGTGAGAGTGCTTAACGTCGCACTAGAAACAACACTAGGGCTGTTGCCGACGGACCTCGTTATTCATAACCTTGGTCAAGTGACGAGGTCGACACCTGAGATGGCACCCCTTCTCCTATATAACTCATCAAACCCACGAGAGGACATTGAGCCGTGACAGATTTAAGGTATCCAAACACGTTCGGAGTACTTTTTGACAAAATAGAGCATATTTAAACATTATTAATGCTTTTTTAGGACTCAATACCAATATTTAACTAACAATATTCAAAAAAATTTGCCTAAATTTTAGAAAAATCAAAATTATATGTGAAATTCTAGCAATATTTTTATAAAACTTCAAAGCAATTAGAGAAAAAAGTAATTAACTTATATTAGCAAAAGTATTACTAAAACAAATTAGATGCATTTATCGAACTAAAATTTTATAATGTTTTATTAACATTTTAAAATTTTAGAGCTGATTGAGTCAACATTATATGAAAAGTCACATTTTTTATGAGACCATTATTTAAATAACAAGCCATAACTCAAAAAGTATTCATACAATAAGAAATATTTTAGTGTACATTCTCTAGAAAAAATAACATATAAATATCAGGTTTAATAAGTTTTATAGAAATACATTGAAATATTTTGAGTTATCAAACTCGCCATGATAGAATTTGAACATTTTAAATGCCCACTTCTGGTAGATCAAAGACCCACTTCCGGTTTTTCTAACTTTATAAAATGGATTGTAACTTGGCCTGTAGGTAGCGTAGAAAGAAAACAAAGTATGTTTTGTAAAGTTCTTTTCAATTAAATAAAAAGCAAAACAATATCTGTCTTGACCGAATTTGGTCATTTTCAACGTGTTCGGATACCTTAACATGCATCATCCCCTCTACACGTTGGGCCTTCGATAGCACTAGGGCTCGAACTCAAGACACGACGAATACGAGCATGTAACTACGATCACTAGATTACGACGGCCGTCTCGGCCCTTACAAAGAATACAGCATTTTTTTATCGCTTAAAATATTGTACTTAATATAAAAAATCAGTAATTAAGAATAAATAGTGTTATTCAAGCATTTTTATTATTATTATTATTATTTTTTTCATATTTGTAATGAAAATAAATTCTACTGATACCTGTTGTTTCAAAACTTTAGGTATTCATTATTTTTCAAGAAATGATCCGTAAAAAAAGGCTACAAAATGGATGCATATAGTAAAAAGTGTACGTGTTGCCAACTTATTAAAGATAAACATTTTCTATTTTTTAAAAGAATTCCTTAGAGGTTTTTAGAATGTTTCTGTAGTGTGTTATAAAAGTTATAGTGAAAATATAGTTTAAAAATGTATTTACATCTGTAGACATAATCAAAATTTTTGTATCGTTTTTGACCAATACAATAATTTAAAAAAAATATTTTCATTAATTTTTTTTAATTTTGTAAGTTAATCGATTTACCTATTCAAAATAATTAAAACTGGAGTATCCAGTGCCATTCTATTTCAATATTTCCTCAGATGGGTCTAGAATCTCTATTATTCTCCTTCACTATTCCATTGGCCTCAGATGTTGGTTCTAAGCATGACGTCAATACGCAAATCATTTAATCCAGCGATCCCAAATAGCTGCTTCACCCATTTTGTAAACCTATTCGCCATTGTGTCAGATTCTGAAAGCCACAACGGAATCTTACTGCCTAAAGCCATCCAACTCGCTGAGATGCTTCAAAACGCCCATCGATGTATTACCAACGACTTGATAGAGTAAGCAAAGTCTCTTCTGGGACATCATATGCATAAGTCTTCTCTACAAAGTCTACGAATCTTTACCAAGGTTCGACCTTAGAAGCAATAGGCTCAATGTGGTTCGTTAGAGCAATGGTTCTTAAATTTTAGATCACCGCGGGCTCCCTTTATGTATCAGGATGATATCGTGAACCCCCAAGATTTTGAGCATCCCTCTCCATCTTGATAAAAATACCAGATCTAGTAGAGTTTTTTTTATTGGGAACTATTTAATAATCTAGTCTAGTATGGGGCGCATCTTTCAAATTTTCAACAAGGCCTTTCAGTGTCTGCAAAAGAAGAAAATTCCAACGCTACATGAGAGACTCCGAGGACCCCCAGGGGTACACGGAATACAATTTAAGAACTGCTGCGTTAAAGGATTTGGCTTGAATATCCCGAGATTTCTCGCGCAGGGTATGTCACACCCACCATCTAACTTTTTCAACAACCCTTCTAAACCTATTTTGGAAAATGGAAAGTTTCTCATGTAGCTGACTTTAAGGTCATATCCTTTGAGGGGCCTTAACGTAATTTAATTCTTAATATATATTTTTCGATACCGTCTCTTTGGGTATGTCATACCCTCCGCGTGAATCACCGTTACAGTTCTGAATGCATGAGCACGTTTTAAATCTTTTTTATGCTATAGCGTATTATTGTAGTCATGATGAAGAAATGTGATATTTAAGTAATTTAATAGATACAGTATTTAATAGAGAGATATATATATAGTATACAACAGAGTATTTTCGGATAAAGAAATTATCTTCGCTATTATGATGAAAAAGAATCAAGTGACGAATAGTATAACAGCAAGTGTGATTCCTCCACTGAAATCGATCCAGATTTAGAAGAGGGAGATACTGTTAAAAATAAAATATTTCATATGTAGAGACACAAAATCATTTGGGAAGAGCGTAATTTTAGGGGAGACAACTGGTACGCATCTCTTATTTACTTTCAGATGAACTTTTGAAAAAACAAACTATTGCTGGAACAATAAGAGAAAATAAAAAAGGAATTCCAAAATTTTTGTATTTAAAGAATAGAGAAGTTTACTCCTATATGTTTAGTTTTAAAAAGATACAGATTTAAAAAAATTAAGATCCAGTAAAAGCATCGCATTCCCTCACGACGAGATTAAAGGAGTGTATAAACAATGTACTGTGTGAATGCCCTTATAAAAATAACAGAAAAACTAAATTTACGTGTGAAAAATGTAATAAACATATTGTATTTCCTACTTTTCTTCCTTTGGATGCAAATTTTATGGTAAAAACAGAATGTTGTGACCCCGTGAGTAGATAACGTGCAAAAATTTATCACAGCCTAACTTTGAAATAAAAGAATTATTTATTTGCTCAACAGGTTATTATAATTGAAGCAATAAAGTACAGTCTCTACGTCAAGCCGGTGCATTCAGTCTATATCAAGGAAGATCAATCACTTCCATCCTTTGTTCGAAGGGCACTTGCCAATCTCTCTAAGACTTCGTTTCCTGTTCTCCAACGCCCCCGGAGTTCATGGTCTCTCCCTTAGTCCGAAAAATCTCCTTCGGACCCGCATACGATCTCGGCTGGTCACCGCTCTCGAAATCTCTCTCTTTCAGCTCCAATCTCTATCCTCTCTTTCCAAGTCTCTTTTTCAGGGCTCCCTCGTCTCCTAAAAAAACTCTTTTAAACAGCAGGGGCGGGTCCACAACACGCTACTCATCCCTTCTCATTGGCAGGAAACCAAAGTCTCCCCACGGCCCTGGGCCTCATTAGTGTCCTATTCGCGCGGAACACACAAATACACTCCCGGCCCGTCTGGAATCTAATGGCACCACATTTCTCGATCGGCATCTTGACACTTTTTCCTATCCCACCGCCCTTGCTCCTTAGAGCCATTCTCTCGACATCTGCCGATGCGACAGACTCGTTGGTCAGACAGGCTTTGTCTCTTGTCACCCGGTGGGCAATCCTTTATCCATTGTGACTTCCAGTCAGAGTGTCACCACCGCTTCGAGGCCAAACAATAAACAATGACCCCACGTGCACTGGTCTCTTAGCCATCTGCTCTGAGCCATAAAACTTGGCGTGAATAGAAGGGTGGGGTACATCCAAGTGAAGTCATTACAATGTACCCTTGGGTATGAGATACCCTGCGCGAGAACTTTCGGTCGTTTTTTTCGCGCGAGTGACGCCGGGATATATATATATATTCGCTAGTGAGTCTTCTGTTTCGTTACTGCGTGTTCTTATGTACGGATATATCTTTTATAATCCCAAAGCAACATATTCAGCTTTTATTATTGTGAACTAAAATGTAATTTCGCTTTTCGCACTTTTTTTCGTGCCCATGCTTTTGCTTCCTTATACATGTGTGTGTGGTATGTGTGTAATGATTGAACATGAAAATTTTCTCTCCGGGGATTTTGTTTAATTTATAATGGTCTTGAGCTCTCTAATATTTCTCGTGCATTTAAATTATTTAGTTTATCCGTCTAACGGGAGCTATCCTTGCATATATATATATATATATACATAACCACATATCTTCATAAAAACTGCGTCGTTGGGGATTTTAAAACAAGTTATTGCGAGATCCATATATTCAGCCCAATCCCGGTGTTTGTTAATGGAATTCATATGATTCTGAAAGCTTCCTGTTGCAGAAGCTATAAAAGCTGAGAACACTTTTTTGTATCGTCTCTGTGCACCGTTATGTGTATCGTTTAAATGCCCGTATGTGTTTGTGCTTATTTTGTTATTGTAAATAAAATATCAAAGTAAATTAAAATCTCCGAAGTATTTTCTTATTCTTTCAACGACTGCAACAAGATAAAGATTATCCCATTTAAATGCTTCTATTCCCATGAAATCGTCATATATATATATATATACATAACGCTTTGTTGAAGCTTAGTTATGAGATGTTTACTTCTTGACATATTGGGATACCTATCACAGAAAGACATGTTGGGATTTGAGAAATAATCCAAAAATCTGCCTTACTTCAGTTCACCATTTTACTTCCCATTTACAAATAAACAAAAAGCTAGCAGCAATAAAAGACATGCACGAAGCTTATGACGAACAAAAGTAACCTTTTTATTCGACATAAGAATCTTAGTTTACATTCTCTTATCACGAAAGTTTGGATAGCTTTTTTTACTCACATTATTTTCACATTTAGCATGCTGATAGGTCTGGTAGCCATAGTAGACGAGTATTTATGGTCGCGAACTTATGGCTCGCATTATTCCTGGCATGTCATAGGTTCAAGATCTCATCTTGATCCAATTATAAAATTTGAGATTTTATCTAAATATTACTAATAGAACAACTAATACGAGTTATTTCAATGTCAGTGATGAATTCAATGAGCAATTGTCTTTCTCCTGCGACTCTCATGAACTGAAGTCGTTTTGCGTAGATATTCGTTGTTATAATTCGAAGTAATTACATATACTAAATGGGTTCCTTCGAGCCTAAAAAATGCAAACACCTCAGGAGAATAAGATCCAACAGATTATCTATCTATCTATCTATGTATATATATGGATGTTTGTATATGTGGAATCGCATCACTCTCCAACACCATTCAACCGATCACTATGAAAATTGGCGTATATAGGTATTTTTTTGTGGAGAAGGCTTTTGTGCTATCCTCTTTGTTGCAGCTGCCCACCATATCAACTTCTGAACCATTCAATCAATCGCCAAGTTGCCAACAGGGTCGCCAAAAATGATGTCAACTTGGCTCTATCGCCAATATTTCGCCTGAATTTCTATTATAATGTAAGGAACGGCATAAATATTACACATTTAACATAAAATAAATACAACAGAAACTAATATTAATGTATTACGCATTCATATATAAATTATTTGCACTATTTTAAGCGATCATTACACGAAGTGTGTAACAATGTGTTACTTTTGCTCAGCAGAGATCAGCTTAGGAAAGTGTTTTTAAAAATCGACCCACAAGAGCGTTAGGAGGTGTTAAAAGCAAAAAAAAAATCCTATTTATCAGCTATTAGACCTTCAGACTTAAAATTTTACAAATATGGTTTTTTTTTGTTGTTGTTCAGCTGAGATACGCAAAAAGCTTTTTTTTTGTTGTTGTTGTTTAACTTGCAATTCACTTAAAATTAACTCATTAAAAACTTCTTTATCCTTCAATCGGTAATTTTTTAATTCACCCGTGCGAAGAACGGGTGTTCCAGCTATTAGAATTTAAGAGTTAAAATTGGCATTTTACTCTTACATTCACTTACACTCGATGTTTAATATACGTGCTCATTGGCATAAATAGTTCTACCGTGTGAAAAAACAAGCTGTCACTGGGTGCCTTGCGCCATCTTGGTTCGTGTGGAGTTTTAATTCCAGAGCGTGCATTAATTTTCATGAGTACTTTTCATGCGAACGGTCACGCGATACCCCTCGTGATCTGAAAGAGCCTTAATGAATTGCACTACGAAAAAGAACATTGATCTTTTCGAAAAATGTTTTTTAAAAAATATCATTTAGGGTCGTGCTACGTAAAAAAAAAATCGTTAAAGCTCTTTTTTTTCTCTTCATTTGATTAAATCATTCAAAGGTACGCTCTAGAGCGAGGAACTTAAATGCCTACGATTCAATGTTTTAATTTAAAATATCCCAACTGATTCTGAAACTGTAAAGACATGAGTACTTTTTTTATATCCTTAACATACATAATAATTAGAAAATTTCCAGACTTTCTTCGTTATTATATTAAATATCATTTGTGGTGAACTTTTTTCAGTAATTATTGTTTTTTGTTTCTAGATCCACATATTTTAATTTTTTAGTCATTTTTTTTGCTATGTTTTACCTTGAAGTATTTTAAATAATTTCAAATCATTAAAATGGTATAAGAAAACTATTTTATGTTTCAAAATTCTGATACGTGTAATTGATGTAAACATTATCCCTAGGTAAAAATTGCAGCTTATATATTGTTCACATTTTACATTTCACAAAACCGTATTGTTACCTGTTTGGTTAAATAGTAATGCAATGCTTCTCAAACTTTCAATACTGGTAACCCAATTTTCAATAATAATTTTCATCGCCCCCCCATACATTAACAATTTATTGAATGCAATAAAAATGCACTTTTATGCTAACCATACAGTACGACATTAATTATAAGCCATACAAAGTATCAAGCATAAAATTTCTTATAAGACAATCCCATGGGAGGCACTAGTAATTGTTAAAACTTGTTTTTAATTTACTATTGATAAATTAATTTTCAAAAACATTGTGCAATACTAATACATTGTTGAGCATATTATATCAGTGTAAATGTGTATTTAATTTTTATTATATCAGAATGTATTTCGTTTTGGTTTCTTTCAGTAAATTAATATATTTTAAATATTTTAATTTCAATTTTTAAATATGTCCGCCCCTCCCTAGAGGGATATCATGCCTCCCTAGGGGGAGCCCCATAGTTTAAGAAACACTATAGTATTGTCACCTATATGGCACTCAAAGCTGCGGATAACAACAGACGTAAGACTAACCTCATGCCACTATGAATTACGGGGCCCTCAATCTGACTATACCATCGACCAGGTGCAATCAGATACAACAACAATAATAGTTGTTTTACTTAAGAACACAATTTATTAAATTTTAATTAAAAATCCATTAATAGATTAAAGATTGTTTGAGAACGAAAATCTCACATTTTACGAATACTATCACTATATATGATAATTATGCTTCATAACTAAAATTACAGAATTGAAAAAGGACGTTTAATTTAAGAACGTATCAACAACAAAAACTCATTATATAGTTGCTGTTGCTGATTAAAGCTAATCTAGATCAAATGACAACAGCTCGTAAATGACCTTTCTAAAACTAATCATAGCATTTTATTAATTCATTTTTTCATCCTGCCATAAATGTCACTTCGCACAATGATATCCATACCAGATGCTGCTTTTTCTCACATTCTTTCTTTTTATGACGCGTCTCAGTTTATTTTGTTCCTTTTTTCGTATTCTTTTTTTTTATTTTCATTCCACACACAGAAAAAGAAAAAGTGTGGCGAGGAAAATTAGTTTCGTTACTTCGAAAAACGATAAAATATATTGAAATATCATTTATTTGCTAAGTAATGGGTTAAGCTGTTGAGAGGTGTAATTTTATTGTGTCTTTTTTTTTTAGTTGAGCGAATTTTTTTAAAGTATTTTAGCCAATAATATTCTTTTGTTTGGGAATAAATTGGCCCACTTTATTGTGTTCTGAGAATGTAATGTCAGTGTGTCGATAACGGTTTCATGTTCTTTCCGATGTGCTTCTCACTCTAAATGGATATAAAATATTTATTTAGATACTGAACCACATTTTAGCGTTTTATATTTAAATCAAAATATTAGCATTCCATTTCTGCATGATTATGAATTGGCTTTTCTTCTTTTCGTGAAATGTACAGTGAAAGAAAGAAAGAAAAAGTGTGAACGTAAAGTCATATGATGCACAGTAGGTTGGATAAAAAATTTTTTTTCAGAATTTCAAAACCTATACTTACGCGAAAAGATGCTCTCTGGTATATAGATAAAGGGAAAAATAAAGTACAAAGTTAATTTTTATGTTAGGTAGTGCCTTAAGGGGAATGAAGTGTTGGTATATTTGAAACTTTTTAAGGTAAAAAGTAAAAGACATTTTTGTTAGGGAAAAACAGGTAATTTAAAACTTTTTTTTAACTTTTATTGCAATGGGAGTACACCTACTAAATAGTTACAAGAAAAAACATAAAGCACGTTTAACATCTGAACTGAACTGAGCTCAGTGGTGCAACAACCCATGAAGGCCAAGGCCTGTTGAGCCTATCTTAGTTTAAGTGACCTTAGGTGCTGAGGTACAAGTGCAGATAATTCGTTCAAGTGTTCAGTCTGACGTGAAACCCCCAGTGTTCAGTTCCGAAGCAAGCGTGGATCCATTAAAGATCCATTGAAAGGATGAAAGGCTGAGTCGCGACCTTGTCCACTGCAGTGCACGATAAAGTGGAAGACGGAAAAAAGCTTGGATCGTACTCATTCGACGGTGTGGTAAAGGGGGGGGGCGCCGAAATCTGGCAGTGTTAAATGTTGCCATGCTCGTTGTATTATTCACTAATTAGTACTCACTTATCAATAAGAAACGATTCTAGTTATATCTATAGCAGAAAAATAATTTTATTATGAGTTCAAAAATCATCTGAACATAATTAATAGGGTTCACCCATGTGATGGGTTCAAAAAATGAATTTTTTTTTCATAAACTGCTTCCTTAACATGTCTAGAATATGGTGGTAAAGTGATTTCTTAAAATTCGAATTCGTTATAAGAAAGCAGGTGTTAGAAGAGCAGCTGTTCGTAGCGCTAAGTTAAGATTTCCATTGTTTAAATCGGACATGAAACTTAAAATGGATTTTTCTCTAAACTGTGTTTTTCAAGCTTTCCTCCATCTTATCTCAAGAATGGTTTGACCGAATAACTTCAAATTTATAGGGTGGTCTAAGCACATATAAAAGCACCAAATGAACTATGATCACATTCCAAAACTCAAAATATTTCTATTTTTTATAACAAAAACATAACAAAAACACCATGAAATTCGAAACTTTTTCTTCAAAGGTCTACCAAAAATCCAGTTTTCGATATTTTCAATTGAGTATAGTTCATTCTGTGCATTTAAGCTTATAGATTAAAACGCCGTTATTTTTTTTTATTTCTGATAAGTCAATCAGCCTGAATCGTGGAGAAATTGAGCGCCCATTTATTCGATGGGTGAACTTTTCATAACTCACGTTCTATTGAATATTTTTGGCTAAACATTTATATATATACTCTTAAAATACATATAAATAAATGATAAAGTTCTATCCTTTTACTGGTCGTCAAAAAAAATTCCCTAAAAATTGCTTAAAAAACAGGCAGTCACATGGGTGAACCCCCTTAAGTCTTTTTATTTTTCCATTTTTTCGAAAAAATTCAACTCTTTTTTTTAGAATTATTAAATTTTGAAATTTATTTTTTTTAATTGTTTTTTTCATAATCTCAATACCGTAGAGCATCTTTTCCGCATTCGGTAGGCCCCGATGAAACATAATTTTTTTCCTCCGATCCACCTTAAAGCAAAGTTTATGTTTTTGCTGAAAGTTATGCGATAGAGAGCATACGTGCGGGAACATTAATTTCTTTTGTAAATGTAGAATTATACATAGTTCAGATATCCCCTTATTAATACTAACAGGTGTCGTTATGTTTTAATTTTCTTGCATGAAAGATATTTCTTGAATGCAGATTTCTTAATTTCTAATAACAATCTATGTAATCTACATTGCTTTAAGGTATCCGACTAGGTTGAAAAATTGTTTTTTAGGTGTTTGAAGTTAGGATTATTAGAAAAAAAGAAATGTAAAATTGGAGGGGGGGGGGGAATTAATAATATATAAAACTAGACAGTTTTTTAATGTATCCGACTACGTTCGAAAACGTGATTTTGCAAAAGCTTATAAACGGGTAATATTTATCTTATTTAGTGTCACTTAGATTAGAAAACGTATATGAAATTGTTTTAAGAATATTATTACAATAAAAAATTATTTAAGTACCATATTTTGACAAAAAATGAACGTAGAGAATGACCCATTTTCAAAACATTCTTCTCTAATGAAAAATGCGTCTTATATAAAAATATTTTACCTATATTTATCTCAGACCTCTGTACAGAGGTGGAACTGGAATTTTTGAAATATATAACTTAGAAGTGGATTTATCCATATTTTGCTACAACAGATGGGAGAAATTTTAAGAAAAAAACGCAGAAAATTATTTCAATGGGTGGTAATTATGAAAATAATGTGAATTTTTCAAAACTCCTAGTTCAAGGAGACTCTCTGGAGAAGTATTTACTTTATTTAAGCAAAATATTATTATTATAGAAACATTTTTTATAAAAAGAGAACGTTTTGTGAAAAAAGGTTATTCTTTGTTAATGTTTTAACCAAATATTGCATTTAAATCATTTTTTTGTCATAATGTCCTTAAAAACAGTTTTGTACATGTATTCTAATCTCTAAGTGACATTAAATATAAAAATTATTCATTTATGAGCTTTTTTAAAATCACACTTCCGAACGTAGTCGGATACCTTAAGTTGTTTTTATAACATTTACTTTATCTAACAAAAAATATATTTTTTTGTGTTTTTTGTAGAATGAAACTTTCAGTTAATTTGTGTACGAAAAACGAGATATTATCTCCAAAACAATCCAATCAAATTCAATGAAATTTACAACACTAATGCAATAAACCCTTTTGAGTGTAACAAATCTCTAGTTTTAAGATAGTTACTTTTAATTACATCGTACACACAGCAGTTTTTAGCTTAGGACATTCAACTATTTTGACGAAAAATCATTAGCATCAGATTTAAATGCTAATTAAATATTTATTTCTTAAAATATTTTTTATCTGCGGTTTGTGACACTTCAGAGGGAACAAGAAGTATTTCATTGAAATAAAACTTGCATTACGTCTAAAATATTTTTATTTATGGCGTTTTTATTAACTTCGAAAATTTTGCTAACGTTTCATAAAAATAACATTTTTTTTTCGAAAGCATGTTATTTATTAAAAGTATGTTGTTAAACATGTTATTTATTTAATAATTATGACAGGACTCTTTAAGCCTATTCATGTTCTTAAAAACAATAAAATTCTTCTGAAAATCAATTTTTAAAAATTGGTCTCCGAACCTGGTCTCGGATACCTTATATAACAATACATTGTAATAAAAGCATCTAAACTTAATCTAATTTTATATACCTGTGTTTACATCAAGTCTAGGCTTTGTAAAGAGATTTCCAAAATAAAAAATTGTGCTATTATTATTTTGTGCTGTTTACAACAAAGTATGATTATTTCCAATCTAATGCCTGTACAGTAATTTTGTTGAAGTGTTTTTCAAAATTGGTACATTTTAATAAAAAAATCCAAAATTTCATAGAAAAATGTATTTATTTTTTACTTTGCATATTTATTTTATGATTATTTAGGAGTTACGCATTTATAACAAACTTTCTACCTTTTCTCAGGTAATAAATGATCTATTGGAACAAATTGAGAATTAAAGAAAAAAAATTCTGTGTGTGTGATGAAAAAAATGCTGTTAATCGGCTCAGATAATATCTTTTTTTTTATCCAATTTCAAATTAAATAGCTCTTTTTCAATTCCTAATATTAATTCACATACTCTCTATATTTATTTATTTATCTTGTTGGAATTTTCAATCGTTAATAAAATACATTTTAAAGCGCTCCATTGAGCTGAAATTTTATATACATGATTATTTTGGATGACAATACAATATATATATAATTTAATTATAATTAATAAAAATTAATTGAGTAAAACTAATTATTTAAGGAATTACAAATATAGCCACGTTGACGACTTAGCGACAATTTTGGCGACTTGTGTTAAAACTTGAAAAAAGGTATATTTCTCATGTTCTAAAGCATTCAGTTAAACTGAAATTTTAGAGACACGATTGCTTTGGATGACAATACGATACTTTAATGAAAATTAATTACCACTTAATGTTGTGATTCGGCCCTATGCATATACATATTTATATTAATTGTTACTATTTAATAAAAAGTGGCTAAAATAAATATGATCTAAGTAGTAATTGACTTAAATTTTTTTTTTATATATATATATTGCTTGTTTTTAATATATTGTACAACTTTAGGTTTCTCAATATGTTGCCATCTCTAAAAAGTAAATTTTATTCGTACTTGTTAAATTGTCCTTTTTTTTTCATTTTTACGGATTTTGTTCAGAATTAAGAATTGAAGATCGAGTTCTAAATTTAGATTTAAAATTTTCTTCCGCGTAGAATAAATTCATTTTACTTTTAATTTTATGTACGCTAAATTCTCTTGTGAAATTTATTACCATAATAAAAATCGAAAAAAACTATTATTTCAAACCTTATTTTGAGAGTTAAAACATGATAATTTTTTAAACACATTCAAAAACAACTAAAAATCAATATTTCATTATTCACCCATATGCAATTTAAGAAAATTCATACTTTTGCACTCTTAGAAAGTTTTATTTAGAATAAGTGTTTTTGTTTGAAAAAGGTGTCTATTGTATTTTAAAAATAAACAAAACTGATGTCCCTGGCCAAAATATTACGTAAACACTGTAAAAATGATTATATAGAGTGGGGCTGAAATCATTTCGGAAATTGGTCAATTTTTTTCTAAAAGGTGAAAATGAAACTCTTTTTAATCACTTTAAATGTAGGAAGTTATTTCGAACTAAACATAGAATTCAATCAGAAATATTAATATTTAAATGAAATACTGTCTTATGTCAACAAAACGAAATGACAATCACATAAAATAAAGCTGAGTTTTCTTTTGTCCGCAACTTGTGTACTTATCGAAAAAGTCTTCAAAAAATATTTATGAAATATATTTTTGTTGTGAAAAAATAAAATATTTTATATCTAATAGCTTAATATTTTAAGTGTTGAGGGTATAATGTGATCCACACAAGTTGAGAAATTTCGACATACAATGATGGGAAAAAAATCCTAAAATCAACAAGGAGATATGTTAGATAAATGAAATTTGGTAGAGGTGGGGTTTTCCACATCTGAAAAGATGAAACGCGTCTATTAAAATTTCGCGTTAGGTGAGTGAGTGAGACCTTTTTAAAGACACTATGAACATGAAAAACAATGGGTTATCCCAAAGTCTATCCTCTCTCACTCGGGTCTGTTCCATCCAGCTAAATTTGCACTTTGAGTTAGAAACAACTCAATGCCACAAAAGACTTCACATTTAAACAGCATGTAAATAATCAGTCACATAGATCAGTGCTTCTCAACCATTTTATCGCCACGGACTGGTCAACGTTCGATAATTTTACTGCGGTGTACTGAGAGTGGGTCATTAATTTCTTATATTTTAGATTATTTTGGCTTAAATGTTTTAATTCAATTGTATTTAAATATGTTTTCAATATAAAATACAGTTGAAGCCCAGTGGCTGAGTGGTGGCATACCACTCTTCCATTTCACAGGTCCGGGGTTCAAATCCCAGACAGGGCAAGGTCGATTCAGCCTTTCACCCCTTCAGTGGGTCGATAAATACCAGGCTTGATTGGAAACTAAACACTGGAAGTTTCGCGTCAGACTGATCACTTGACCGGAACATCTGCACTTGTACCTCAGCACACAAGGTCAAATTTTCTGAGATGGGCTCAGTTGGCCTTGGCCGTTGTGAGCTGTTGCGCCTCTGAATTTAGTTTATAAATAAAGTTACACCAAAAACAAATATAAAGCGATTCAGCATGGAATATAAGGCGATTTCCATTTAAAGTTGCGTAAACCCGAGAGAAATCCACCATAGTAAATAAAATAGAAATAATTTAATGTTCTTTGAGTGGCTCGGTATCATTTTATCCCCGGACTGGGGGAGGGCTGGGGAACATTGATATAGAGAATAGATGTATGGTGGACAATATCGATAAGTGAGCACTGCCTAAATTGTATTCGTTTATACATGATTTATCATCCAGAACCGTAGTCGCTATGAAAGATGTTAGAAAACTTCTATAGGATGAGAGTTCAGGGGTAGTATTTGATTAAGAGATAAGCATCCATTATTTCTCATTATTCAGCTTCTCTACATATCACGTAATCAGGTTTAACTTTAAACTTAATAAAAGTAAATTATTCTAGGTATCCACTAGTCACCATTTCATGACATCTCAATCACTACGGATCTTAGATTCTCCCTCTCCCGATTATCTGGTTAATGAGCGCGACTTCCACCTCGGCCAACATGAGGAGGTAATGCGACACTTGTAAATCAGTTTTGATATAAATACGAGTTGTAAAGCTTGTGAGAGTTATTATCGTTGAAATTTGGCGTAGTAAGTTAATCAAAAATGCCTTTAAGAAGACAAATAAGCCTTCATCAACAAACTAAGTTTAAACGAGATCGTGTAAAAGGGTTAAGGGAAGGTGGATTCTCTTTCCTTGCTATTGCAAACAGACTTAGTAGAAATACATCCAATGTGTATGATTATTGGCAAGATAAGATACTGTCTTAAAAAGACCCCGTTCTGTAAGTCCACATGGAAGACCGCCATATTCGGCGTACGGCTTTGACGCATCATACTGCGTCTGCAACAGAAATTCGAGCTGTGACAGAACGATGACACAATGAAAAGTTGTAAATTAGTTACTTCAAGGACAGATCCAAGCGAGACGCCCTGTAGCGTGCATTCCTCCGACTCTAAACCACAACCATTTGTGATGTCAAGCCACTGCTCAATGGAAAAAAAAGTGGAGATGTGTTGTATTTTCTGGTGAAAGCTGGTTTTGCCTTGTTGCCAGTGATGGCCTTGTGTTGGTTAGAAGGAAGACAAGTAAGCTTCTGCAACCAACCTTTCAGTGGCCACACTGGATCTACATCTGGAGTTATGGTCTGAGGAACAATTTTCAATAACAGCACGAGCACTCTCATGGCTATTATTTGCACCCTGTGTGTGACCCCCTTTATCTAACTATACATTCCTTATTATACAATAATTTCTTCCATATGAATCGTTATTGAAGAAACGGGAGAATAAAGTCATTCACACCTTGTAAAACATCATATCAGTCTGAATCATACAGCAATATTTAGAGAAGGTGGGTTGCAAGAATGATATTCAAAGAAAACTCATGTTAATTTCAAGGTATTCCTCAATTAAATAAATAAATTAAGAATGTGAAATACCAGTTCAGATGTATTATCTTCGTCCTTAGCTAAGAATTCAAAATAAAGAGATGTGATTTTAATACATTATCATTAAAATGAAAGAAAAAAGGCCGTATATAAATTTATACGTCACTATAAGGCAGTTTTTAAAATAAACTGAAGTAACTTATCACCATGATATTCATAACTTCAATCCTTTAAAATTGGTTGTAGTTACTGTTAAAATTTAGTCCTACATTGAAAGAGGAACAATTTCGCGTTAGAATTATTCAGATGAAAAAAAAAATTATGGGCATTATACCAAACGAAAACTAACTTGCCTGCATTATAAAGAGGGAAGCTCACATGTACTAAATAGTTCAATTTAAGATAGATTTTTCATGTAAGAGAAATTCAATACATAAAGGATTATTTGGAATAGATTGCGGCGAAAAACATAAGAAATTCTATCTCTTAGGCAAAACAAAATTCAGTTACGATATATGCGTCAAACTCTCTTTTTCCTAGAAATATACACATCCTACTTTGATGTTTCAAATATATTCAGAGTTCGTATCTGATATGTTGTCTTTTGAATAATATTTTCATACGAAAGCTTACCGAATTTCCCAAACATTTATGAAGATATACTTGCACAATGCCTGACTTCTGGACTTTCAAATATATTTCGGAATTATCAAGCAGGAGGCACCCCAAAGCATCCCATTCATCCCCACAACAAAGCGCATCACTCCGATAGCCAAGCACCCGCAGCCTGACAACGCCATTACGCACTCTGAGCTTGATATAACTCAAAATAACACTAATGGATTCCGTTGCCCTGATAATTCGCATGCGGCCATCCCGTCCCAATAGAATCGTTTGCTACCTTCGAGCACAAGGGGGTGGAGGAGTCATGCATCATCAAAACTGTCACCCAATCGATGACAAGGGAAGGGGGGAGTCCTTGTCAAGGGATATCGTTTGGAAACGGATGGAATAGCAATTCCAGCACCCGGGAAGGAGAGGAATTTGTGGTTTGAGACTTAGAAATCGTTTGTGACATTGGAAGGGGCTTTGCTCGGGAGGATTTAGAAGGGTCGTAACGGGGGGTTGTGTGAATCTCTGAATTCGGAGTGACGTTCCAGGATTATTGCCGTTGTTGATGGGAACAGAGAGGAAAGAATGTGAGGGTAGAAATCGGATAGGATCTCTTATGATTTTTACTCCATGCATTTCATTTACAGATTGGACCTAAAGGTTATACAGCTATATTTTATTATACTATTTATAGGATTCATAGAGGGTCATATTGATATGTATAAATTATAACTCAAGTAGTTGTTGTGTTAATTATTAAGTATTATTGGGGATATTATAAATGCTTTATAGTACCAATTTTTTATCAAACATTGGATACTCTTAGATCAATATAGAATTTTACGTATAATACTCAAGTATTGTTAATTGTTTTCCTCATTATGTACTAGTTTAGTAATATCTTTATTGTACAGCATCACAAAAACAGGCTCCCTAATACTTTCAAATATGACATCACATTTGATAACTGAAAATCAATTACCACGCTAATGCATGAATTAAACTATTTTATTAATTTAGTTCGCTTCTAAGAAAGTTTTCCTCCTCAATGCTCTTCTTTTTTACATACCTAGTTTCTCAACATCAAATTAGTTTGAATTATAAATTTGTTTAAAAAAAATTCGGCTTGAAAGTATTTAATTTATTGAGATTTTAAGCAGAATTTCTCTATAATTAATTGAGTGGCTAAAAAATTTGATTACAAAACATTGTTTAGCACTTTTCAAAGTTGCTTACTATAATACTACTTAAGACATAAAATAAAGATGGACTTACCTTGGCTACTGTCTTGGGGGGACTGATACCCCTACTCCACCACAAAGCAGGCAGAATATTTAATCCTGCTGAGCAAGTGCCGCACACGCCGTTTCAATCGCATAATCACGCGGAACGCATTAATCCTGGAAGAAAACAAGGGAACATCACATATACTTTCCTACAAAAAACCCCCAACAAGAATGCAATATCAAAAGGGCAAATTACACTGATTATTCTTTATCTACTTTTACCTATATTACGAGGAGTGTCTGGAAACTAAGTACCATTTCGTTCTACCGCAACTGCAGTGGTAGTTTTGCAGTTTAATACTTGCGCACACGTGTCTCTGGTTAATTGTCAGTCATGTGACGCCTTTACATACGGATTTTTGTTTTTACACTAGTTATAGAACGTTCAAAATGTTTTACACCAGCGATACTCAACCTGCGGCCCACCGAGCCTTGTTCGGTGGCCCGGCCATGATCTATTGCTCTGAGAAATTCAGTTAATTAAGAACAATGTATTAAAAATTTGGTGGAAAATTCTTTGACAAGAAATCAAATGTATCAATTTTGCTTTTTTTGCTGTCGATGCCGCCCGGCAGTGAATTGATATTCTTTTTCTATTTGTAACGGTTACGGTTAGTGATAACAAACAACAGTAGAATAGCGACAATTTTACAGGTGGAATTAATTTTGAACAATCTTTCATACCTTGCA
Organism: Trichonephila inaurata madagascariensis; assembly: GCA_019973955.1. Taxonomy (NCBI): domain Eukaryota; kingdom Metazoa; phylum Arthropoda; class Arachnida; order Araneae; family Nephilidae; genus Trichonephila; species Trichonephila inaurata. Next base: position 384,757 of record BMAV01019409.1, read on the forward strand.
AGCGAAAAATATTCAAATGATTTCGAGGTTGACTGTTTAGTAGTGAAAAGCAAACAGTACTTGTTTGATTGGTCACGAAAGCGCTGTATTTAAAAATATCTGTAAACAGGAATCATTCAATGACACTTTTCCTTCAAGATCTCTTTCAAGAGATGTAAATAGGCTTTATTGAATATTCTTTGAAACAGCAACAAAGTGTTTTGTCAGTGGTAATGTCACAGCAGCAACAAAGACATCCTATGAATGTTGTATTATTGGTAATCATATGAAATCATTTACTGATGCAAAAATTATGAATGAGCGTTTCTTAAATTCTTTGAATTTAGTGTTAGTGACGAAAATAAAACAATATAAAAACTAATAATTTAAAAATGCAACACAGAGGAGTCATAATATTTTGATCAATTTTCCACATTTTTCATGTTGTGGCCTGCGTGAAATGGCTGACATATGTATTGCGGCCCAGCAGAATAAAAGGTTGAGTACCCCTGTTTCAGACGATTGCCAATTCCGCCAACTGTAAAGATAATTTTTAATGCGTTTTTAGAGCGCAAGAAATGCCAAGTCGGTTGAAACTCATCGTCAACTTGTAGAGATTTATCGTGAAAATGTAATAAGTGATAAAGTGGGTTCGACAATTCATTGATGGGCACACCAATGTTCATGACGAAGCACGGAGTGAGACGCCTTCTGTTGGAAATTATGGTTTGGTTGAAAAAAGGAAAGAGAAAATTCGTGAAAGCAGGCAGCTCACAATAAAATATTGCTTTGTAATGAGTTTCCAAAACTGTTCACTTGTGGTATCTTTCTTTGAAGAGGTTATAGAAAAATTGGTTTCCCGATATGAAAAATGTTAGAACAATGACGGAAACTATGTAAGAAAAACAGTTTCCGACATGTTCTTTTATGTGAAAATAAATTTTGTTTTGAAAAAAGATTTTTTATGCGAGTTTTTCCAAAATCATACATAGTTACTGGAAATGCCTCATATTTTTACTCTTTGGTCAAATAATGTAAAACATAGTATAGTGCTTATCAAAGTAAAAATGTAGCATTGGCTTAGCTTCGATATCGAGTGTACACGTTCTTTCGCGCCAATTCGGCTCTTTAGTATAATTATTTAGTAGCTGAAACGTAAAAGATATATGTAAAAGTATTAAATTGCACTAGTACATTTTTATCTACAAAGTTTTAGTGATGAAATGAGTACTGTCGGGGCACTAACTTGATATCAGCGCACTACGGATATTTCCACCAAATAGTTGTATTTCGCCAACTTGGAGCGATAACATTTCATGACGATAACATTCTACTGGCCATCAAAGATCTATTTGGCTTTTGATTTCAAATTCATGCCAAAAAAAGTATAGCGTATCGATATCAAATTAATTCTGTGATAGGTAAGCCAAGATAATTATTTTCGCCCAGTGGACACTACACCTAACTTTTGAAGAAATAAAGATTCTTTCGTATTTACCGCATGCCAGCAATTAATCACCAAAGAGTCTAGAATTTATTTCAGTCTATTTAATGCAGTGAAAAAAAAGAAAGGCTGAAAATGAAAAGGATCATCAGGATATCTGTTAAACGTTTTCCAAAACAAATAAAAGGTTCTTGAAATTTGTCAGAGGTCGTTACTGGCATGCGGTTGATACCAATGTACTCAAATAAATATATTGATTGATAATTGCTTCTAATTTTGCTGTACTACTACGAAACATTTCATGGATAACGGCCAAAACGAGTTGTAGTTGCTATATTTCGTCTGTAACCAGAAGAAACATGTTCAAACACGATAATCATAATCACGCATGCTCTAAACTATATATATTGACCTTGTTTATCATTTGTAACATTTATCAACTCTTAATCTGATGGGAAGAATATTCAGATTTGGAATTCGTTTTCTAAGGAAGAGCAGTGGAGTATTTCCAAAGTATTACGATTTAATACGGAGTATTTGAAAGACTTTGAGGTTTAGCAAAATGGGGAAAGAAGAAAGAACACGAAACAGCATGACATCACAATTGTCACAATTTTTAATGCAATTTCGATGTTTTTAGTCATACAAATGCTATAGTTGCTATTAGACCATTCAATTTCTTAAAATGTTTTTGTGTGTGTGTTTTTTTGTAAAACATTATTTAATTATTCTAAATATTAACCAATGTATCAGTTGATGGGCTTATATGAAAGCAACAAGCATGGGAATTCGCTTACGCACATGTGTCGGACAAGACAACAGCATTTGGCTATATTTTTTTGATTAGGCGACGTCTTTTGGCTTAGCGAAATGGGTTGATAGAACGATATTTAAGTAACATATATATATATATATATATGAGTGTGTGTGGTTATAAAAATAAAATAATAATCGTTAAAAGTCTTATAGGATTAGAATTGCATTCACGAATTCCAAATGGCGGATTCTAGAGTCGAAAGGCACCAAATATGTCGCCAATGTAATTATAATGGAGAATAATTAAATAACGAGGTACACTTTTTACGCCATGTATCTTTAAGAGAATTACGAGATAAGAATAGACGGACATTTTTTCTCATTTCGCGATCTAAAAAAAGGCATATTTTATCCCAATTTTGATTAATATTTTCCTGTAAGTAATGCTGAATAGCTGTCTTTCAACTATAGTTATCCAGACGTATTTTATAAATGGACCACAAATGTAGTAAAACGCTTCAGTGAGTTTCCATACCTTAATGAATTCGTTGCTGTAGTAATATGTTAGGATATAAAATGTTTTTTCAAAACACAATATATATATATCGAAGAATAGTTGAAATATATATATAGTGACGGTGGCGCAAGGAATAGGGAAAAATAAGCGGTGATTTGCACATTTTTCATCTAGTGCAATTTTTTTAAAAAAGGAAAACTCCAAACTATTTTAAAAAGTATTAAAATAAACGGAAGTAAGCAAATAATATAGTCGTTCTACCATTATTAACTACTTAACAGTACTGAACGTATACATTTTTGTTTTTTATTTAGGATTTTTAATCGAAATACAATTGCAAATACAAAAAGGAATTATAAAAGTTATTTCAGATTGTTATTTATTAGTTACTCTTTCGTATTATTGAGTTTTCACTGATATATTTTGGAGCTCATTTTATACGCGTCAGTATTAAAATAAACCGTTCTTAAACTTTTAAACTATGAACAAAATTTTGGTAAATCATTTTTTCGAGGTGTAATTACTATACTCGTATTAATGTAATAATTCACGCAAATTTCCTCTCAAAGGATTTTACTTCATTATGGTCCTGATCCCTTTATTAATTTCTAAATCACCTTAACGGGAAACAGCCATATTTCTCAAAGACTGAAACTTCAGCATTTTCAAATCAGGTCATACAGTTTTGCGTAAGACTTTACAGGAAAAATAATATAACATTAATATCTTCCTTTTGACCAAGACTACAAATAGATGCAATTTCTGGAGGAAAGTTACTGTGACTGTCTTAAATGTTCGCATGTTTGTCTATTTGTGTTTGTTCTGTACTTTTTCCGTTTCTCCGCTTTACCCGTTCGTTCTTCAATGAAATATGGATGTTTATTAAATAATAATGAGTAAATGTACCTGATAAAGACTATATTTTCAAACCTAGTACATTCCCCCGGGAGCTAGTATCACTTTCAGGTGCGGCACCATACAAATATATACCAATTGCCCCATGGTTATTTTGACGTTCAGTTTGTAACGGGTCTATCCGCGAACCTGTAACTAATCCTCTTGGGGTAAATTTATTTCTTTTTAACTGTTGTTCTGTTGAAAAAATTTTTCCCGAAGAAGAAGTCTTGACTTTTGCAAATGAGTGGTTTTATTTAAGCATTGACTTTTGGATAAGCGAAGTTAGTTGAGAGTTAGTCGACGAGCAGTTTCTGGATGATCCATTATTGCTAATTGGCAAATAAGTTATAAGATAGAATTTAATGATAACGACCGGAAGTCGTACAACAAATAAGAGAATTACGTTGAATTAGATCTTAGAAGTTCAAAGAGTTCTAAGCGTAAGTGAATTAGATTATACTCATATATTAAGTATTCTTTTAGCCGTGTGATTGCTCTTTTATTTAGTAGCGTTGTGCATTTCCTACCCTGATTGTTTGATTTAAGTTAATGAAATAATAAATTGGAATTTGAACTAGTTATGGTTTATATTTACTCGAGCCCCCAAACACCAACAACTTCAACGGGGTTTTTACAAATTTCCTCCTCTCCACAGGGAGGCACCTGAACTCAATGATGCGAACTTTTCTTAGAATTTAATGTTGCCGAGATCCTCCAAGCTAAACAGGTACTCAAAGGCTCTTTTACATGCATTATCATACGATATGGATATTGTCATTTTTTTGCATCATGAAAATCCATAGACTTGGAACGGGGTCAAACCTTCAACCTTGGACGTACAAGTCCAGCGCCTAACCAACTACGCCACTCATCCGGCACTGATAGAGATTTTGTGGTTAAAATCATAATTTATATTGAATAAAGGTGTATATGTAACGTTGAATGAGAGGAGGTGCAATCTTTGAAAGCAGTAGACAATACAGAACTATTGGGAATGAATTGCCTTCAATTTTATCCAGCGAACAATTCTCTCCAACCACGATGGTATCATCAAATCTCATTTCCAGATTCCCTCCTCACAGACAAAACAATCGTTCCAAAAGCGTGGGAAAGCAAGCAATTCATTCCACAAACACACCATTCGAGATCTCAACAAAGCAACAATACCCCGGGAAAACGGTCGAGGTGATTTTAAACGCATTTAAGAACCGAACACGAAGAGACAATGAAGGCCTGTTAGAGAACGAAATGTATTCTTCTTGATCACGCGAGCCTTTATTCAAATATATTCTTTGGGAAAAGTAATTAAACTCATTTTATCGACTTTCTTGACCTGCAGATGGCGCTGGGGGCAACATGGCGCCTGGCAAACGAGCTTTCGCAGACTACACAACTATAGACTTCGAGCAGACTTTGATTATGTAATGATGAACGATTTTGATTACGTGCAAAGCGGTAAGGGGGGGGCGGAGGGAAAGATGCAGAAAGGGGGGGGGGGGGGGTTTTCTAAGGAATAGCATCTGTGGGAGACGTGAATAAGCTTGCCTCTATATAGAAACGTAATTTGCCTTCCTTGTATTTGGGGTAGGATATTGTCTTTCTTTTATTTGCTTGTGGAATGTGACAGACAAAAGTTTGTTGATGTCCAATAGATATTCAGTATCAAACGAATGTGATCCAAGTACATAATATTTCAAATAAGAGAGCGTTTGATTGAGATCACGTATTTTAACTATTACATCCCACATTGGATTAGTCAATTCGATAGCATTATTTTCTTAGTATAATTTCAGAAGATATTTTTCAATGAGATTACTTTGAAAATCACAAGTCAAAACATTTGTATGGAATACACTTGATCTTCACAGCTATATCGGTGGAATTAGTGGTGCATTTGTAACCCTTTTTGCCTAAGGCATTATAAGCATTTTATGCCAATAGATTATCGTCTAAATGTTGAAAAAAACCAATCACCTAAAAATTTATTAATTAATTAAATTTGCTCTTATAATTTCATTTTATATATTTTACCATATCGAATTTTATCCCATAGAACAATCAATATAAAAGGTCAATAATTTAAGGACTCCCCGTATATTTAAATAAAGTGCGAGAAGTAGAGATTGTATTAAATTTGCATGTTGATGAATTGCAAAAGATTGTGCAAAAGAATCAGAGGTTATTTGGAAAGATTAAGCACTACCGTGACTACAATAACTTTTAATGTAGATATAGGCATACAAATGCGATTCTTAATTTTGGAATTATTAGATACTATAAGATGAAATATCAATAAAATCATGGTTATTCCTTATTTGTTGTTGTCAAATGTTCTTGACCATGAAATATGTCTTGTACCACCATTTGGAAAAAAAATCCCAGTTAATACTATTGGAGATTTTTCAAAAAGTTTTGCTTACATTGTTAGCAGGCTCAGAGACATTAACAGCGAGCTAAATTGATGAGACATCATAGTCACATGATTAATAGAATCTTGTGTTTCCCGTACATCAGTTCATGAGTTTCACTGTTGCCACCTTTTGTTTTTTGAGGAAGTTTTGTTTTAAAAAGTCCACATTTGTCAACAATAATAACGCCCATAAGTAAGCAAAATGCTTTTGATGTAAAAGTACATATATACTAGGGTGGTCCCAGAAGTACCCGACCCAACAAAGAAAACACAAAAATGTTGGGAAAAAAATATATTTATTTTCCAACATAATCTTTTTTTAGCTCTATACTTTTCCTAACGAAGTTCAATAAGTTTGATATTCTTTTTTTAATAAGAACTGTTTAACTCCTCAAAATAGCCATTAACTGCGAACATCACTCATTCATCGTTGGAAAATCTTTGACCCCTGAGCCATTTTTTCAAGTTTGGAAATAAAAAATAATCCAGGAGGGCTATATCTGGCGAAGAAAACAACACTTTCTTCTTAACCAAATGAGGCCGATTTTGCTTGATTTCTTCACTTAAACGTTGCAATAATCTCGGGCAAGACTCACCGTTGATAGTTTTTCCTTTTTCCAAGATAGTCAATGAAAATTATACCATGCTCATCCCAAAAAATCGACGCCATGATCTTGTCAGCAGATGGAACGGTCTTCGCCTTCATTGGAGCCGGTTCTCCCTTTTAAGTCCATTGTTTTGATTGTCCTTTTGTCTCGGGTGTGAAGCTTCATGCTTCATGACCCATGCTTCATCCATGGTTATGAAACGGCGCAAAAATTCTACTTCGTTGCTGTGAAACTTCGCTAAAAACTCAATTGAAACATCTTCATGACACTGTTGTTGCTCGAGTGTAAGCGAACGCGACACCCATCTTGCACATAACTTTCTCATGCCCAAATTTTCAGATAATATGCCATGTACAACACTTTTTGAAATACCTAGTATGACAGCTAGCTCACGCACTTTCAGTCGACAATCATCTAGTACCGCTTTGTGGATTTTCTTCACCATTTCTGGAATCGTCACCTCATTTGCTTGACCACTGCGATGTTCGTCCTGGCAGCTCGTACGACCTCGTTTAAACTCTGCTACCCAATATTTTAGGAGAAGGAGATACACTCACTCAGAGTAGAATCTAGTTCAGATTTTATATTCGTTAGGCTGAAGCCTTTCAAATAAAGGTATTGTATGACATAACGATGATCAATTTCCTCCATTTTCTCAAATTCACTGAAAATGTTCACTCTATATATATATTATTGATGGCTGCCAAACAAATACTAAACAACGTGGCGTCTTCAATCTTGAAACATATGCTTTATAGATTGCGTACTTTCTAATACAGTGATATTTTTCAAACAACTACCGCCATCTCTCGGTCAGACCGGGTACTTCTGGGATCACCCTCGTAATATATATATATATATATATATATATATATATATATATATATATATA